>JAJOZX010007508.1:0-162500 GCA_023014485.1 Bathynomus jamesi | reverse complement strand
GTGGGCACAGGGCCGTTTCTAGCTATTAGGGAGCCCTAAGCAGTATACCCATTTGAGGCCCCACCCCTCCATCCACCAACTGTCTTTTAGGGAATGTGAAATCTGGACTGATTTGAAATGGTCCTCGAGACACCAGATCTGTCTTCAAGGAATCTGACAGGACAACTGGCCAGTCATACGGATCAAGCGGTGGAGCAGATCTTGGTTCTTGTTGCTCAGTAGAAATGCCTATGTGTGGTGTTTGAAGCTGAACAGAAGATGGGCCACTTGTTGGTTCATCAGGCTCTACTTCTACTGGTGTTTGAGGTTGCATAGAGGATGGTCCTGCTGGCTGTTGGCTCATGATGCTCATCAGGCTTTGCTGAGGATGGCTTTTCCAAATATTTCAGTAGTGCTCCTGAGAAGAACATAACATTATATATTCTGTTAGATTTTGCTAAAATACTCTTTCTTATCTTGTTTGATAATTGATCTGTGTGAACAGAATTTGAGGTGATGTGATCCATTAAATTTCACATTTCGAAATCTTATAAATATTAGAGAGACTAGCTTACTCTACACGATTCCTGAGCACTTGCCTAGCTTGATGGTCTACCTAACCTAGTTGCCTGAACTGTAATCATAAGAATATACAAGTGGCACATCTCACCTGTGCTACTGGAAAGCTTCTCCTCCTCTATTTTCTTCTATTTCCATTTTTCAGCTCCTGATGGATAATGTCGTTTCATTTTCCAAGATGCACGAAGTCACATCTAGTTAACCACAACTAATCTGCTAAATAATAATACTAATAATAATACTAATAATAATAATAATAATAATGTTTTACAATACTAGAAAAATTAAGCATTTGGGAAAGTATAAGCATATAGTAAGAATAAAGTTAAATAATATAGAAATAAGATCTCACAATAGTTATTTACACATAACGACCAAAACGTTAGGGCGGAGCGTTTTTACACTTTTTTCAATTTTCGTTTTGTAATAGCGCGGAAAAGTGGCTCTTCTACGTCAAAAGTGAGTGTGTAAAATCTCAGAGATCTGCAATAATATCTTCTGCCTCCGCACGCACGTTGAAAATCCAAAAAATGCGCCAAAATACGCATTTTTTCAATATTTTCTTATAGTTTTAATTTTCATCCTACCTTCTTCTAATAGCGAGGAAAAGCATCCTAAAGGTTTATTTTAGACTTGTTTTAAATATTTTTGTCCTGCGATAATATCTTCTGCCACCGCAAACGTTCCAAAATACGGAAAAATCCGCATAAATCACGTATTTTGAATATTCAGCATATACGCTAATAAATTCACTTTGTACGTCCTGTAGTACTCCCACATCGTTCTAGAAGCTTCTCCACAGCCTGGTATGGTGTGTTGCTCGTCATTACCATATACGGCAATGAGTCAATGAGTGATGACTGATGAGTCATGACTCACAACACTCTACCAGGCCTTCTTGCTCTCACTTCCCCGCAGTGTTGTGCTAGCTACGTTTCGGGTAAGATGTGGCTTGTGTTGCTCTTGCTGTTAATACATCTTTGGAACCCGACAACACGCATATGTGGACATATACTGCATATTTTACTGCATAATAATACGTTGGTGTAATATACAAAACTTCTGCAGAATGCAAAAATATTTTACGTTTTAGGAGTAATTTCTTAATTTTTATATTAATTACTGTTTTTCACAATGTCAGTACCAGCTCAAGCAACAAGAACTTCTTCAAGTTGCCCTATATTTGGGGCTCCAGCTGATCTAGACAAGAGGTGCCTTCCAACCTATAAGGACGTCATGAAATATTTTTATCAAATAAGGTTGAATCTGAAGACATCGAAGAAAGAGCCTACAGTTGCAGAAATTTCCGGTGTTTTCTCAAAAACTCTCGAAGATTTGTGGAAAACAGCCTCTATTCCTACTGTTTCTCATAACCGTGTCGTTCAAATGATTAAAAATTACCATGAAAAATGTCAAAACCTTCTAAAGTCAATAAAAAGGAAACAAGATAGTGACTCATTCAAAATTAAATTACAAACATTTCAAAATGAGGCAGAAAAATTATTTGACATCAGCGTTTGCAAATGTGAAAATTTTGATAAGTGTTCATGTGAAAACCATCTCAAGGTTCCAGCAATTCAACAAGACTTCCTTAAAAATCAGAGAACAACAAGAAAATTGGCAATAGGCTCTCTTGATGTTTCACAAACTCGTAAAGATCTAGCAACTATTGCTAGAAGACAACAGAGAATGAAACGGTATGAACCAAAACCATCTACCAGTAAAGGACAAGCAACTGAAACACTGTCATCAACATCAAGTGAAACAGAAGGAGCAGATTCTGATTATGAACCGACACAGAGAATCAAATCGATGGAACAATCTCATCATGGAACAATCTCATCATTGGCTATAGCTTGTGACAGAACTGGTGTGTCAGACAGGTCTGCTGCTATAATTGCTTCGGCTGTTCTTGAAGACGTGTGAATTATAAACGAAAAAGTTTTAAGTTCAGTAATAGACAGATGCAAAGTAAGGAGAGCTAGAAAAAGAGTGAGAACTATCATTCAAAAGAGAGATTACGAAGAAGAAACTATGGAGAGTATATCTATTTCGATGGAAGAAAGGACAGAACTGCAGGGCAAGAAAAAGTTGGCAGTAAAGGTTATCAAAAAAATATAACAGAAGAACATGTCACTTTGCTTCAAGAACCAAACTCGCATTATATTGGGCATGTAACTCCCGCTTCTGGCTCAGCACAGAGTATATCTTCTGCAATTTTGGATTTTTTTCGCTCAAATGAGATTGATACTTCAGAAGTTAAAGCCATTGGATGTGACGGGACAGCAGTTAATACAGGACCAAAAGGAGGAGTGATAAGGAGTATTGAAGAGCACTTTCAGAGAGCACTCCAGTATCTGATTTGCTTGCTTCACACTAATGAACTTCCCTTGCGGCATATAGTGACTGACATTGATGGTAAAACAACAGGTCCTCATAGTTTTACGGGGCCTATAGGAAAAGAGTTAATTGATTGTGAAAAGAGACCTGTTGTTGAGTTTCAAGCAGTTGAAGCGGAAGAAATTGTAGTTAACAGAGATGATCTGAGCACAGATCAGAAATATTTGGCAGAAATCTATGATGCTGTGTCAAAAGGTGAATGTACTACCTCTCTAGCTCAAAGGAAACCAGGCAAAATGGCACACTCCAGATGGGTGACAACTGCTAACCGCATACTTCGTCTCTACGTTTCAAATGAAGAACCTTCAGACAACCTTAAGTGTATCGTGGATTATATTATGAAAGTTTATATTCCAATGTGGTTTCAAATCAAGAGAAATTCTTCAGCAACACAGGGAGCCAAACATCTTTATCAAATGATACAACGCTCGAGGTCGTTGAGTACCCGCTGTATAGAAATAGTTGATCGTGTTATTCAGAGAAATTCCTATTTTTCTCATCCTGAGAATGTTCTCCTTAGTATGATTCACGATGAAGCAAAACATATCAGAGAATTAGGATGGAGGAGAATCCTTAAAGCAAGAGATTCTGAGTCAGCCGCAGTGAGAGTGTTTAAATCGCCCACGTTGAACTTTCAGTGCAGTGAGTACTACAACATGATTAACTGGCAAACTTGTGAGCTGTCAGAGCCTCCTCTGACAAAAGTTCTATCACGCTCCGACATCCTGAACTATATCTCATCAGGAGATGTACCTGATTTCATCCCACGCTTTCCTTGCCACACCCAAGCGGTTGAACGGCATATAAAGCTAGTAACAGAGGCTTCAGCTGCAGTATGCCGTTCAGAGGCAAGGGATGGATTTATCAGAGCAAGATTAGAATCCAGAAAGAAAATACCAAGAATAGAAACAAAAAGTGACTACAGTGTGTAACTAGCCTAAGTCCAATAATGGTAGGGTGGTTGGGTCGGGCAGGGAGGAACTCGAAATGCAGCCACCTCCACGTGGTGAGTTCTGGGTTATTTTGTCAATATAGTACATTCAATATTGACGAAATAAGCGAGGAGCTGCATGCATATTACATAATAAGTCATCAAAAATAAACCAAGCACATGCAAAGTAAACTGCATTGGTGGACTTAAATTATTTAATTGCTCAAATACATAAACTTCTTAAATTACTAAAATATGATATAATGAATTGTTAATTGCATTACTTAATACATAATTAACGAATAAACTGTGGTGTAGGGCCGAAGTTGACCATAATAGCGTCATTATAAAATACGGTATTATGTAAATTTTCCCGTATTTTGGAACATTTGCGGAGGCAGAAGAAATTATCGCAGGACAAAAATATTTAAAACTATTCTAAAATAAACCTTTAGGATGCTTTTCATCGCTATTACAAGAAGGTAGGATGAAAATTAAAACTATAAGAAAATATTTAAAAAATGCGTATTTTGGCGCGTTTTTTGGATTTTCAACGCGCGTGCGGAGGCAGAAGGTATTATTGCAGATCTCTGAGATTTTACACACTCACTTTTGACGAAAATCGAAAAAAGTGTAAAAACGCTCCGCCCTACCAAAACGTTTCGTTTGTCTCCGTTTTATCACATTTGTCTCATACAAAAACTTTAATTAATACGACAATAATAATAATAATAATAATAATAATAATAACGATAATAATAATGATAACAATAATATTAATAATAACTTCAGCTATATTCCTATTCTTGCCCACTGAGCTATGACCTGGGAGCCTGTCTAGGGGCACCCCTAGTAGCAGCGGGGCCCTAAGCGGCAGCTTAGTCTACTTATGCCAGGAAACGGCCCTGAGTGAGCAGAGAGCTGGGGAGGAAAGCTATATTTTTGGGGCCTCTTTGCAGATAGCTAGTGAGGGAAGCTATATTTTTGGGGCCTCTTTGCGTGTGACCCGTTGCCCACGTCGGGCTAACATCATGAAAAAGAAAAAACCTATGGTGTTTGTCATTTACCATTACTTATTTGGACTATAGGGGATTTAATTTTCCCAGAAGAGTTCCTTGTTGTATGCACGGTCTGTGGGTATCATATATATATATATATATATATATATATATATATGTGTATATATAATATATATATATATATATATATATATATATATAAATATATATATATATATATATATATATATATAATATATATATTTATATATATATATAATATAATATATATATATATATATATATTATATATCGGGTGGCCCAAAAAAAAGTTCTCATTTTTCAACTAGTCATATCTCAGTAACTCGTGGACCTATATAGACGATATTTTAACACAATTTACACCAAAGCCTTGTCTCACTATGGCTAAAATTTGAAAACGATATCATTTATGCTTTTCTCACAATTTAGAAAATAAAAACTCGTGTCAAAAAAACAAATATCATGAATATTTTATTTATTTTAGCCAATTAAATGATCGATTGGACCATCGTCCTGTTGACAAACTAATCGGAGTCTCTTCTTCCACACAGAGATGCTTCGTTGCACCTCATTATTGTCAATTTCCTGCCATGATTGTAGTATTTTGTCCTTTAATTCACGTTCAGTAAATTTTTCGCGCTGCCCACGATAAACTTTCTCTTTCAGCAACTCCCAAATCGAATAATCCATTGGGTTACAGTCCGGGCTTTGAGGCGGCCACTCATTCTTGGTAATGAATTTGCGCGTATTATCATTCAGAAATGCCTGTGTGGCCTTGCTTGTATGTGACGGTGCCCCATCTTGTTGAAAACAAAAATCATTTTCTGGATAGAGACGACAGCAGTCTGGCAACAACTTTGTGTTTAAAAGTTCCATGTAATTTACGGAATTCACTTTCGTCGTTTCGGTATCAATAAAATGAACGTCAGTTTTACCGTTCCAAGAAACGCCTGCAGATATCATCACTTTTTTTGAAAATCGCGATGTCTCATGATACAGTCTATTCACCGGAATATCGCGTTTTCGACCACGTCCGTAGACAACGTCATTTTGAGGATTTCGTGGAATTTCTAGTGTAAAATCCTTCTCATCCGTGAACACTATCTTCTTAACACCATCAACTGAAAATTTATTAAGCAACTGTGAGCACCTTGTTTTTCTTTTATCCTTCACACTTTCGTTTTTTCTAGATGTGGGAATCCTTTTGAATGATTTTAGGTTCAGCGATTTTACTACACGTTGCACAGAACTCCTACCAATACTCAGATTTTTGCCAATTGTCCGTTGCGATAAATGAGTCCCTGGTTCATTTTCTTGAGAGCAGATTTTATCATTTATGTAATCCACGTTTTCTGGTGTTGTTGCTGTTTTTGGCCTGCCACTTCCTGGTTTCCTGGTGGTGGTTCCTGTATCGCGAAGCTTCTTTAACAGTTTGTCTAGTGTACGTCTCTTCCAACCTCTCCCTGGAAACTCTCGTATTAATCTTCCACTCTTCTATCCTTTGTCAATGTAGCAAGCTTTAATGAGAGCACAGTCTTCTTCTGACAACGTCATGATTGCGACTGAAGGACTGAAGGATATGTAGTCTGTAAGCTCGTAAACTCTGAAACGGGCGTAGCCTACGCATGACCTAAAATTCGCCAAAAGGCCGAGCATAGACTACAATCGATATTTGTTTTTTTTACACGAGTTTTTATTTTCTAAATTGTGAGAAAAGCATAAATGATATCGTTTTCAAATTTTAACCATAGTGAGACAAGGCTTTGGTGTAAATTGTGTTAAAATATTGTCTATATCGATCTACGGGTTACTGAGATATGACTAGTTGAAAAATGATAACTTTTTTTGGGCCACCCTATATATATATATATATTTCTTCCCACTGTTTTGTATTCTATAAATGGCAAATTAAAATCTCCACAGAGAATTATATTGGTGGATGGAGAGTTTAAAGACTTTATTAGGTTTCTGATATCAGCAATAGCATCCGAGGATTTGCAGTTGGAGTGTTTGGAGGTTTATGGATGACTATAAGTACCGTGTTTAATTTTTCTATTTTTATTGTTAAAAGTTCCACGAAGCTGTTTGATTTACTTATTATCGTCTCTGCCATATGACTTTCACGTACTTATATACTGTAACACAGCCACCTTCACGTCTTTCTGTTCTGTCACTTCGTAGTAAGTAGTAACCATTGATATGTATTTCTTTCTTATCTTTGCAGTGTTCACAGTTTTCACAGTCTCCTTGGCAATTTTTAAGATGTTTCTCTGAGGCATACGATGTCAGCCCTTGATTCATCCAGAAATAATTTTAGGAATGAAACTTTGTTTAACGGTGGTTCGGTCTTAGCTCTTGAATATTATCCAGGACACTATTTATGTTCTTAGTTTTGCCTTGCTCCTTGTGCATTCCAAGTTCATTATCCTTCAATGTTGTGTGTTTTGTAGCTCTATGGTCCTCCGAGACAGCTGTTTCCGCTTACCTGTTTTGGTAGTTTCTTGTCAGGAAACCGTTCGGCTCGAAGGTTCCCAGCTGTGTCGACTGCAAGTGCTCTTTGAGGCTTAGCGGTCGTATTGTCTGCAATGCTGAAAAAACTTGTTTCACGATTTGTATACATAGGCTTCTTTTCGTTTTTCCTATTGTCCTTTGATTTTATTGGGAGGTGATGGTAGTAGCATCTTTTTCCATATTTCCAGGTTCCATGTCTGGCGTAATTCTAAGAGTGACCATTATTATAGAATTTGCACATAGTGGGATGCTCATATATCGTTCAATTGCTTTGATTTCTTGCCTTTCTAAAGTTTTTGAATCTATCCTTAATAGGATCATCAGTATGGTTCAGATCATTAGTATGGTTTCCGCAAGGGACGCTTTACTGGCGATCTTCTTGCATATCTCTCTGACTCTTGGTCATCCTCCTTTCGAGATTTCGGTAAAACCTTTGCTATTGCGCTTGACATATCAAAAGCTTTTAATAGAGTATGGCACAAATCATTAATTTCGAAACTGACCTCCTTCGGTTTCTATCCTTCTATATGTTCTTTCATCTTTAATTTCCTTTTTGGCCGATCTATTGCTGCGGTTGTGGATGGCCACTGTTCTACTCCAAAAGCTATAAACAGTGGTGTTCCTCATGGTTCTGTTTTGTCACTCACTCTTTTCCTTTTATTTATTAATGATCTTTTAATTTGCACTTCTTGTCCTATTCACTCCTATGCCGATCATTCCACTCATCACTTCTCCACCCGCTTCCTAACCCGTCCCTCTCAACAGTCACTCCATGATTCACGTTGGATGGCTATGGAACACTTGACCTCTGATCTTTTAGCTGTCTCTGATTGGGGCAGAGAAAACCTTGTGGCTTTCAATGCCTCGAAAGCTCAGTTCCTCCATCTGTCTACTCGTCACAATCTTTCACACGACTATCCCCCTTACCTTCAACAACACAACTCAATCCTTCCTCTTCTCTTAACATTCTTGGCGTTTCCTTTTCTCGTGGTCTTTCCTGGAAAGATCACATATGCTCTCTTTCCAAAACCGCTCTTAAGAGGTTAGGTTTGCTGTACCGCCTCTGCAGTTTCTTCACCCGCACTCAGTTGCTGCCTCTGTACAGGGATCTCGTTCGCCCCGTATGGAGTAGGCATCTCATGTGTGCGGTGGCTGAACCCATACAGACGTACTTGACCGGATGGAATCAAAGGCTTTTTGTCTCATTAATTCCCCACCTCTTACTGAGTGTCTTCAATCTCTTTCTCTTCGGCGCAATGTTGTCTCATTCTCTCTTTACTATCGCTATTATAACGGACATTGCTCTTCTGAACTCTCTAACTGCATGCCTCCTCCTTCAAGGAGAACACGCAGCATTAAACTGTCTACACTTTATCATTCCTTTTCTGTCCAACTCTCTAACGCAAGGGTTAATCGGTATTTTCAATCTTTTATCCACTCAACCGGTGAACTTTGGAACAATCTTCCACAATCCATCTTTCCTCCTGTCTACGACCTTCCATTTTTCAAACGCAGAGTGTCTAAGTATCTCGAGAACCCCCGGCTTTGATTTTGGCTCTCTTCTTCTTTTTCTATCCGGGGGTGGCGCTTTTGCGGGCATCCAGCCTTGGCCTCTCCTTCCTGCATAAAAAACATATTCAGTTATTCACATTACATATAAAAAAATAAATATAACCATTTTCCATTCACATACTGGTCTTGAACCGCCGTCACTGAGATTCTACGTGCAACGTACAGATAGATGGTCTCATTTCGCTATCAGAAACTGATTCTGCGTTTTAACATATTGAGTATTTATAGTTTTGTTCTACATTGTATTTTTATTAACCAACTTTATGGGAGAAAATTTTCCTATTTGCATTTAAAAACTTTATATTCAGAAAAAAATTAAACATGCATTCTTTTGAAACTAAAACACTAAAACAACTAATATTATTTCTCAATAGAATAATTATTTGTAGTGTTATGTTATGAATCTGCTTGTATGAAACATTTAGAAACAGTCGGTCATAGACAATGAATCTGTAAATGATTAACAAAAATACAATTATATGCATTTATCATAATTTCCTTCATGCAAGTAATGCATACATGATAATACAGATTGCAATAGGCATACAAAGGGCCCATTACGTTAACTACTCAAGGAGCCGTATTTCCATTATTTCGTAGAAAATCATTCCGTCAGCTACAGCCAATTTTTTTTTAAAGATTTTTCAAGGATTGATAGAATTTCATCAACCCGTTGGACTAATTTATTTTTCCTTTGTCAGACATTTTCATCCATTTGAAATTGAAATTAAATTAAATTAAAATTACTTTGGATTTAGTCTCGTTCCAACATTCCATATGAAGCCTAACTGAATTTCCCGAAATTTAATTTGGGTCACCTGAAGATCAGGGCCACCAACCTTCTTCGGTTAGCCTTATAAGGCTAACTAACGAAGGGTGGGGGGCCCTGATCTTCAGGTGATCCTTTAATTTGTATAGTATAATTTCTGGAGCAAGTGTAGTTTACGTCCTTCTGTGGTGCCTACTGTAGTTTACGTTCCCCTACATTATCCTAGTGTAGTTTGCGTTCCCCAACTTTGTCCGCGTATACCTAATCAAATAAAACGTTAAAACTAACAAAAATATTACGACTTTACCTAACC
Source organism: Bathynomus jamesi (assembly GCA_023014485.1). Classification (NCBI taxonomy): domain Eukaryota; kingdom Metazoa; phylum Arthropoda; class Malacostraca; order Isopoda; family Cirolanidae; genus Bathynomus; species Bathynomus jamesi. The sequence continues at coordinate 152,406 of JAJOZX010007508.1, read as the reverse complement.
AATCGTCAATTTAAATATATACACACTGATATAAATTGACGATTGGTTAGGTTAAGTCGTCATACTTTCGTTAGTTTTAACGTTTTATTTGATGGATTCATTTAAAAAATGTATCCTAAAGATCCTAGTGTACTTTACGTTCCCCAACTTTGACCTAGTGTAGTTTGTGGATTACGGAACATTCTTCGCCAAAAGTTCATCCCCAACAATTCATAGCCATATACAATTCATACCTATCATTTCATACCCAACAATTAATAGCTAGGAAGATTTAGGAGTACAAAGAAAGTAAGAGTAAAAATTTATTTTTAAAAAAGTTTGATTTTGTGAATTGTTTTTTGGACCCTTTCCAGTTTGTGTACCGTTTTTCATATAATTTATTTTTGAGAATATTTTTGTTAAAACTAACGAAAATATCACGACTTAACCTAACCAATTATCAAGGGCGTACAGTTGATCTATTATTAATTATAACATCGTTTGTTTCTGGAATAGTATTTACTAATAGATCAACTGTACGCTCTTGATAATTGGTTAGGTTAAGTCGTGATATTTTCGTTAGTTTTAACAAAAATATTCTCAAAAATAAATTATATGAAAAACGGTACACAAACTGGAAAAGGTCCGGTTTTTTAATACTAATAATAATATTTAATAATTAATAGTTTAATAAAAGATTAATACAAAGAAATTAAGAGTAAATATTTATTAGTAGTAACAGTAAACATAAAATAGTTACAAGTGGGGAAATTTGGTAAAAAATTTTAAGAATAATTATTAATAAGATAGGTTATGCGCAATTCGTCTCAGATAATCAAGGATATCCACATCTCTAAAACATTCAACAACATTTTTTATACGTTTAGCCGCCTCTTTATAGCGTTTCTTTTGAGTGATGGTGCGTCCAGAAGAGTACTTCTCTATTGGAATCTCGTTATAATTTTGCTCTTTTATAAGGCATTCTATGAATTTCCAAATATTTGGATGGTGCGCTGCAACTTGCGTTTCAAATCCTCGGTGCCATCCTTCAACGGCGTTGTTTGTTTTAGGGAGATCCATTAAAACTGATTCATACACATTCCATATTTCGTGTTCAAATTTATGTGGTCGTCTACGGTGCCTTGATGGACGACCGATCCAAGTATCCTCGAAATAGTCCAGAACACCCTGCGCTTCTGGAGGGTAGATATTGCTATCGCACAAGGATTCAAATGCATCTACTAGTGCCTGGAGGGGTACGAATGCCAAAGCGGGTAACATACGAAGATCAAGTGCAAAACTGGCGTCTGTTTCATAGCGTTGTTTTAATCCGTTAGCTTGAATACTTCTAAAGATGCACTGTGAAAAATGGAAAAAACAACCCCTTAGTTTTGCATTTGAGAACTCTTTTTCACATGCGTTAATCGTGGCTTTTTCAAAGTCGATAGTGATAGTCAATGGGGAAGCTAAGGGTTCTAATATTTTTAGCTGCTGTAGAAGCATTGTATACGTTACTTCTGATTTATTAGGCAACAGTGCGTATACAAGAGGCAAAGATTTATTTTCTTTTAAGCCATGTAAGGTATAAAGTTGATGAAACAATAAAGGCACAGTTTTGAAGGTTCCGTCAGTGTACCAGTGATCAAACTGTGCTAGTAACTTCATATTTAATTTCGTAGCAAAAACTATCAGTCTGTTTTCATCTGGGCCAGAATCGTAAAGTAGAAATTGTTCTCCTTTACACGTAGTCTTATATTCCTCTGTGAAAACAATATCACTGCGATGTAATGGGAGAGCTGGGGCCGAATTATTCTGCTGCCTGATATGCCTTATAGTTCTCTTCATGCTTTGGGGCATTGCAAGTTTTTGGGCAGCTGCTTGGCTACATCCTACAAGAGCGCTGGATAATATTGAATGGGGAGAGTCATTTATACACTTAGCAGCATGGCGTATATTGTCAATAACACTACCGGCTTCCTTCTACGTTTGCAGTATCAGCAAGATGATTATGTTCTTTCCATGTTTTTGCGATTTCATTGTTGCTTGTAGTCAGACGAGCTGGGCATCTTGTCTTCTGGCAATTTACGCATTTCCAGTGCGTTCTCTCATCACTTCTTTTGTCTTTGTAAAAGCAATGGTCATCGTGAATTAATTTCCGTTGTCCTTTTTCAGTTTCCAAATAAGTAAGAGGCATTGTGGGCTCATACAATGCTTGAATAAGAGACAGACACTGTTTTTCTTGCGGAACAGTTGAGAAAACTAAACAATTTGTATTTATGTTTCAAGGACTTCAATGACGTCACATAAAATTCGTATTCTTAATTTTATATGTTATAGTCAGTATTTATCAATTTGTATTTTCTGTAATTTCTCTCTTTCTGTAATTTAAGTAACTTTTTTTAAGGTTACGATTTGTAACAATTTACAATTTACAAGTTTGTATTTACAATTCGTCTTCTTATTTATATGTCAGCCAACAATTCATAGTCAGTATTTTTAAATTTATCTTTATATTTATTTCTCTCTTTCTGTAATTTAAGTAACTTTTTAAGGTTAAGTTAAAGCCGCTATTAATTTTCCTGGCTATGAATTGTTGGGCTTGATTTGTATACGGCTATGAATTGTTGGCTATGAATTGTTGGGGATGAATTGTTGGCGAAGAACTAGCCGGATACCGTAGTTTGTGTCCCCTTTCGCGTCAGGGGGACGTAAACTACACTTGCTCCTAATTTCTTTATTTAACTCTAACTTAATTACCATATATTCAGTTGTGCACATTATACAGGGTGTTTATAAAGTCCCTATCTACTTCAGTGAAAACGTAGCAAAAAGGGTAAAATTCAATAACAGTATAACACTGGGTAACAAAATTTGAAACATTTTCTGTTTATTGTGATTTTTCTGTCGTTTCTTAATGATTTCGGAGCGCTGATTCCAAAAATGATATTAGTTTTGCTCTATCATCAACCGTTTCAAAAATATAGGTTATCACACTTTTCATATGGCAAAGTATATAAAGAAGGCTAACATAAATATTTTCTGAAAATAAAAACACTTGGAAATTAATGTTTATTGAGCCAAAATTGTTTGACAAACCCAAAATGGTGCAAAGGATATAATATATATCATGAGGAGAACCGATAAGATCCGATAAGCATCCCAATGGCCCTGGTACCTTTTCTCCATCGTTTGAATATCTTGATGGAATCTTTCGCCATGTTCTTCACTCACATCGCCCAGGTTATCACGAAAAAAGTCTAGATGTGAATGCAGATAGTGTAATTTTAAAGACATACGGCACCCCATTTTGCCATAGCACTTAATCAAGTTTGACACTAACTCCTTATAGTTTGGTGCTTTATGGTTGCCTAAAAACCCACGAACCACATCACGGAAAGCACACCAAGCCTCTTTTTCGATCGGAGTCATCTTGGCTTCAAGGTTCTTTGAATTCAACAGCGCCTTGACTTGTGGTCCTACAAAGATGCCAGCCTTGACTTTGGCCTCAGAGAGTTTAGGGAACATGACCCGAATCTGTTGGAAAACTTCCCCTCCAAAATCTAACGCAGTTACAAACTGCTTAATTAGACCCAACTTAATATGGAGAGGTGGTAGCAGAACTATGTCAGGCTTCACAAGAGGTTCCCTGAGTACATTGTACTTTCCTGGTTGCAGTCCTTCACGTGGAGGCCACTGAACTGTTTTATAGTGCTCAGTTGAAGCCCTGCTATCCCACAGGCAAAGAAAACATGAATATTTAGTAAACCGTCCTTGTAAACCTAACAGGAAACCAATCATTTTGAAATCACCACACACGTCCCAGTTATATTGTTCATACCTGATTTGAGTGAGCAGTTGTTTGACATTTTCCTAGTCCTCTTTCATTTAAGCAGAATGTGCAACTGGTATAGATGGATATTTGTTCCCATTGTGGAGTAGAACAGCTTTTAAACTCCGAGTTGAACTGTCAATAAACAGGCGCCACTCTGAGGATATATGTGTTTACCCAATAGCTGTGAATAGACCATTAACTTCGCTGCAATAACAGAGAGAGCCATTGACATCGTAGAACCTTACAAACTCTTCATGCCGCTTTCGGTATACAGTGATCTTGCAGTCTTCTCCAAGCAAATTCCACTCTTTGAGTCTGGAGGTCAGAAGCTCAGACCCTGATTTCGTCAGACCCAAATCTCTAATTAAGTCGTCCAATTCCCTCTGATTTGGAAAGTGAGGGTTTGTACTGAAAGTTGCTGTATATTCTTCATCATGACTGTCCTCACCAGCCGACATCTCAGATGAGCTAGCTGCATCCTCATTTTCAACCTGCAAAGCAAAGAAACAAAATATTGGCATAGCTAATATGTAAAAGAGCATCAGCACTAAGAAAAATTGACACATAATGTCATAATGACCCACAGTCTGTAAATACAGAAGGTAAAGTAATGGATAGATACGTACCTGTTCTGGTGGACGTGGTATTGGAAGACCTTCGCCATGTGGTACAGGAGCTTTGGACGACGCTATGCTTGGATACTGAAGAGTCTGCCTTCCTTTAACTTTTCTGTACTTAGAAACATCTACCATGCAGTAGTAGCAATCGTCGTCGTGGCTCTTTGGTTCTCCCAATATTCTGGGTACCGAAAAGGGCATTGCCTTGCGTACTCCCCGCAGCCACCCTTCAAGTGTGGAGCGGCAGCTTCCACAGATCACATGGGGTGCCCAGGGCTTATCTTGGTCACCCATAGGCATACCAAAATAGAGCCGATACGCGATCCAGAACTTGGTGCCTTTCACAATCTTGTGCGATACTTGCTTGGGGCCTATGTAATACCCACAAACGTAGCAGAATATATCCTGCGAGTGTTTACAAGCTCTAGTTGTCATTCTCTTTACCAAACTGTACTACATTAATCATAACCTGCAGATATAGAGAGAAGAGTTATTAAATCTGCAACAGATTACAGATTCCAGAAAAAAGATGTATTCACAACACTGAAATAATGTTCGCAATAAAAAAGGATCGATAACACTCAAATCGTCAGCACAGAGAAACACAGAAACACAGTACCTCAGTGCTGGTAACCATCAGACAAACAACCTGCTTTCTTTGTGTTCTCACACTTACTGACTTCTCAGACTCTGCGCTCTTCTTTATATAGCACAGTGGAAGTTTCGGGCAATTTCTAGAGCAAGAAACTGTCAACGAACATCCGGATTGTTCTCAACAATTCCTGATTATTCTGATATTACTGCGCCTATAATAACATTATACTGGTAAAACATGAAAAATTGATTATCTCTGAAACCATTGATGATACACACAAACCAAGGCCAGTTTTGGACTCAGCGCACACAAATGCATATAAAAACAAAAAATTCTATATAAACAGAATCAGTGTTATACAGTGTAATTGAAGTCATACATTTAATGAATACTTAAGCATATGATTCTACATGAGCACCATCAGTATCTCTACAGAGTTCGAATCTGTCAGCAGTACTGCCGAACACATTTTGGAGCATGACAGGGGTTATTTTTGTAACTACTCTTACGATACGAACAAGTAAATCTTGCAGATCTGTAACACTTGTTTGATGGACTTTTGATTTGATAAAGCCCCATGCAAAGAAATCCAAGGGCGTTAGGTCAGGAGATCAAGCCGCCCAGGGCTTGTTGCCTCCACGTTCGATCCACCGATTTGGAAATCGTTCATTTAGGTACTCCCTAACAATGTTTGAGTAATGACAAGATGCCCCATCTTGTTGAAAGACGACGGTGTTTAAAATGCCATCTGAATGAAGCTGGGACATTTACGTGCTCGTATCGTAATAGCAGTTACAAAAACAACCCCTGTCATGCTCCAAAATGTGTTCCGCAATGCTGCTGACAGATTCGAACTCTGTACAGATACTGATGGTGCTCATGTAGAATCATATGCTTAAGTATTCATTAAATGTATGACTTATATTATATTGTTATTGAATTTCACCTTTTTTGCTACGTTTTCACTGAGATAGATAGGGACTTTATAAACACCCTGTGTGTATAAGAAACAACTATGTAACTTTCTTCCCCTCACTAGATTCAAATCGATAAAGCGAGAGTTCTCACGCAATGTACTGAGTCCTTTTCTAATTACGCCATTCCGTGTCAGAAAGATGGTTTAACATAATGGGGTATTTATAGTTTTGCTCGACATTACAGTTTTATTAAACAACCTTTCTCGGTTAAAAATTTTGTATTTGCATTTAAAAAATTTATATTCAGAAAATAATTATAAAAATACAATTATTAAAACTAAAGCAACTAATACTAACTCTCGATGGACGGACACAGGCCTGCGAATGAGAACTTTGTAAGAGTTGTTTTCTTACTAATAACTGATTTTATATGATTCAGCTACGCTGAGTTCGAATAAGGTGTCCATTTTTTCTATCACGTAAGGAGTTTCTGCAAACTGGAAGGAAAAAAACAACAACATAAATAAATATTTATTTCAATTTACATTAGGTACCTATTTCGCTTTGTTATACTAATTACAAATGCAAACAACTTTAAAAAGAAAGAAGACTAGTAACGTCAATTACATATTCATCTTCATTTGTCCCGAGTTTTCTCGTGAGATCTATGCCTTTTAGTCTCGAATGTATGCACTGTTCCTTTCCTTTTATGTAATAATTCTTGAGTATACCGTTTCAACATCCAGCAGTAATCACTATCATACTGATGTCCCACCTTCCCTGATATCTCTTCTCCATTTCTTTGATTTCTTTGTGAAACCAAGCATTTATAAGCATTTATAGGCAGTAGTTTTTAATCAAAATTTAATGAAAATGACTTACATATGTAATATGAAATATGACATTTTGTGAAAAATCTGTACGTGATGGCGAAAAATTAATATTATTTTCGGAATCAACGTGCAAAAATTATTATACAGGGTGTACATAAAGTCAGGATCTATTTTTGTGAAGCACTTGGAAATTATATGGAATTCAATCATAAAATGATAAAGTGGTAACATTTATTAAATAATTAAGAGTAGGATTCGACGTGACGCCCATCAGTATCCCTGCACAGCTCAAATCGTTCCGCAGCATTTCTAAACACATTCTGGAGCATTTGTGGGGTTATGTTATCTGCAGCAGTTCGTATACGTGTACGTAAGTTTTCAAGACTCGTAATCTTCGTCTGATAGACGTGCGATTTGATAAAGCCCCATGCAAAGAAATCTAAAGGGGTTAAATCTGGTGATCTCGCTGGCCAAGGTCTTTTGTTGCTTCCGCGTCCGATCCAGCGATTTGGAAAACGTCCATTTAGATAATCCTGAACAATTTTGGCATAGTGACAAGGAGCACCATCATGTTGATAGACGACGGGGATAGGATTGTTAGTACCGTCGAATCCTACTCTTAATTATTTAATAAATGTTACCACTTTATCATTTTATGATTGAATTCCATATAATTTCCAAGTGCTTCACAAAAATAGATCCTGACTTTATGTACACCCTGTATAAGTGATAAAATATTTCGGACAACAAAACCATCGCAGGCCTGTGTTAATTATTGGGTCATGTTGTGAATGCTTGTAGGAAACCTTAACATTTCCTACCAGTCAGCCAAAGGCCATGAATACAGCATGTACTTACTTTCCTTGATGTAATTAATGCATGCACGATAACACACGCAATATGAATTTTCATTTTATATTAAATATATTACAGTTTGTGGTAGTTATGAAAAATAGCTTAGAGCCTTAAAATAAGGCCTATTCAGAGCATTTAGTATTTTATGGTTATGCTTTTGCTGCGCATGTGCTTGTTTTCTTCGTGCTTGCGCCTAATTGAGAAAATTGACATAAATTTCCCGTACCTGAAAAATATCCATCATATCAAAAATGAAGAAAACTTTAGGCACAAAGTTATATCACCATAAAATAGATGGGGCGTAATGTTACGTTACGTTCAAACTTTGTAGAAAAATTTCAGTCAGTCCTTTTGGAATTGCTTCATTGGTAAATGAAATAAAACACTAATTCCATCAAAAATGACGTAATTTCGGTTCTCTGTGTTATATTTAATACGAATCGTAAAGTTAACGTATTATGTAGTTCAAATAAGTACATAAATACTGTTTTCTATGTTTACTATAATTCTTCGTAGAAAATTGAAAGATGCAATTTCAACTCTTCAAAAAATTAAAAATTGAGAACAAACTTTAAATTTGTCATCTCATCTCGAGCGGTAAAAAAGCGGCTTGAAGCGAAAGAAAAAAGTGTGGGAAAGAGAAAGCCGAGCAAGGAAGGCCACTGCAAGCAGAGTCGAATCTTAGGTTCTTTACGGCAAGCTATTCCGTTTCTTTAAAAGTTACTTTCATAATCTAATAAAATCTAAGTTTTCTTCTGATTATTTTCAGTAGAAATCCTTGCTGAGCAACAAAAATCTGAAAAGTAAAACAAAATACTCGAGGCCTTCTCCCTAGTAAAAAAAAAAGAACATTTCAAATTCTTCGCATAATTTGCATTTCTGGGCACTGAAAACACACACACACACACACACACACACACCTTATTTATTAGGGAGCTTTAAATAATAAATTATTTTCCAATTAATGTAGAGAATATAAAAATATTTCCACGAAAATATCTAAAATAAATTATAAACTTACGTAATTAGAAACATAAGCAGCGCTAATATTATGTGAGGAATAATTTTTAAAAATATAATAAAAGAACATGAATATTATATATATATATATATATATATATATATACACCAGGTGTCCAAAAAAGTCCCTACTTCTAAAGAAATGTTCAAAGCTAAATAAAAGAGAATCTAGGCACAAGGACAAACGCAATAGGTACCTAAAACATAGGAGTTTTATTAACCTTAATTAAACAACATTTTTAGTGTAATCAGCATTTTTTTCTTACACATTATTCAACATTACACAACTGTTTCACCTAATTATTGGAAATAGCTCAGCTGGGAGGGGATGCTTCTTTTCGCCGCGGTTGTTTCGCCGTGGTAGTTTCGCCGCAGTTGTTTCGCCGCAGATTGAATTCGCCGTGAATTCATTCGACGCAGTGATATTCGCCGCAGCCTAATTTTTCTAGATTTTAATTTAAAAGGCAAACATTAAAAATTCTCAAAATTTATTTGTTAAAAATGTACTCCAATTAAAAATTATATAAAATTTGATTGTTAAAAGAGTACTCCTAATTAAAATTCATAAAATTTATTTTATAAAATAAAATGTAAAAAAAATTGAAAACAATCATTTGATAAAAATTTTATTTTTATGGACATCTTTGATTGAATAAATATTTTATTTAAAATTTTGAGCTATACCTCTCAAATAGGTTATGTGATCTCTCTCGCCATATTCTGTGACTACTTTCTTGATTCTTTTGTCCGCATCTCGATATTTTCTGAGTTTGACTGTGGGTTTATTTCCTGCAATAAGTTTTTCCATATAGACGTCACGACCTTTTTGAACTTTGATCAAACCTTCAATATACTTCCATAATGTAGGATGCTGCATTCCCAATTCGAATGAAATTCTTCGATGTGCAGCTTCAGCGTGATTGTTGGTTCGATCTTCATCATTAAGAGTTGTTTCATAAACGTTCCAAATATCATGTGGAAATAAAGGGTTCCGTCTGCTGTTTCCTCTTCTGTTGTAGCGTCCGACATAGTTATCTTCAAACCAGTCCAATAATGGTTAAAGATCAGGTGGCAGTTCACTGGCTAATGCATCAATGTGGGCATCAATATCTGGAATGGGCACAAAAGCTAAGACAAGAACCATTTTCGCCTGTAATGCGAAGTCAGGATTAGTGTTGTACTGCTGCAAAGCTCCAATTGAATTGATGTGCCTCAACATGTTTTGAGATAAATGGAAAAAGCATCCTTTCATATGTGCGTCCGGAAAACATTCCTTCATGGCATTGATAGCGGCTTGATCAAAATCACAATAAATAGAAAGGGGATTAACGTTTGGCACTAGCGATTTTATAATTTCGATCAGTCGTCGGTAAATGGAGCGCTGCTTATTTTGTAACATGGCATATAAAATTGGATGCACACCTCCAAATCTTTTCACTAAAATACAGTATATTTGTGAAAATAAGGAAGGGGCTGTACTGAACGTACCATCTGCATACCATGTAGTTGAAGATTCTAGATGTTGTAGCCACGTCTCTCTGCCAAATATGATTATTCTCTCGTTTCCAACGCCACTATCAGCTAAAAGATAATTTTCTTCTCTGCCATCCCCAAGTTTGTACACTTTGTAACCCTCAGGAATTACTAAATTTTCAAGGTTAGTTGGGTTTTGAGGAGCTGCTTGTATTTTATTTCTTTTTCTCTGAACTATTTGCTTCATATTACTAGGTGCTGGCACAGAGGCTTGAACAGATTGGGGAATTTGTGAGACACATTCATTAACAACAACACTTGGGGGCTCCAAAGATTGCTCTGCTCGGCGCTTTAAATTGGTTTTCACTTTAGCAACCTCTACATTAATGGCACACGCACAATGAGAATGGCCAGTGACTTCCTTTATCACTTCACCATTCCTTGTATGGATTCGTCCATTACATCGTCCTCTTTCTTCACATCTCCAAAATGTCACACTTTTATCTGCTTGAGAATGCTTGTCAAACACGTATAGGTATCCATTGTGATCGAATTTCTCCTTTCCTCTTTTACCAACAATATCGTTTGTAGCCATTGTAAGAGATGGGTTGGAACTGATTTTCAAATCTATGGGCATAATCTTATATACTAATCGGCTTGGAATTTGGTTGGTTGGTCGTATACTAATAGAAAGGTAATTTGGTTGGTTGGTCATTTTTATTTGGTTGGTTGGTCATTTGTATTTTTTAATTTATATTATGTAAATAAATGACAAAACGTTCAACTTTGTATTTATGTGGCGGCGAATAGCACTGCGTCGAATGAATTCACGGCGAATTCAATCTGCGGCGAAACAACTGCGGCGAAACTACCACGGCGAAACAACCGCGGCGAAAAGAAGGCAACCCCAGCTGGGATACTGTTGGTTACCTAACAGACTTTCGGTCTTTAATTATTCAAGCCTCTTATCCTTCGTAGAATAGCTCCCCACCAAAAAGGTCAGGGGATGTGACGTTAGGTGAGTATGAAGGCCATTCCACTGACTCATTAAGGGAGATTCGTCCCCCAGAAAAATGCACCCTCAAAAGTTGCGAGTTTCACAAGCGGTATGTGGAGGTGCTTCATCCTTCTGAAACTACTGTGAATCTGTGGCAGTGCAGTTAATTCTTTTACTGAACAAAGTAATTAGTTGTGCTAAGTAGAAAGCATCTGACGATGAGTTTTGCGTTACTGATTGCTTTTCCAGTTTCATTCTTAAAAAAGTGTGAACCTACTGTACTACACCATACCAACCAACAGCGACCTAAATGTTGAGTTTAGCAATACTATGTGGAAGCTCTATTGGAGTGCCACCATGACTTCCGCAGCAACGAATATTTTGCTCATTAATCTCCCTGGAGAGATGTTAAGTTGCGCTCATTATGTGTAGGACACTCTTGAGAACAGATAGCGACACCTAGCATATATTTGTTGCGTGTACTACAAACGGTTGTAACATTTCATGAATGAATGTTGAGTGAGTGAGCACTGACTGGTTGGCTGACTCATTGCCAAATGTCTTTAGAACATAATTATTTCCATTCATCACTCTGGTTTACATATTAATAAGGAAACATAAATGAATAATTAAATATAAATTCAAGAAGGGGATGTATATTAACAATGAAGTGGATAAAAAATGGTCTTGTAAAAACTAAAAAAAAAAACCTTCGGACGTGATGACAGTGTTCATGGAATTGGCAAGCCTGTAATCCTGAACGAACAGAGTCGTTGGTAGGCATTTGTGCGCCCTCAGCAAATTCGAAATTTATTTATTTATTTATTTATTTACATTTAATATTACACACAGATTCAGATATTATTTTGTTTTATAACAAAGACAACAAAAACCTGATATATATAAATACATATACAGGCGGTTTATGAATGAAAAAAACAATGTTTTGATGCATATTAAATTTTAATAACATTATAACATTACCACATTGATGGGTATCTGTAGGTTTCATACGTCACTGCTTAGAATATCTTCTAATTGGTAAATGGGCGACAGCTGAATGGATACCACTGGTATGGCATTGTTATATCCGGAGCAAATGCTATTTCTCGATCAGCAACACTGATATAGTAATAAAGAGTCACTGAGAGAAATATTATTTAGAAACGATCAATGTTTTGTATTGAGGAAGCATCATAAATGCATATAATTGTTTTGTATTAATAAGTTTCATGTTATAACTTAAGTGTTGAACCACTGCAGCTGTGACTCTAGGCGGTCTCTCACATCGAAGGAGAGAATTACAGAAAATAAAACTATTACAGTGATTCATATCAATAAACATAGAACCATTTAAACTATGATATTTGACAATTTTGCAAAGGTGTTACACATTCATAATTATCATTGTATTTGAGAGATATTTTATACATGAATACAACAAATTTAATATCTTGTCCAGTGACCGTTGTTGTCTATGACTTCCTGCAGTCGATGTGGTACAGAAGCAACATGATTATGTACTAGCTGTTGAGTCCTCCTCAGCATCTTCCACTCACCAAATGTGTGTTGTAAAAGCTGGTCCGTTGTTCGTTCCTCCGCTGGTTCCCACACATTTACAATACTGGCCCATATATTCTCGATGGGATTTGTATCACAACCCTTACTTGGCCAATACAGAAGGTCGATATTTCTTTGCTCAGAGAACCAGCGTGTGACGATTCGTGCTGTGTGAATTAGGGACTTGTCTTGCATAAAACTGATTCGCTCAGGAAATGGCAGAGCATATACACGCACAGAAGGAAGCATAAGCTCTGCAGTCTGCAGTAAACCTCCCTTCCATTTTGGTGAGCTCTCCTACACCATAGAGATGAATTCATCCCCACATGTTACAGGTGACGTGACCGCTACGTGCTTCCTCACAGATGTGCTCTTGAGTATATCGAGTATTATTCTTTCTCCTATAATGAACACGGCCATGGGATGTGGAGGAAAAGATGTTTTCGTCGGTAAATATCACTCGACTCCAAAAGTCAAGTCCTTTGTCAACATGCTGCTGAGCAAATCGAAGTCTGTTTTCTCGATGTTGCTGATTTAGCTTCTTGATAGCCGGGGTCCAATGGCGTAACCCAGCTTCATGTAGCCACCGCCTTAATGTTATTGCCGAAACATCAAGCTGCAATTGTTCCATTGTGGCAACAGCAGTGTTAAAGGGATGGGCTTCGGCAACATCACAGATCCTCCGATCATCCGCAGCAGTTGTCAGTCGAGGTTTCCCCGTTCTGCGGTGATTATCATAGATTCCCATCCTCTTGCCACCTTTTCAATCATATATAAACAGTGTTCCTAGAAATTCCAAGTTCTCTTGCAATTTGAGTTGGAGACAACCCGCTCTCCTTCATGCCGATGATTCTTCCCCTTTCAGCAAGAACCTTTCTGTTGATGATAATACATTCTGCAGAGTAGTTGCTTCGATGAGCTTCAGGAAGAGTGTGAGCTTATTCTCAGTCACCATTCCTGTTAACACCTCTGTCATGACGTCATGTGCTGTCACGCGATATGTTAAAAGTCAGGTGGAATTGTTGGAATGCGGAAACAGTTTGGAAAATGGTCATTATTCATTAAGCTACTACACCAGCAGTTCCCAAACTTTTTTTGTGATTACCCCTTTTGGCTGATCGCCAAATGAAATTACTCTCCTGCAAAAAGCACAGGAAATTTCGTTTTACTGAGCATGAGAATAATTATTCAAATTTTATAAACATAATACATGTATATTTCTATATATAGAGTGCCTTATGTAGAAGTTAAACACATATGATATTGGTCAAAGAATGGCTACAACATTACATAGGAAGCAAACAAAACGCGTTACCACCAACTACTAGTCTAGTGCGAGGGATGCAACTGTTTCTGCTGAACTAACGCCTGAATTCTGGTTTCAGTTTCGCTCAAAGCGCAGCGTAAATCGCCTTCAATATGCAACCGATTTCGCAGTTTGTTCTTTCTGACCATCTTTGCTGAAAAGACTACCTCACAACGATAACGTTTCGCAAAAGACACCAGCACTTTCTTTGCCTTTTCAGCAAGCAAAGGATACTCCCCATCCACTTCTGCCCAAAATGTCTCGATTTTTCCTCTGCAAACTCAAACTTCAGGATAAGATCTTGCCGCATTTTCAGGAATTCTGCTTTCAGTTTAGGTGAGTCACTGTTTTTCAGGGCGTAATAAGTGAATGGCCTCTTTTTTAGATAGCATGGCTGCGTATTAAATATGCTTCTGTACCACATCGACTGCAGGAAGTCATAGACAAAAACGGTGGCTGAACAAGATGTTAAATTTGTTGTGTTCATGTATGTAACACCTCTGCAAAATTGTCAAATATCATCGTTTAAATGGTTTTATGTTTATTGATATGAATCACTGTAATAGTTTTATTTTCTGTAATTCTCTCCTTCGAGGTGAGAGACCGCCAAGAGTCACAGCTGCAGTGGTTGAACACTTAAGTTGTAACATGGACTTTATTTCTAGAAAACAATTATATGCATTTATGATGCTTCCTCAATACAAAACATTGTTCGTTTCTAAATAATATTTCTCTCAGTGACTCTTTATTACTATATCAGTGTTGCTGATCGAGAAATAGCATTTGCACCGGATATAACAATGCCATACCAGTAGTATCCATTTAGCTGTCGTCCATTTGCCAATTGGAAGATATTCTAAGCAGTAATGTATGAAACCTACAGATATCCATCAATCTGGTAGTATTATTATGTTATTAAAATTTAATATGCATCAAAACATTGTTTTTCATTCATAAACCGCTTATATATGTATTTATTTATATCAGGTTTTAGCTGTCTTTGTTATAACACAAAATAATATCTGGATCTATGTTCAATATTAAATATAAATAAATAAATAACTAAATAAATATTGAATTTGCAGAGGGCGCAATAATGCCTACCAGCGGCTCTGTTCGTTCAGGATGATAGGCTTGCCAATTCCATGAACACTGTCATCATGTCCGAAGGTTTTTTTTTAGTTTTTACAAGACCACTTTTTGTCTACTTCATTGTTAATATACGTATATCCCCCTCTTGAATTTATATTTAATTACTCATTTATGTTTCCTTATTAATATGTAAACCAGAGTGATGAGTGGAAATAATTTTGTTCTAAAGACATTTGGAAATGAGTCAGCCAACCAATCAGCGCTCACTCACTAAATGTTACAACAAATATATGCCAGGTGTCTCTATTTGTTCTCAAGAGTGTTCTAAGAACAATGAGCGCAACTGTGCATAACACTCATCAGTGAAGTGGATGTATTTCAAAAACTCAGGCTGTTCTTCTAGCTTTGGTAACATCCTTGTTGACAATACCATTAATTTTTGTTTTTGAACATTAGCTAGTGAAGTTTGTGAATAATTTTATAGGGAAAACGTTTGATTCGGTACGAAGTATACGATGAACAGATGTTCGTGTAATACCTAATCTATTGACAAACGTCGAATTGATTTCTGCGGATTACGCTCAATAATTTTATGAACCATATTTGTGTGTTGAACAGTTCTTATGGATTGTCGCCTCCCATTATTACTCTTATGTTGTTTGCTTACACTTCATTTTGTTTAAAATTTTCTTACAGTTCGTGATACTGTCTTTTTATCGGGTGGATCTCCACATCCATATTCTCTGCATAAGTTCCTTTGCATCTGCGTCACAGAATTTGGAACATGAAATCATTGAAAACGATCTTGATTTTCTGTTCCATCCACAAATGAGGCATCACTGTTTGAGGGTTCAGCCACATTGTTCCGTGTAGATTAAGTTCTTAAGTAGGTTTAGTCAAGACTTAGCACTTCTTAAAGACTACAGCCTAGTAAGGCCTTCCATGGCCTTACTAGACTCTTGTCTATTACTGCAGTATCGTCTTTTCCTAGTTTGTAGGTTAGGTTTGAGGTTGGGGGTTCGACTCCCAATGGTGTAATATCACTGCTATGCCTAAGACAGAATTGAATGGTATCTGCCTTGGGGTAGCGTGAAAATATGATGCTTGCGATTTAGGTTAGGTTAAGTTACTCTATATTAGAAGAGGATAATGTGGGAGAATAGGCTGGGTTAGTTTCTGCAGAAACGAATTATTGTACTATAAAGATTGAGGTCAGGAATTCGATTCCCGATGAGGTGAGGCTATGTTATTTTTGGGGTAGCGTGAAAAATGAGGCTAGGTTACGCAAAAGCGAAATTTTGTGGATTGATGTCGGAGGTTCGACTCCCGAGTGTGTGTGTGTGTGTGTGTGTGTGTGTGTGTGTGTGTGTGTGTGCCACCTGTCTGGAAGTAAATGACCTTGGGAATGGGAATAGTGGATATAATATAAAGACGTGGAAAAAACTAAGTAAACTGATATTTTCAATGAAAATTTAAAGTTTTGAGATAAAAATTAAAGTTATATGACAATATTTTTTACTATATTTGACTAAAGAATTAACAAATTGATATAAAAAAGATAATAATTTTGTTGTGAACATATTAATACTTTGTGAACCGTCTTTTCACTTTCTTTAGCAGAGAGATTCACTTTTTCATAGAAAGGACAAGAGTCGGAAATGAAGATTGAATGTTTGCAGTCCTGTGCAAAAATTTGAAATTTGAAATTTTAAAATTTTCATTACATAATAAAATCTATATTTATAGAAAATTGAACATACAAAAAACACCATGTATTTAGGATAATTTTACTCATTTCAAAGTGTAAATGTATAAAAATATTTTATATTTACGAAAAAAGCAAAAGCTTAATAAGTTAAGTTGTCCATAAATTTACATTCTCTCTAACTAATTAATCTATAAATATTATAAACTATTGTAATCACCTACTCTATATTAATAATAATTCTATATTAAATTGTACTTTATAATTTATATATTAAACCATCTTATTATGTTGACTTTATTTTAAGTATTTTAATAATTTTATAAACCCAAATTTTATATCCATTTTTTATATTAAAATTGGCCACAAGGGCCTTGAAATTTTAATGAAAAATTTTGTTGTTGTTAACATTGTTCAAGACAGAAAATACCTTGAGCACATGGGCGTCGATTGCGGGGAGAAGCAGGGGGCATGCCTCCCCCACCTTTTACAAAGGGGGTAACAACCTACCAGTTGTCCCCCCCCCACTTTCGTGGATGAATTGCTATAAATGCTAACTATTAATGGCACCTAAGAAGACGTTATATGTCGTATTACAGTATATGAATATTCAAATGTAATAGCAATATTATAAATTATTTTCATGAACACCAGTGTACATTTATCATGGAATTTAGCAGTCAATTTGCATTTTAATAATTGCACGTAGCATTTGTGTGTTCTTGGTCATTAAGTACGCGAAATGGAAATATGTTAAATAAACGGTTTTGTTACGCATCATTTTCAATATCAAAGTGTGATCAAAGTGCACTTTATTTGTTTTATATTTCACGAATATATTTTGTTATCAGTTTATTGTTGTCTACAGGTAATAAAAGATTTGTTTCGGTTAAACTTATGTGTGATATTACGTATGTTACATGAAAGGTTAAATATTATAAATAGTTTGTATTGCGTTTCTTATTTCTGCCGAAAAAATGTTTAAATAAAGAATGACATAAAATGAGTAAATATAATTTTTTTCATATAAATATAGTTTTTTTCAACATTCTGAGAAAAATACAAAAAGCGGGTAAATGGTAAATTACGACATTTTTATATTACAAGCAACAGCTACTCAGAGTATTGTTTGATTCGCTGTTTGAAGGCGAAGTTTCCACCCCCCACCCACTATTTTAGAGCAATCGACGCACCTGCTTGAACATAATGAAAACCAATTACTTTAAATATTGGTATTCAATTTATGAAACTAAAATAAAATTATTTTATCATTTTCCTGACTAATAAAACTAGTGAACATCATTTTAGCTACGGTGTATGAGTAAAAAATTCTGGAACTGCATATTGTGGAGTGAGCTGGTGAAATGCATTTAAACAAATTTGAAATGTAAAAATATGAAAATTGAAAGTTTTCACATTAGATTAGTAAAATTTATGAAGGGAATTGATTTTTTAAAATATAGGCAAAGAATCTGCATCGGCAACGGTATCGGCACTTTTCATGGAATCTGCATCGGCTAAATTTAAGAATCGTTACATCACTAAATTAAAAATGGCAAAAATACATTCGCCAAAATACATCAACAAAATTTTGAAATAATTTTATTTTTTTAAATTTAGAAACTTGCTGTTTGAACATTGAAAATAATAAAAAAATTAATTTCTGTAAAGGTATTTTTTAAACTCAAGTTTATAACTTCAGATAATTTTTTTAACGTGATGAAAATTTTTTTCATACAGAAAAATAAAACCCAACTAAAACATTACTGATTATAAAACATTCTTGCAAATACTTGTGTGTATATATATATATATATATATATGATGAATTTCACAATTAAACACGTGAAATGAATGAATGCTGCAAGCCCACAAGGAAAAAGAAAAACGATTCCGAGGCCTTTCGTGTATTCAGAGCTACACCTCGTCAGGGAATTCCCTGGGAGAGGTGTAACTCTGAATACACGAAAGGCCTTGGAATCGTTTCTCTTTTTCCTTGTGGACTTGCAGCATATATATATATATATATACCTTACAAATGCTCCATGTGTTGGTTTTCGTCGTCGTCGTCGTTGGGCCTAGGCAAGCTACGGCTTGGGACCGTAGCGCATCTATCCGGTATAGGTTAACCTGGATGATGTAGCCATAAGCACTGCCGCTGGTTAAGTGCCAACCAGTGATTATCTCACTAGCCGTATTGAGTCCGTTAGGCGAAACTGCGACAGTACCAAGGATGGAAAATATAACCCTTGGATTTCTATTATTTATTTGCAAAATGGACATGGTATTAGATTAAAATAATTATTTGAATATAAATAATTAACTGACAATTGTGATATATAATTAATTATGTTTACATACAATAAAATAATACAGTATACATAAAATTAGTATTAATGTGATTTACAATTGAATTATGATGGGTAACTAATTTAAAATGAATTTATAGCTATTCCGAAATTCAAGACGGTAAAATTAACATTTATCTTGAAACTAAAATAAGAGTATTCACTACACACTCCCCCACCAGAGAGGAAGTTCAAAGAGTTCCGAACGACACAGATTTCCCCTGGACCTTTTTGGTAGCTACATGTACCTCGCTTAAGGTTGATTCCAAAAACGCAGGCTTAAGACGATCGATAGAAACCTTGTCGACCTTGGAACCGCGCTGGATGAGAAATGATTTGCGCGTACATCGGAGAACTTCATAGGGCCCGTCATATGGACATTGGAGAGGCCGTTTTGGGACAGGTACACGAACGAAAACGTGGGTGCAAGACTGGAGGGCTGGGGAAACAAAGATGTTCTGTTGGCTAGTCAATCGAGGGGGAACAGGCTGAAGGGACTGCATGTGAGAGGAAAGTGTTTGAGCGAATTCCGTAGGATCACATGACTTATCCCCTGCAGTGAAGTAGCCACCTGGTAGCCGCAGTGTTGTTCCATAGACTAATTCAGCCGCTGTAGTCTTCAGATCACTCTTAAATGCAGAGCGAATACCAAGCAACACGAGTGGAAGCTTATCCATCCAATGGGAGTCTTCGTGACACATAAGGGATGACTTCAGCTGGCGATGGAAGCGTTCGACGAGGCCGTTAGCTTGCGGATGATACGCACAGGTATGCGCATGTACTGTACCCAACAAGCTGGTAAACTTCTTCCAAAGCGAAGACTCAAATTGGCGACCTTGGTCAGTGATGACTTTTGTCGGCAATCCAAATCTTGATACCCATCCATGAAGAAAGGCTCTTGCAACAGTGTCCGCTTGGATATCAGGAAGTGGGATGGCTTCAGGCCATCTGGAAAAGCGGTCGAGACAGGTGAGCAGATAACGTTGGCCTTGAATCACTGGAAGAGGGACAACAATGTCTACATGAATTACCTCAAATCGCTGGGATGGGGGCGGAAATGCGTCAAAGGGGGACCTGGTGTGCCTTTGGACTTTGGCACGCTGGCAGGCAAGGCACGTTTTGGTCCAATGTTTGACATCCTTCCGCATCGAGGGCCAAACAAAGTGAGAGGTAACCAGGTGTTGCGAAGCACGGATACCAGGATGGGAGGGCTTATGAAGATCCGTGAAGACTGCTTGTCTGTGACATGGAGGGACATAAGGGCGAATAGCAGCTGCTGATACGTCGCAATAGAGGGTCACAGACAATCCTGGCATACTCATTTTCTTGAGGGAAAGTGAGTGAGTGGAGACTTCTCTGAGCAGGTCTTGTAGTTCCGTATCCTTATCTTGATCCTGTACAATAGCATTCCACAGTGTAGAGCTGAGGGTAACAGAAGTAATCTCTATTCTTGAAAGTGCATCCGCTGGAGTGTTCAAGACACCTTTGATGTGGCGGATATCTGTGGTAAATTGCGAGATATAATCGAGTTGCCTGATGACTCTGGGAGAGTGGTTACAGCTGTTTTTATTGAAGACAGTGACCAAAGGTTTGTGGTCGGTAAAAACACAAAACTCTCGGCCTTCAAGGAAATGTTGAAAATGCTTCACGTTTAAGTAAATAGCAAGAAGTTCACGTCCGAAAGCACTATAACGCGTTTGGGCTGGCTGCAGCTTTTTCGAGTAAAACGCGATGGGTGCTTGTTGACCGTTAATGGTTTGTTCCAACACCCCACCGATCGCAACATCTGATGCATCGACCGTCAGAGTTAGGGGGCATCACTGATAGGAAATGACAGAGACAATGCACTATTGATAGCATTTTTGGCATTGTCGAACGCCTGTAAACTATCGCTACACCATACCAATTTCGTTACCTTGCGTTTGTGTGTGATCATAGCGTGTAGAGGAGCAAGAACACTGGCACAGTTTTTAATGAACTTGTGGTAATAATTTACCAAACCTAGAAACCGACGTAACTCACGCTGATTATTTGGCATAGGGTAATTTTTTATCACTTCACACTTGTCCTGAAGGGGGGTAATTCCGTGCTGCGAAATCGTGTGACCAAGAAATTCCAAGGTTGGCTGTGCAAACACACACTTAGATGCATTAATAGTAACACCGTATTGTTCTAAGCGTTGAAAGAGGAGTGAAAGATGTTCCTTATGTTCCTCTTCCGTTGAGCTGGCCACAAGCAAATCATCGATGTAGGCATAAACAAAGTCTAAGCCTCTGGTGACCTCATCTATAAACCTCTGAAAAGTTTGCGCAGCATTCCGTAGCCCGAACGGCATCTTCACAAATTCGAATAACCCAAATGGTTTACAAACTGCAGTCTTGGGAATATCCGAAGGCTCTACGGGAATGTGGTGGAAAGCCTTAACGAGGTCTATTTTACTGAAGATAGATTTGCCGTGGAGAAGAGAAGTAAAGTCTTGGACATTTGGTACCGGATATCGGTCCGGGATGGTTGTCGAATTCAAAAACCGGTAATCCCCACATGGTCTCCAGTCTCCTGACTTCTTCTGGACCAGGTGTAGGGGAGAGGACCAACTGCTTTTGGAAGGTCTTATTATCCCAAGATCTATCATAAGCTGGAATTCCGATTTGGCAGCTTTCAGTTTGTCCGGGGCAAGACGTCTGGGTTTTGCAAACACAGGGGGACCTTTTGTTGTAATGTGATGGGTAATGGTGTGCTTAATGGTATCACCCATCTGCATCGGTTGAAGAATTCCTGGATATCGCTGGAAAAGGCACTGGTACATGGAATTAGGGGGAACGAGGGAAAGTTCAGAGTTCAAGGCGTCCGGAAGGGCAACCTGTTTGGCAAGAACAGAAAGCAGTGTGGCCTGGTCGCATAAGCGTCGCTTGTCAAGATCCACCAGGAGTTTGAAATGCTGGAGGAAGTCAGCGCCGATTATGGGATGCTGCACTTGAGCACAGATGAAAATCCACTTGAAGGATCGGTGAAGGCCCAAGTTTAGTTCACGCGACTGAGTACCGTACGTGGGTATGCGTGAACCGTTAGCAGCGTATAGAGGCGGAGATTCCGAGTGCGTATGACCAGATTTTTGAGGGAATACACTGACTGACGCTCCGGTATCGACCAAGAAATTGACACCAGAGTTCCTGTCCTTTATGAATAACAGGTTGGCAGTGCGAGTACTAGACGCCATTAGGACTCGCTGCTGGGGTTTTCCGACGAAAAATTGCAAGGGGAGATGCACTTCCTAGCCTTCTTTCCAAATTTAGAGTGGTAGAAGCAGATCTTCCCGGAACTCGAACGATGCCTCTTCGTAAATCTTGACCGAGAATGGCTTCTTTGCCGTTGATTTTGTAGCAGAGAACAAACGTGGTTGAGTTGTTGACTTAACTCTTCCACTTTCAACTCCAGTTCCGATTGTGTGTTCACGTTGTTGACCGGAGCTGTGTCAATCTCCACTACTTTGTCGGCAGTTTCTGCTAGTTTATCAACTGGAGTAGCAGGATCCATAGTGGCCAAGACACGCTGAGCTGATGGAGGAAGTTTCTGCAAGAACTGTCTAAAGATGTCCTTATCGAAGGTTTGTGCGCGTTCGCCTAGAGCGCACTGCATAGCCCTCAGCATTTGAGTGGGCTTACGGTCTCCAAGTTCTTCTTTTGAGATTAACTGATGTAGTTTCTCACGCTCGGAGACACTGGTGCGGCACAGGATGGCAGACTTCAGATCGTTGTATGGGTCCTCACTCGTGGAAGTAGACACGATGACGTCACGGACTTCAGAGATGATGCTCGCTGGTAGAGAGGACAAAACATGATCGTATTTTGTCCTGCTAGCGGTGATCCTTCCCAAGTTGAATTGTGATTCCACTTGGTGGAACCAAATAAATGGATCACCCGGCCAGAAGACGGGGAGCTTTACGCTCAAGTGGGAGATGGCACCAGCGTCGTCAGGCATCTTCTCCTATGCTTGCTGACGTACAAGCAAGACGACAAATTACCAACGAAGGAGTGGAGGTTGAGACGAGCGCAGGCACAGAGCGCACGGGCAGGGGTGAGGGGCAGAGGGCACGGGCAGGGGTGAGGGGCAGAGGGCACGAGCGACGTTACAGTCTGGTCCTAGTCGCTCGGGTGAAGGGGGTGATGGGCACGAACGACGTTACAGTCTAGTCCTAGTCGTTCGGGTAAAAGGGGGTAATCCAACTCCGGGGTCACCAATTGTTGGTTTTCGTCGTCGTTGTTGTTGTTGGGCCCAGGCAAGCTACGGCTTGGGACCGTAGCGTATCTATCCGGTATAGGTTAACCTGGATGATGTAGCCATAAGCACTGCCGCTGGTTAAGTGCCAACCAGTGATTATCTCACTAGCCGTATTGAGTCCGTTAGGCGAAACTGCGACAGTACCAAGGATGGAAAATATAACCCTTGGATTTCTATTATTTATTTGCAAAATGGACATGGTATTAGATTAAAATAATTATTTGAATATAAATAATTAACTGACAATTGTGATATATAATTAATTATGTTTACATACAATAAAATAATACAGTATACATAAAATTAGTATTAATGTGGTTTACAATTGAATTATGATGGGTAACTAATTTAAAATGAATTTATAGCTATTCCGAAATTCAAGACGGTAAAATTAACATTTATCTTGAAACTAAAATAAGAGTATTCGCTACACATGCATCATTCTTCATTTCGCCTGGCCTGGTGAAGTAGAGAGTTGGTTTCTTTTGCTCTCCACCTCACATAGCCAGGTACACCCGGCTCATCTGAGCCAGGTGTCTAATCTTCTTTTGAAGACGTTCACCGCAACACCACTCGTGTTCTTTAGTTCCTTGAAGAGCTGGTTAAACAGGCTTGGTCCTCTCACAACGAAACTATTTTCTTTCAGGGTTGAGGATGTTTTCTCTCTAGCCTTTAATTTGGGAACACGAAACAGTCTTCTTTTCCTACTTTCCATTGTTATTTTGGGGGGTTATAGGGTTCAGATTAAGATTAGGGGCTAGTTTCGCCGTTATTTTCCAAGTGTAAATAATTGTGTATCTCTCTCTTCTTCTTTCCAGTTAATATAAGTTTAATTCGCGTAACCTTTTCCATTAATTTGGTTCTTTGCATCCATTGATCTTAGCTGTGAAGCTTCTCTGAATCCTTTCTAGTTGATTAATGTCTTCTTTTTTATATGGAAATCTTAGGTCCGAGCAGTATTCCAACTTAGGTATGATCAGTGTTTTCAATAGAAGAATCATTATATTTCTATTCCTTCCTTTAAAGGTTCTCAGTATCTGCCCAGTTATTCTCTTTGCTCTGTTTACTGAAATATTATTTTGTGTTTCAAATATCGCATCATCAGTCATTACAACTCCTAAATCTTTTGCTTTAGAATTTATCTGAATTTCCTGTCCATTTGGGGTATAGTATTCCATGGATTTTAGGTCCTCCCTTTTTCCGTACCTTAACAGTTGAAATTTGTCAGTGTTAAATTTCATCTGCTATTATTTTTGTGATTGCTCAACACTTAGCTTGGTAAATCTACGTTTGATTAAAAAGCACATAAATTGCTCTCGGAAAACAACATTTATTAATTTTAGCTTCTCAAAATGTCAGGTAATGCTATAAAAATTTTAGTTTCTCTGCATAAAACATATCCTAGTAATCATAAAACATATCCTTGTAATCATAAAACAACATTAGAAACTAATGACATCAGTAAAAAAAATATTTAAACAACAAGTTTCATCAAGTCTTGCTTTGATTCGTTCTTGGACATCATCCGCCGACTTGCTTCTTGGCCTCTGATATAGCCCTCACGTTTCTCATGTGTATACACCCTGCCTGCTGCCTCTGTGACTTGTTTCACACACCTCTCTATTGACTGAGCATGACAGGGCCACTGTGGAACTTGCATAGGCTTGTCAAAGAACTTCTTTACTTCCGCTGTAGTCAGTTTACATGTCAAAGGAGGTTCAAATACCCCGTCAGACCAGTCTGTCAGCTCCAACACGGAAGAAGCACTGGGGTTGATGGATGTTCTTCCTGGGACGTACAGAAAGATCTCCAAGTGTGTCATCATCTCCACCCCTCATGTCAACAATCTTTTGGACACCAGCTCTCCTCTCCTCACTGTCATCTGAGCACAAGAGTGTCTGGATTATCATTTCGCTGAATGCATATCATGCTGAGCGCTTGATGGTTGGCAAAACAGCATCCACTACAGCCTTCTTTTGCAGCCTAACTAGCCGCAGCTGAAACAAGATGTGGCGTGGGCCTTCCACCCAAGAGTGTTTTACTTTGATGTTGAACCAACAGGGGTAGTACACACTAACAATGTATTCCACTATCAGTCTTAAGTTGTTGAGGGTTTTGCCTTTAAGGCCATGTTTTGAAACCCATATGTGACAAAGCCTGTTTGCTGTTGTCAACCACCTTGAATGGCTCACTGGACCAATTTCAAGAAGGGCCAGATCTGTGGGAAGTTCTCCTGTCCTTATGGCCTGTGTGATCCTATACCCGTACGCTTGATCAGTAGAGAGATCCTTTACGACATTGTCACTCAGTGAAGTAAGAGGCTCTCCAATTGAGAGTTTGGTGAATGAAGGATCAATTTCAAGTTCGGTTGCAGTGTCTAGCATCTTGCCAATGTTACCTGTCCACTTGTTGTTAGACAAGGTCTTCCCATCCAGTGCTGTGATCAAGTGTCGCAGGGGTAACTCGTTAGTGTGGAGGGCACAAACCAACCAGATCAGCTTACGGCAAAGCTTGACCTCTACCCAATGCATGGAACCACCCTCCCAGCCAGTGTTAACATTTTTAGAATCACCTTCAATGGCCTGCAGGCTTTTATCAATGCCCTTCTTCTTCATGAAATCTACAAGATTATCAGCAATAACTTCAGCAGGTTTTTTTCTCGTTGAGCCTTTCTCAGGAGTGAAGTGGTAGAGATATCTTCCACCTGGCTCACTGCACATAGAATAATGCTCTTCTTTGATGATGCTGGGGAACTGACGATCTGAATTGTCTGCTTTCAGCATAACTTTAGTTGTATCTTGACGGCCGTCAAAGAAGATGCAGTCAATTTCACCCTTCTTACAAAGATCATCAAATTCCTGATCCAGGGATCTCATAACTTTTTCTTGGGCCCTCTTGACTTTATTGTGATCAACTACAAGTCTCTTGTCTTCTTCAGTGATCAAGCCAGCATCCATAAAGGCAGCAGTGGTGATGGCAGCTGTGGCACGCAGGCCAACACCATATCTGATGCTATGCATAGCAACATTAGGTATTTCTAATATGTTGTACTCTGGCTTTTTATTGGAAGTTGAAGACGTGCTTGGTATTTCTAATGTCACTTCATAACTTCCATCCTTTCCATCTTGAGCATCAACTATTTGTTCTTCATTTTCATCATCAGAGAAAATTATTTCATTTGATGGCATTGAAACATCCTGCTTACTTGTCTGTTTATATTCAGCAAGCCTTCTTCTTTCGTCTTCTTCCCGCTTCTGCTTTTTGACTTGTCTGTTGTGCTCAGGTTGATCTGGCAAGCCAATCTGATGTGGTCCAATAGAACCAAACTTGTCTCTCTGACCTTTAATGAAAGCAAGTTCCTTCACAGGGATCTTCATCTCCCTAGGGCATGTACAGTTAATGTGAGTTTCGTTTTTGCAACCAGCATCTGCAAGGCAGCCAAATTCAGAGCAGAGAACAATTTTACACTTGCAACTGAGGATGTCAAAAAGCTTGTCAAGTTTTGCAATGAAAGCCTCTTTGACATGTAGCTTTCCTCTCCCAAGAGATATGTTTTTGGCCTGCTCCCAGCTCTCTTGGATCTTGTTTAAGATTGTGACTCGTGAATTTACAACGGGGGCTACAAAAGAACTGTTTGCTCGTTCCCACTTTTCAAGCACTTTAGGGTAAATGTCCTTTATAAGACTGGCTGCTGGGTAGTTTCTCACATCCTCACCACTTTGTTCTCTTAGCAGTAGCCCATATTTTAGAACGTCTCGCAGAGTTGGGAGTTCAGAGGGCAACAACTCTCTACCAGTTCCAATTAGGTTGCTCATATGTGTGAATGTCCCCAGTCTTGTCCTCCTTTTAGAAGCCATTGTAGGTCAATTCCCACTGGTTAGGGTGGTAGCACTGACGGACAAGTAATCTTCAGCACACTGATGAATATGTTTCAACCTGTGAAATAAGCAAAAACAGCAGTGCATTATATATACAGCATATATAATTATTAATATAATAATTATTATATAATTCCACAAAAAAGTAAAAAAAGTCACTATTTTTACGTAGCTTCTTACCAAGCAAAACTAAATTATATTAAATTAACAAAAATATCTTTAGAATTCCTAAGTCATGCTGCAACTTTTTAGCACCCCTCATATTTGGAATTTGAAAGTTGAAAAATTCGACACACCCTATTACTGTGCTGTCATTGGTAACGTCCTCATCTATGTCAGTTAGCATGATTATGAAGAGTAATGGAGCTTATACTGTTCCTAGTGGTACTGAGCTGAGTACCTCTGATTCTCATAAAGATATGTAACTGAACTTAAACTGTAACCGCCGCTCACTAAGGAAATTATATATCCATTTTCCTACTTTTCCTGTTATTCTCATATATTTCAGTTTATATATTATGATTCCATGGTCACAGTTGTCGAACACCTTGGTGAAGTCTGTGTATATTACCTTATAGTTTTCATTACTTTCAAGTGCATCAATGATGTTGTTGTAGTGTTGTAGTTATGATAGGCATGATCTGCCTGACTGGAATCCATTTTGGTTATCATTTAATTTTTTCTGAGTTTCCAAAACGTCATAGATTTTTCCTCTAACTATTCTTTAAAATATTTTAGTGAGATGAGATGTAAGCGACACTAGTCTATAGTTTTTAGCCTCGGATCGATCTCCTACTTTATATATTGGAAGTGTACTCGCTCTCTTCAGGATGCCCGGTATTTCTCCCTTGTCTGGTGATCGTCTTCCTATCCAATGTAGGTGCTCAGCGATTTCATTCTTGCAGATTTTGATAAGTGTGTCATTCCATTTGTTTGGTCCTGACGCCGAGTGTGCTTTTAGTTTCCCTATAGCTTGTGTAATATCTTCTGCTGTAAAATCGAAGTCCATTATATTTTCCCCTTGTAGTAGATCTTCAAAAAACGCGTTTTTCTCGCATATCAGTTTGGCAGTTTTTGGGAAACTGAAAGATGATTCGAACTGAGCTCTTAATATTTCAGATACTTCTGTTAGATCATCAGATAAAGCATTGTCTTCATTTTTCAAAGGTCCAATAGTCGTGTGGTTTTTTGCAAAATTATAATTTTGCAAAAAATCTCACTTCTACTTCAATAATTATAGAAGTACTTTGAGTTAACCTTTATCGCTTCTATAACGTCATCTTCTTTTTCTATATGCTTCTCAATTAGGTCCTGTATGACGCAATCTATACTTTGCACTTTATCATTTAATATGTTTCTGGTGTTGTCTTTGCAGTTTCTTAATTTTGCAGTCACTCTTTTTCTCTTTCCTCTTTGTTGCATTTTTGGGACATGTTCTTACACAATTTCCAGCGTCTTCTCCTCCAAGGTTATTGGCATCTCTTCCGTTGTCTTGGCCTTGAAGATGGTTTTCGAATCTATTGACTCCATGCTGGATGCAATACCTTCCCAGTTTATAGCTTTGGAGTGAAAATTAAAATTTTCGAATTTGTTTCTTTCTATTGTGCGTGTTCTTTCCTTTCCTGTTGCTTTTATATTGGTTGTTATTTCAATAATGTTGTGATCAGATATTATAGTTGTAGATATGTCTATGTTATCAATTAGGTTGCTGTTGTTTGTGAATATCAAATCTAGGCAGTTGTTTTTTCTTGTGTTTTTTGTTATTCCTTGTGTTAACATAAATTCATCGGTTAGAGCTAGGAGCATTTTTGCCTGCTCCTCTTTGTGTGTGCGCCCCTTTTCCGTGTGCCCCCCTTTTCCCTTCTTTTTCATTTATATTTCATGAATGAAAAATTAAAATCAACATAGAGAAAAATATTTGGGGTTGGAAAGTGTAGATCTTTTACCCAGTTTCTGATCTCTGTAATGGAATCTGAGAATTTTGAAGTTGGCGTGTTGGGGGGTCTGTACATTACAATTCGTACCATATTTAATTTTTTCAATTTTTGCTACACATTCTACTAATTGTTTGAAGTACTTATAGTCATTTCTGCCATATGTCTTTCGCGTGTGTAAATTTATTTTCTATGCAGGAAGGATGGGTCAAGGGCAAATGTCCGCAAAGCCCCCCCCCCCAATTGAAGAAGAAGAGAGCCAGAATCAAGGTTCATGGTTTTTGAGATGCCTAGACACTCTGCGTTTGAAAGATGGAAGGTCATAGACAGGAGGAAAGATGGACTGAGGAAGATTGTTCCAGAGTTGACCGGTTGAGTAAATGAAAGACTGAAAATACCGATTAACCCTTGCATTAGATAGTTGAACAGAAAAGGAATGAGAAATTGTAGAAAGTCTGGTACTGTGTGCTCTCCTTTCTCCTTAAAGAAGGAGGCATGTAGTTAGAGAGTTCAGAAGAGCAATGTCCGTTATGATAGCGATAGTAAAGAGAGAGTGAGGCAACATTGCGGCGAAAACAGAGAGATTGAAGACAATCAGTAAAACGTGGGGAATTGATGAGACGAAAAGCCTTTGATTCCACCCTGTCAAGTACGGCTGTGTGGGTTGAACCACCCCACACATAAGAATCATACTCCATACATGGGCAAACAAGACCCCTGTACAGAGACAGCAACTGAGTGGGGGTGAAAAAACTGCGGAGCCGGTACAGCACACCTAACCTCTTAGAAGCTGTCTTAGAAAGAGAGTATATGTGATCTTTCCAGGAAAGATCACGAGGAAAGGAAACGCCAAGAATGTTAAGAAAATAGGAAGGATTGAGTTGTGTGTTGTTGGAGGTAAGGGGATAGTCGTGTGGAACATTGTGATGAGTAGACAGATGAAGGAACTGAGTTTTTGAGGCATTGAAAGCCACAAGGTTTTCTCTGCCCCAATCAAAGATAGCAGAAAGATCAGAGGTCAGGAGCTCCATAGCCACCCCACGGAGTGAATAAGACAGGAAATGCGAATTAAAAGATAATTAATAAATAAAAGGAAAAGAGTGAGTGACAGGAGAGAACACTGAGAAACGCCACTGCAGCTATAGATCGGCCAGAAAGGAAATTAGAGATGAAGGCACAGATAGAAGGATAGAAACTGAAGGAGGGGAGTTTCGAAATTAAAGATTTGTTCCAGACCCTCTTAAAAGCTTTTGATATGTCAAGCGCAACAGCAAACGTTTCACCGAAATCCCGAAAGGAGGATGACCAAGAGCCAGAGAAATATGCAAGAAGATCGCCAGTAGAGCGTCCCTTGCAGAACCCATACTGACGATCTGAAAGAAGACTGTGAGAAGAATGGTGTTTAAGAATCTTCCTATTAAGGATAGATTCAAAAACTTTGGAAAGGCAACAAATCAAAGCAATTGGGACAGGCAAAATGAAAGCGAACTTTTAGCAGGAAGGAAAAGTACCAGATGAGAGACAAAGACGAAAGAGTTTGCCTCGGCAGGGTGTCAGCACAGAGGAACGGTTCTTAAGAACAACAGGAGGAACACCATCAGGACAATACGCGTTCCTGGAGTTCAGCCCAGCTAGGGCAGGAAAAAACATCTTTAGAAGAGATTTTAATTTCAGACATTATAAAGTGAGAGAGGGGACGAGATCGAGGAACAGCACCGGAATCGTCCAGGGTTGAATTGTAAGCGAAAGTTTGAGCGAAGAGTTCAGCTTTGTCAGGAGAAGAGACGGCAACTGTGCCGTCGGAATGGAAAAGAGGAGGGAAAGAAGAGGGAGTAAAGTTGTTGAAGAGGTTCTTAGCTAGATGCCAGAAAGAGCGAGAAGAATTAGAATTGGATAGATTTTCACATTCTTGTGGGATGAAGGAATTTTTGGAGAGTCGAAGAACAGATTTTGTACGATTCCGGGCAGAAATATAAGCTGAGTAAAAATGAGGAGTTGGATGGCGACTGTACCTTCTGAAAATCTCCACTTTGTTGCGGATATCATTAGAACAAGTAAAGTTAAACCAAGGATTTTTTGCATTAGTAGTAGGAATAGAATATGGAATTACCTCTCCATGCCCGAGAGAATCACCTCTGTGATGCGCTCAGCACACCCAGAAGGGCCACGGCTAAGGAAGCAGTAATCATTCCATGGGAAATCAGGTATGCAAAGTCTGCTCCGGCTTCTTTCATGAGTCCTTTCAGGTATATGACTTTGTCCGGGGAATGGTTTGATTTAAGGCCCTCAATTTTGGCGAGGATTATTTTTATTTTTTCGCTATCGTTTTTACATTCATGTAGTTCCGATTCGTTTTCCAATGGTGGTACCGGTTTCGTTGTCTTGTGATCCTCCGAGAATTTTCCGCTCTATCTTTTTCGATACCGGTTGTCCCGATATCGCATGAAGTGTCTGTGTGTGCCTTCGGTATGGCTCTCGGATTCCTGTATTTGTCAGTTGATTTTGTATTTGCTGGATGGTATTTAGCAGTTGAATTGTGTTGGCTACGTCTAAAAAATTGGTAGCTCACTTTGATACTGGTTTTTTTCTGTTCCCTATCACTTTCCTTTAAGGGTGGTGATAACGGCATTTTTGTCCGTATTTGCACTTCCCATATCTTGCATAGGTGCTGCAGATAGGCGCGTAGTAAAGTGGTTGGTAGATAAATGGGTACCCTGGATAGCCTAGTGGTTAAAACGCTGGGCTTCTGGTGGGGTGTGGTTCGGATTCCACTTTAAGCTGTAGGTCCAAGGTGGAGTGACAAGCTTGACCTTCGTCAGAATGAACAATTCGGGCATAAGAAAACCAAGATTAACCAAGGTTATATATATATATATACTCTGTGTGTGTGTGTGTGTGTGTGTGTGTGTGTGTGCGTGTGTGTGTATATATATATATATATATATATATATATATCAAAATTATTTCACGAAAATTAAGTCTCATTCGAAACAGTCAGTGGAGTAAAAAAGCAAGCTCAAAATGTGTTTTGAACCTTTCTTCGAAAAACATTAGTGACGATGCCAAAACGCCCTTGGATTTAGTATGTCCTTTTTTATTCTTAAAAAACCTTCTGCTTTAAAAATTTGCTATAGTCTTACTTGTTTTGAAAAACAATGTAATCTTCCTCAGTCTTTGGTTAACATAGTTAAAGGCCTTGTCTATAGTGGTGCGAATAGTACTGGCGAAGAAAACTTTCCTAAACGTTTTCACAATAGCCTCTTACAATTAAAAAAAGATGGTGAGCTCCATATTATAAAGCAGAGAAGAGCTAACACCATAGTTATTATGGACAAAGTGGAATACATTAGAAAGATGTCCGAGCTTCTCCAGGATCCCGCCACATACAGAAAGCTTAGGAACAACCCGCAGGATGACGTCATCAAATCATTCAATAGTGGCTTGAAACGCATTCTCAAAGTTCATAAAGACTTAATTCCGCATTTCACGTCCACTTCGCCTTCTCTTCCCTACCTTTACGATCTTATTAAAACCCACAAACTGGCAACCCTATGCTCCCTATTATTAGCTCTGTAGGTTCTATTATCTATAAACTCTCCAAGTGGCTTGTCAAAGTCTTGTCCCCCATTCTCGGAACTATCTCTGATTCACATGTAAAAAATTCCATGGATCTTATTGTAAAACTAAATCATATACGCACTGAAACCAATGATAGATTGATCAGTTTTGACGTTTGTTCATTGTTTACAAAAGTGCCGATTGACGATATGCTTGACTTTCTCTCCCGAGAATTACATAAGTATGACCTGCCACTACCTGCACACATCGTTTTGAAACTCATTAAATTTGCATCAGTCTGTAAATTCACTTTCAATAGCAAGTATTAGTATTTTCGTGATGGCCATGAGTAATACCTTGTTGTCCCTTCTCTCCAATATTTATATGGAGTTTTTCGAAATTACTTACATTCCGAGAATCCTGGGGGTTGGCATCCCATGGTTGCGGTACGTCGACGATATTTTGTGTATCTGGTTTATGAAGCGTTACCTGGATGACTTCCTTCTTCAGTTAAATAATCAAGTCCCCTCCATTAAGTTCACTTTAGAAGTGGAACAAAACAACTCAATCCCATTTTTGGATGTGCGTGTACATAGAGAAAGCCCAGGTTTTAAGTTTAATATTTATCGGAAAAAACAAACAATTAGTCCTACGTACACTTTTACTCCGGACTTTTATCCGCATCAAGAAGCCATATTTTCTTCAGTGTTTCTCCGCGCTCTGAGGATCGCCAGTCCGGAATACATCGATGCCGAATTAGAAAAAATCAACAGTATTGGAAGTGATTTGTGTTACCCACTTGCGTTTATGGAATCTTGTCTCAACAAGGCAAAACGAACTTTCTATCGTGTGAATAATAACCCTCGCACTTTGTCGAAGAATATTTTAGTACTTCTATTTTTCCCAGGCATTTTAGGCATTGTTAATGTATTTAAACTTTTCAATATTAATGTAGTATTTTCATATGACAATATCGTGAAAAATAACATAATAATTCAGGCATTATCTATAAAATTGGTTGTAAACAATGTGATTCCTTTTACAGTGGACAGACGGGAAAGGATTTGCACACGCGTGTAAAACAGCATCAATATTCCGTTAAAACGGGAGAGTCGTCCAATGCCTTTTTCATACATTTGTCAGAGTTATCCCACTGTATTGCTTGGAATAATGCCTCAATTTTGTTTTACTCAGGCAACATTGTTAATAGAAATATTCTTGAGTCTGCCATTATTCAAATTACAAATAATTCGTTCAGAACGGATTTAGACAAGAGGGTAAAGTGCTAAAACTCTGGTAGTTTTTCCTTATAAATTTGTATGCTCCTCCTACAATTTTTATTTTTCTATTTCATTTTTAATTTTTTTTGTGACCTATATATAGTTTTCACGAACTTGTTATTTATTTCAGTGTTCCTGAGGATGTCATTAGACGAAAGCGCTTGAGCACCATTCTGTGTTTTCTTTTTCCTTCGTGTTATTTTCATCACACACACACACACACACACACACACACACACACATATATAATATATATATATATATATATATATATAATCCTCCTTGCTGGTATTAAATGAGGTAAAATGATGCTAGGATATAAAATATAAATCAAAATATAATTCAGGTTTAAATTCTTAATTTTAAAATATATGATTTTAAAATTAATTGGAGGGAAAATTTCGTATGAAAATGTGCGACAAAAATGTATTTTAATATATATATATATATATATATATATATATATATATATATATATATATATATATATATATATACACATACACAGGGTGTCCCGTAAGTCTGGAACCATAGGGCAAAATGATAAAAACATCAATAAAAACGCCGAAGAGATTTTTGGGGACTGTTTATGAAATGAGCGAGGATGGTAGCGACTGTGTGATCGTCGGTGGATGTCCTCGGAGGTGCACTGCGTGGTTTATGTCCTATGGATCCCGTTTCCCTGAACTTTGCTACAAGTTTGCTGACACAGCTGTGTGTTATCGGCGCGCGGTCCGGATGCAATCTGTTAAATTCCTCAGCGCCCTCCCTCTGACTCCGATTTCCTACGAGCAGAATTACCTGGATGCGTTCTTCCTTACTCAAAGACATCGTGGGCACTTGCATAAACGGAAAAACATGAATTACTTATTTTGCCATATGGTTCCAGACTTACGGGACACTCTTTGTATTTTAAAATACAATATTATGGATATGAAAATACAATACTAAAAATGGAATCCATTAATCATGTATGAATTTTTCTGAAATGAATGCAATTCATCTTACATTGACAAATCGACTCGCCAGTTTAAGTTAGAATTGATTAGCAAAGAGGACATAGCAGTCGCACCAAAAATTTACTTAATAACATTTGCATTATAATACAGGGTGGTCCAAAATTCCTATCTATTTTGATGAAATAATAGTATTTTAGGGTGAAAATGTAGTAACATAATTAGATGTATATTTATTTATCAAGCTTATCTAACACTCGACGTGAGCACCGTCAGTGTCACTGCAAATCTCAAATCTGTCCACTGCATTGCGGAACACATTCTCAAGCATCTCTGGGGTTATTTTAGCGACTACCGCGACAATGCGGGTTCGCAGATTCTGCAAATTTGTAACTCTTGTTTTGTAAACCTCAGACTTTATAAAGCACCACGCAAAGAAGTCTAATAGTGCTAAATCCGGAGATCATGCTGCCCACGTCCTGTTTCCACCATGTTCAACGATGTTTGTATAGTGACATGGAGCGCCATCTTGTTGAAAGACAACAGTGTTCAGAATGCCATCTGAACGAAGCTAGGGTTCAAGAAAGCATGTCAAGATAAATTGGTTGTTACCGTATCTTCTGTAAAGAAAAAAGCCTGTCAATCTTCGATCTTGTCATACCCAACCAGACATTAACTTTAGGAAAATCTCTCTCCCATTCGTAGAACTCGGTTGGTTTTTCACGACACCAGATACGAAATTATATCAATTAAACTTTCTGCATGTGTGGAATGTCACCTCATCGCTGAAGAAAATGTGGTTTAATAAGTTTTCGGTATGAATTTTTTTCAATCAATTCGGTGCACATGGTCTCTCGTCTTGGATAATCCTCTTTGTGTAACTCATGTAGCACTTGAATATGGTAACTTTTCTTTTTTAATGTTGACTTTAAAATCCTGAAAACAGTCGTTTGTGATATGCTCAGTCTAAGTCAGTGGTTCACAAACTTTCTGAGTCATTACCCCATTTTCACATGAACACCTGTACCCCACGTAAAGCCAGTCCCAGTGTTGCCATGTCGTTTATTTATGTACTTTCTGTATTTTAGAAGTACTTGCAGAGTACAAAATTACCCCAATGGGGTAATTTACCCATAGTTTGGGAAACGTTGTTCTAAGTGATGGTGTACGAGTTGACATTCTAGAATTTGCTTCAAAGGCATCTCTTACCAATTCGATATTTTCTTGAGAGGTATTTGGACGTTCAGATCTTGCCTCATCATGAACAGATACTGTTCTTTTAAATTTATTGGCCAGTTTGCGAATTGTTTTGTCTGTAGGTCCTGGTTTGTGAAATCTTCTCTCGAATTTTTCTCAAATTTCTTTACACTTCTTCCCTTGGATACGTAGTGTTACTAGCATCATACGTTCTTGTACACCCATCATCATCTATGGCCTGTAGAAAATAAAATAAAAATATCATTATTTCAGCAAAATATATAGGGGCTTCTGGACCATCCTGCATAAGAATTCGTGCATTTGGTGAAGATCACCCAACAAAGAGTGACAACTTTAAAATAACTTGTAAAATTGAAAAACCATATTTTCAGAAGAAATTCCGAATGAAACGATTATATACCTCTCAATATTTTAACTATTTTAATATGAATTTTCAACCAAATTTCTAATAATATGGTATATTTTACAGTATAGTAACTTCAGAATCGTAATATTATGTATAAAACATGTGTTAATCTTATAATATTTATGTTTATTTCATTTGTAATTGTAAACATTTATAACTGTTTACTCTATGCACTGACGATGGTAGGTGAACTTATCGAAAGCAATGCTACTAATAAAAATGTATTTTGCTGGGTTGGTTTTATATTTCCAAGCAGTAAATCCTTGAGTAATATACGATACTGCATGTTAGCTTTCTTCAAACTAAAAATACAAAAAATCCTTTATTCAGGAATAGAATGAAGATTACATAATGTTTTACAATATATTTCAATATTTTTTGTACAATTTAGATATCAGATGTGGTTTAAAAGTACAGGTATGAGAGTTACATTTCACACACACACACACACACACACACACACACACACACACACAAATGAAAGTATGCTCTTTACATTTTTCCTTAAATTATTTAAATCTAGATATACTAACATCACATTTACAGTAAAGGTAGAAGACATTGCTATTTCTTGAGAGTAGGTGTTACTAAAATGCCGTACATCTTTCTACAGATAAAGTACTGTTACTGGTCTTGACATAAAATTTGGCCCTTTTTGCCAAATATATACAATGAAAACCTAAGCTTTACTTTGCTATTTCGAGCGTACAATTACTTATAAAATCTTACATAACGAACTAAAGTTCTTTTAAATTTTCCTAATAGGAAATGGAATTCTTTTACAGTATACAGAAAAGAACCCTCATCAATGTTTCAGTACCAGGTATATCCTTAAATATATATATTATATTTAGGTTCAGCACTCCCCTTCATCTTATTAGTAACCAATATTATTAACCTTATTAGTAACCTACTGTATATATACGAGTGTAAACACACGCATATATTTAGGCTCCGCCCACAATTACCTATCAAACAAAAACAGCGTATATTTTCATCACTCGTTCACAGACATCGTTGTTGTAATCACGCCTGCAGGACTCAGTTCTTGAAGTTCTATTGCCCCTTTGTGCATAGGTTAGGTTAGGTAACTATACTCTATATTCATAGTAACTTTGGGTCAGCATGCTGCAATACATCAGGTGGTCTCTAAGCCTTATACACTTTCAAATATTTTTACTTTTTATCTTTTAAAATGGTGACGGCTAAAGTTCATAGTATGACGTCACAGCTATATAGATTTAAAAATTCTTTATTCATTTATTTATTTTTCAGTTTAAGTTATGTTAGGTTAGGTAACAATACTCTGTATTCAACTGACACTCCCCCCCCCCTCCATTTTGGCACTTCCTTGGCAGTCCACCCATCTCTCCCTTCACCCCCTTCCCCATTTCCCCTCCACTCTGCAGCTCCCCAATCCTCCCTCTCCTCTTATGCACCCATGCTACTCCATGTGAAACGTCAGGTGGGACCAGATTCCATTATTTTACTTTTTCACTAACCCCTTTTATTGTTCTTTGTTGCCACAGACATATCATTTTCACGCCCATTCCTTCATCAACAATATCCCTCTATCTTCACTTTTACCCCTTAACATTCACTACTACACATTTCTGTAATGACGTCGTTACTTGTTTTAATCTATTGTCATAGTAATGTACATTGAGACTGGAATTTCATTAAGATGTTGAAAATATTTCCATCGAGGAAATGCCTAAGTTGGTTAAGTTATTTTTCACCGAACTTTTCACCTCAGAGCATTCACTTCGCTTTAGGGAAATGGAATGGGCGGATCCAGGGAAGGTAGTCTTGGGGAAGCACCAAACAGACATCATGCTGAGTATTTTATTTAATTCACATATTTTATATACCATGCGCTTCATCCACCATACTGTGTACTAGCAACAGGAAACAGGCTTCCTGTTCCTGTGCGTGAGCTGAAAGATACCAGAAACTCACATTCCCCCAAATGGATGATCCACATTTAAATTATAGTGTACTGCATACACAGACCATAGTGTTCAATGATGTGGTAGTGATAATTGCATTTACAAAGAAATATTATATTTTTTAAAGACATCGCGAAGAAAACATGAAAATAATATGATTACCAATAAAATATTCATCACATTCTGTGCATTTCAATTGTGATAAACATGTAACACATACAGTATAATGCAATGCTTACTGTAATAATTACAGTAGACTACACAATTATAATACAGTATAAGTGAACATAAAATACATGATTAGTATATTTTATATTCAATTATACTATATTATAACAAACTTAACTTTTCACAATATTATGTAGACCTAATTATCATGATCTGGGTGTCAATTGTCGAACAAAACGTTCACGAGGTCCATTCGTTCTACAGATATCTAGCCTAGGGGGGCACGTGCCCCTACGTCTCCCGACCTGGAACTGCTCATGACCATTTGTTACCCACTATAAACAGAGATGGGAAGTATCTTGTATCTTAAGATACAAGATACGTATCTGAGATACGTATCTTAGATACTTTATTTTTGGAGGATCTTGAGAAGTATCTAAGATACATTTTGTCATGTAGCTTGTATCCCGGGATACACTTTCAAAGATACTTTCATAAGATACTTTTTAAATAGAGACGCTAATAACTATTCATGAAATATGATCATATCTGACGCACGTTGAAGCAGGCCGGCGATTGCTGTTACATGTTTGTACATGAATACTACCGTTGCGCTGTGCGCACAGTCTCGGCACAGACGTACTCAGGTTTCATCTTGTATCCCGCGGTTTTAACATGTTTTAACATGATTAAAAATCAGGAATTATACATATATTTGCTTATTCCTGCAAATATATTTATTATGAGGAAAACTTTATTTTTTCTTAGTGAGTAGGTAACTGAGCATACCTGTATTAACAATTTATTTGAAATACATAAATTGAAAAAGTGTGGTTTATTTTATTTTTCCATACCTAAAAATTTTCAGGATTATTTATACATATTTACTTTGTGCTTTCCTTTTAGTTATATCACTATATGAATACTGAGATATGAAGTACCATTGATTTGGCATTTATTTATACCCAGAAAATATAATAATAAACAATTGAATGAGACAACTCGTGCGCTCATGGCTCACCAGGTGAAACTAAACTCAAATAATTATTATTTCAAAAGTATCTTGTATCTTAAAAATGTATCTTGTATCTGTAACTTGTATCTGTATCTTGAAGATACAGTTTTTTCGAGTATCTTGTATCTGTATCTCAGATACATTTTTGTTGGGTATCTTGTATCTGTATCTCAGATACAATTTCCAAGTATCTTGCCCATCTCTGACTATAAATTATAAATTAATACATAATAAGGTTTACTATATACATCACATTTTCAATATTTCTCACACATATAGGAGTGACATTGGTATATATATATATCCAACTTAATTTATTTAGAGAATTAGCATCCATTACATTTTTAAATAAACTACAGAACATAAGCCTCGTCCTTAAACGCTACACAAACTAATATTATTGGGTACATTTTATAATTTTACACAATATTGTTACAATTGATGAAGCTACAATTATATATATATATATATATATATATATATACGCATAAAACTTCACACAATACACTGAATACGTACAAACGGGAACCGGTTTTTTATGTGGTTGCATACCATTTCATCATTCCGTTCGGTGTCGCACAAATCGAATAATTTTAAAAAATTTGTAAATTCGTTCCCACGGCCATATGCATGAGAAAGGAAAGGCAGTACATGCCGCAAGTATTGCTATACTAGCTCTGGAATTGGTAAGGGTTCCAGAAAATTTGGGGAGTGCAATTGCTCGAAAAAATTTACAATAATAGCGTCATTCCAAGATAGCCCCCCCAGTGAATTAAAATAGTACATTCGCTCCCTATTTTTAAAATAAACGGCTATCCAATGAATCCTTTCTCCGTCACTAACATCTGTATTTAGAATAAATGCGTCGCAGTGTCTCGTAGCTGGAAGCTTCAGCGTTTTATTTTTCACAAACACACCGATAACTTTGGAGTGTGTGATTCGGTCACTATTCATTACTCTCTGAATGGTATTCATATCCACTTTTAAAAGTCTGTGACTACACCTCTAAACCTATCAATCTCTATTAGGGCTTGCGATTCCAGTAAACTAGTACACTAATAGAAGCGTCTAGCGGCTTGGCGAATTCCAATCTGACTGAGATGTTTTCACTCTGCTGTGGGTTTATGTGCGTATTTATACTCCCAGATATGTCTGCCGAGATGTCAAACGGGTAAAGGTTAACCTGTTCGACGAATTTCTTCTGTGTTCCGCCGATTCCTAATTCGTTGCAAGTACCGGCAATATGTGCAAGATTACTATAAACCCTCGAGCAAAGCGGGAACACGGCTTCTGTTGAATAATCCGTTTCTAATGTCTACCCTAAGGCAACTCCATTGACGTATAAGATTATGTTTTTAAGGCCGAAATTTTCGAAATTAAAGGCGTTCTTTTTATATTTTCCATTCACAGAAACGTGTTTCTGCATTCCAATTAATAACCTTTAAGGTAGAGTTCCAAGGGCAACATTTTCTATCTGCTTCGATGTCAGCCCTGATGGCACCGTGTATAATTTGAGCTGTACGCTGTTAATTGGGTATTTTACTGTGGCATGTAGTAAATTTTTTCAATTTCTATTTGTTAAGCAGAGCTTAACTTCACTCGACGCACGCAGAGATATGTTTCCATAACATCAATCACCACAGGCTTTGAGCTCGCTTCTTGATCACCCCAGACTTAAACAAATCTCAGTGTTGGTACGATTGAGCTTTATTTTCATATCGACCCCATTCACAAGCAGCTTCTCCTGGAATGTGAAATCTGTGTGCAGGCATCCGAAGCATTCATATATCTTCTTTTTAGAATTTTTAAATTTGTCCTTTATACTGCTTTCATCTTTAGCTTGATAATAACCTTTGGCAGTTAAAAAAGTGTCCTTCGCTTCTTTTGAAAAGTTGAGGACATTTTCAAGATAGGCTCGTATGTAGTAGCCAGATCCTGCCGAGATGTTGACCTAGTTTAAATACACGTCGCACTGACTGAATATGGAGTGTAGAAAGTTTGTTTCTGGGAATACAACGTATTTGTCTTCGCAATCCGTTCCATCTGAATGTGCTACTCGTAGTTTAGCATACATGTGCACACAGCTTGGATAAAAAAAGTAAGTGCTGAGCTAGGGATCACGAACTCTATAGGAGGACTCGGGGAGCTAATGGTGTTTAATGGATTAATTGTAATAAAGTCACTGTGCTCAATAGAAACTTAAGTTCGGGGAATGTCAAAGAGGAACAGCTCCAATTTACAACATTGTGAACAACATGGATGGTTGAAGAAGCCATGACGAGTCAGAAATAGTGCCACCTCTCTCGACAAGTAGTGAAAAGCCTATGATTCATGAAAGCAATATCCTCAGCTTATATCAATTAAAAAAAATTATCAGCCATAGGTTTCATTCGCATAGAACACTTCTTTTTTGATATCCTTTTACGTTTAACGCCACGTGCTGATAACCCCTTCTTCTTCTTCCGGACAGGCCTCATCTTCTTCCCACCACAACGCTTTTTTCTCTTTGCATCTTTGATGATTTCGTCCCGTGTACGCTTTAAATGTTTTTTTAGAGCTTCTTTAGTCTTAGTCCCCGCCATTATGTCTTCTATCGTATTAAGACCTGATTGTAACGCTTTTCTGCCGAGATATCTGGCACCACTCTTCAGCAAGGGGACAGCCGCACGTAGTATGATTGAAAAAAATGGATCCAATCCCACTCCCGCGCTCGTATCTCACCCCTCGATAGACTGTGAAAGGCCTACGCGTCATTATATCACAGTGCGACGAAAGTGCAGCTTCACTGTTAAGATCCCGTCACCGAATGGAAAACTTTTCGCCTCAATCGTTCTTATATATATTGAGATATTGGTTAGTATGTTAGTTACGACATTGACATAATGAAGCTTGACGTATGTAATGCTTAAGCTCCTTCCTCTAAGATTCGGAATGTGAGAGGCGCGGCTGGGTATCCCCAACAAACTGATGTTCCATGATATTGCTGTAAATATAGCACATGTCCTGGGGGAGGGTAGCCATCGTTCAATTTCTCCAATTTCAGCTCATACATTAAGCTGCACAAGTCATATTGTTTCGTGAAAGGTATTTCTTTGGATAGCTGCTTCATATCGGCCCTAGGTTATAATTTTGAACAGCCACCATTTGTCTTTAATATTTCTGTTAGCCTTTGATTTTAGTGTCAGAGTATGTGCCGCGGTATCTTTGTTTATGATTTCGTATACTAAATCATCCGTAAGATTTGATCTTTTCAAACTACCATTTAAGTCACTCACAACATTCTACTACTGTAGTGTAGTACTGTGTTTCCCCACTCCGGGCGGCACGCATGGTTTCGTCCCGAGTTACCCCGGCCTTTTCACACTCATCACGGTTTCTAAGAACCGTAAAACGGATTCTTTATTATCAATACTTAAAAACTTGGTAGCCAATTGAATTTCGCATATTCCAACCTCATATGATTCACGACCTAATTCGATGGGCCCATAGAGTTCTATTACAAAGTTGGCCAGAGTGTTGCCAAGATGTACAAAGAGAGAAGAAGACGGAAGTGTGACGTAGAAGTGGTTAGGAGCCATGTTGCATACTATTTAACCTTCATTATTGCATCAGCTTTTATATAGGTGTTGAAGCTTTCTGGGTACCTTAGCCATTTCATCAGATACATTTTTCTCTTTCCTGAACCTTTGCTGCCTAAAATGTTTTCAATTTTAAACACATTTTTTCCTAAATTAAATGCCACTTTCCGCAGTTCCTCGCCGTAAAAGCCCCCTGCAACTTCTTCCCCATTCAAATCTTCAACGTAATACAGCATTATCTCGTCTTTAAGTCTCATAGCCCTAACTTTAAAAATCTTACGTGTCCAACCTTGCTCAAATCCCTTCGCGAATTTATTACCCGAACGCGATAGCCTTACATAATCATTGATTTTGAAACGCACAGTGTGGTGGCACTTTACGAATATCTTTTCTCACATCATTGTTTGTATGCGTACCTCTTTCTAAAATTTCGTTAGGTGTTGTACCAATCGCACGGTGGTATGAACAATTGTAGGATGACGCCAGCGAATTCAAAATATCTATATATCTGCATGTGTTTTTATGTGTGAAATAGCGATGCATGCGTTCCTTTGTGGTGCGTTGAACTCTTTCAGCTAAAGATGCCTTATGTATAGAATT
This sequence comes from Bathynomus jamesi, assembly GCA_023014485.1. Taxonomy (NCBI): domain Eukaryota; kingdom Metazoa; phylum Arthropoda; class Malacostraca; order Isopoda; family Cirolanidae; genus Bathynomus; species Bathynomus jamesi. Next base: position 108,459 of record JAJOZX010007508.1, on the reverse strand, counting down.
GCTAGTGAAGTAATTGATATTAAACTCTGTCAGCATGTTCTGAGAAGCTCGTCCTATAAATTATTTCCCAATATCCGTGCAAAAATAACCAGGAATCCTGTTTTCTTTCAACATCAGCGTTTTGGTGGCTTTAGCAACTGTTTCAGGCGATTTATGTTTCAGGGGAATTAACCACAAATATCTGGAGAATACATCTATTATGAATAGGATGTAGCGGTAGCCACCATTATACACCGAATATCTTTGCATGTCTGTTAAATCTTCCTGCCAAATATAATCAATCGAGGATGCTTTTGTCTTGGCTGTTTTAAACCTTTTTCTCACCGGCTTATGAAGTGTATAAGCATCCTGCTCCCGCAAAAACCTCTCAACATTTTTTCCCTACTCCATCATTATAAATGCCTCTTTGCAGTCAATTAACGCCGCCGTAGGAGGTTGGGCTAGAAATGTCATAATAACGTTTTCTTAATATGTTAGCTATTTGCATATTTTAGAGGCACGCGGGGAGGGTTCGCCGTTGTTATTTGGTATCTTCTTTCTCCTCTTCAGAGATGCTACCGCTGGGGGAGAAAGCGTGTTCAGTTGTGATATATGCGAGGCTTGTCCCAAGTCTTTTAACTTGTTTAGAATACCTATCAATGTTTTGGGGACATTTATTTGCTGTAGTCTTCCTTTAATATGTTTCCTTCCAGCTGGTGAGGGCCTATCCAACTTTCTCACTAAGTCATGGAAGATGTTCGAACCCTGTACATTTGTTCCTTCAACAACAATCTCACCTGTATCGGTGCACTGTATAATGGGATCCTTACTCAATAGATTAGAAAGATTTAAACCTTTATTCGTCAATGTATGTGGGAGACTGCTTTTTAATACATGTTCGATATGTTGTGCGGTCGCTCCGTTGTTCTTTGACTGCTTGTCTCTAGACTCGATCCAAGGCTCTATGCCTCCATGCTCAACGTTGTCTGCACTGTGCCTAATAAATAAGGGACCTCTGTCGGATTCTATAATTTTCATATTCATGAAGAAATTTCTGCAGAGCTTCTTGGTATAAGATTCTTTTCTCATGAGGTGACTTTTCACTGTTTAATCGGTCTAATAATTCGCTTTCCATTCTTTTAAGCCTGCTTTTACTGGGTTCTAGAACCGTATCTTGACTCTTTGAGCTTTGTAGTGAAGCATACACCTCGTGTCAAATCACGACTACTTTCTTCATTATATTAAACTAGTCAGTAAAGGCCCCAAAACTGAAAATAAGATGGACAGAAATGAAACCCATCTTTGTACAATAATTCGCTTTTTCTTCCCCACAATTTGACTTTTTCTAGCCAGTGTGCTTATTATGTTCTTGTAACGGGCGTAGGCGAGCCTTCTGACGGGGTTTCATTGATACATTGCATTTTATAACGATAAGATAAATTTCACAGATGCATTTTAAAAAGTCGGAGTCAATATTTTTAACAAACACCTGTTTATAGATTTTCATTAATTCAGGGTATTTCTTTAACCTCTTTGTCATTCTGGGATATACACAGTTTCATGCTCGTTTGAGAATATATTCGTTCTTAGAAGCACCCTGAACGTGTTTCGCGGATGAAGGTCACAAAGCAAATATCCGTAACGTTGACTTGTAGCTTCTTTATAAACTTCCAAAAACTCCTTACGCTGATTCGGGAACATTTGACTGGCTGATACCCCAATTTGTGACACATCTCTATGTTGTGCGAATAAGACTATATATTGTGTATTTAGCGACACATCGTGCATGTATCTATTTTTGAAAAATAGGTTCTGATTGATGAAGAATACGCTTATGTTAAGATGGTGGGAGAACACTGTAAATGTCTCGGCAAACGCTTTATCCATTTTTAACATGAGATCGTCAATCACAATGACCGTATGCTCATTTCCCTTTAACGAATTAACGTCATATACACCTTTGTGGAACAAAATATCATCTTGCTACTCGTTGAATACTGACTGGTATGTCGAATAGCACCATATGACTTCATGCACAAATTTTGAGAACATCTTCCCCTTATCTTTAATGATTTTAAGCATAAACACAGTTTTACCACATCCTGTAGGGCCAGATATAATACATGTGGATGAGCTTGTGAACCTGAATTTTTCTACAGAATCCATCTCTAACACGTCACACTCATAAGTGGAACATTTACAAAATATAATAAAATTTTAATTGATGCTCCTTATATTCTAGTCTTGTTTTTCCTCTTCTTCCTCAGAACCGTAAATGACGATGAGAATGAAGTGCTGTGCCAGCAACATGTCCCCATCATCGGTATCGCAGACGCTACCGATGACAGTGTAGTCGATGTTGGGGCTACAGATTCCACCGCCGCTAGCGAACCCCAGCAACGCCAACTGTAGCACCCCCACGCGAAAATTCTAGGAGAAAGCGTGCGCTTGATGAAATTGATGAATCGCTTTCGACACCAGGTATAAAGCGTACCAGGAGTGCGCCCGTTGTTAGACCCACAGTAATAGAACCCCAGTCCTCCACGTCTTTCGTCGCACACCCCACATTAGTTCCTTCTACAAATAAAACTGTTCCCTTATTCCTGTTCAATTCCGGTCGTCCCCTTCACAACAGCAGAATCTCGTTCTGTAGAGAGTAGCATAACATTCGAGCTGGTGCGCACCGCCATCCCCACCCCTACCCTGACTAGAAACCGATACGTAGTCAGGATCGGCCCGCGAACCATGTATAGCAACGGTGTTGAACACGGACTACGGCACGTAGTTGAGCGTATTGTGGAGTTTGCCCTTCAGAACAGCGAGGGACGTGAAGTCAGGACGAGTTGTTCTTCGGGTTTCGGTCAGATGACGGGGCTATAAACGATTTTTGGGTAGTAATACCCTACAGGCTGCCATACACTTGGCTGCTGTAGATGTAGAATATATTATGGGCCGTATAATGTAATGTAAGCCTCTCAAAGTAGTACTGGCTTCGACATGAACAACTTCACGATAGATATTGACCACGTGTTCCGTGTTGCGGGACATACGGCCACACCTTATACTATTAACTTCAATTCTCAGGCTATTCACGGACGGCATATAAACACCGATAGTGGTTGCGGCTTGAAGCAGTAGTCTTAGCTCATATGTTTACTGTACTAAATGCACGGACCCCAAAAATTTCGTTGCCTATGGTTGTGCAGCGTGCCCCTAAACTGGCAGCAGATTGCAAGATGGAGTTTGACTGTAATATGGGTTCTGAAGAGCTGAGAAAGGTAGAGTAGGAAATGAATGTTCGTATAGTTGTATATGGAATGGATGATCGTCATAGGAATGTGTATTTTTAAAAGCAGTGTGAGAGTCCGTACAAGACCCTACTTATTTTAGGGCTGTCAGGGACAACGTGTCTCCCCATCCGCAATATAAGGGACCTTTACGCGAGTTTTGATAAAAGTCGAAAATATGGAAGGCATCATGATTCGTGTAAGGGATGTCTCGAGTTTGGGGATGATACAGTGAAACATTGTAAGGATTGCCACATGGTTTATGAGCAGTGTAAAATCTCCAAATGTGAAAGTTGTTTAGTTGAAGCTGAGAAGAGGGACTGTAATGTATGTAGACGCACATTTTTCAATAATAACTGCTTTGAGCTCCATAAGTCAATTGGCACTTGCAGGAAAATGAGAATCTGTGAATGTGGTATGTTTCATATGGTGGATAATTGAGGAAAATTCACGCATAAATGTGATGAAATTTACTGTTATACATGCCACGAGAAATATAAGGCAGATCGTATAAAGCATGTATGTTATATGAAAGATGCTAAGCCTAAAAATAAACCTTGTATAACTGTATACTACGATATAGAAACATATGCAGATGCTGAAACCAAAGAGGTTATCCCACATCTACTTGTAAGCCAAACTATCTGCGACGAGTGTATGGAGGTCAAGTGTGATGAGTGTCACAAATGTGGTAAATGAACAAACGTTTTTAAAACGATCGCACACGACAGCCCTGTGAAACTCTTTGTGTCCTATATTGTCAAGTTAGCGGACAAGTTGAAAAAATGACTGTGTATATTCTTGCCCATAACGGGGCAAAATTTGACACACAATTCCTTTGTAGGGAACTGCTTGAACATGAGTCATCGGAGATATTTACAGGCGATCCCTTGAAAAGAGGAAACAGACTTAAATAGATGCAAATAAGAGGTAATGTTCACTTTAAAGACACTTTATTATTCACACCTTGTAAATTAGCCAAGCTACCCAAGGTGATGGGCGTAGCCGCCGAAGTTTCAAAAAGGTATTTCCCTTACACTTTCCTCACTCTCGACACTTTAAATTACGTAGACCTACCTCCCCCCCAAACATTACTTTAACTATTTCAACATGAGTGATAGAGAACGTGAAGATTTTGACCGCTAATACAACAGTTTTAATGAAAATATTCCTTACAATATAGCTGATGAATGTGAGCGTTATTGCGTGAAATATGTGCGCGTGCTTAGAGTGTTTCTAGGCATTTAGAAGGATGTACATAGACCGGTTCAACTGCGATCCGATACAAATCGAAATACGATCGCCTTATTGTGCTTTACGGTGTTCAAGAACAATTTCGTGCCTAAAGACACACGAGCCGTCATTCACAGAAACACCCCACGCAGTTATCGGTATAAGGCTATTTACTGGCTCATACACCTACAGCAACAGACCGGTGTATACATGAAACATGCCCGCAACACGGGGGAAGTCCCTATTAAGGTCAATGATCGTTTTTGGGTGGATGGTCTAAGTGAAGACCGAGACACTGGTGTGAAGACTGCGTACTCCTTTGACGGTTGTTGGTGACATGGATGCCCCCGTTCTTTGTGTGGAATCGTAGGAGATATCCATGGTAGATCTCCTGTCGATCGTCTTGCATGGACCCGCACCCGCGATCAGCTTATAAGCTCCCAGTTCACACACAAGGTCTTGTGGGAGCACGAATATGATGCGCGGATGGAAACAGATGGGGAGTACCGCGAAGAAATAAACACCATGAAACGTCCAATGGTGTTGGATCCTCTCAAATGCGGCGATAGCTTGTTCGTTGGGAGCACAAACCCCTACAAACTATACTTATCATTTGCGGAGGGCGTGAAACTCCATTACTACGACTTCTGTTCTTTATACCCCTACGTGATGAAGAACAATCCGTATTCCGTAGGAGCACCTGAAAAACTGGTGGGTCCCGCCCTGCCCACCATCGAAGAGGTCTCATCTAATTTGAACGAGAACTATTTCGGTGTTTCTTTCGTAGATGTGCTCCCCGCTCGTAACTTATGGATGCCGATCTTACCCGTCGTTATAGACCAGAAACTCATGTTTCCCCTGTGCGTGAAGTGCGCAGACGAAAACAATGGGGCCTGTAATCACACAGACAACCAGCGGAAGATCAGAGGCGTATATACAAGCCATGAGCTTTCCCTAGCCGTTAGCCACGGTTACAGAGTATTGAAGATGTATGAGGTGTGGAGGTTTCAGAAGCTCCCCAACCTTTTCACACCATATATAAAAACTTTTTTGAAGAATAAAGTAGGAGCATCATGGTACCGCGAGGATTTGAGGCAGAAAATGAAAAATCGGCGTATATTCAGCGCTACAGTGATCGCGAAGGGATACAACTTGACAGGTCCCAAATTGCAAAGAACCCTGCCAAGCGCTTTAGTGCAAAGTTGTGCCTAAATAGTCTTTGAAGGAAATGGGAAATTTTGGTGGGGGGAATCTTTGGGGGAAATAACCCAAAGTTATAACGAGGTGTGGGATTATGCCAACGCTCCCGATAAAGAGGTCATGGAGATCGTGAATGTGGGTAATACTTACATAATAAAGTACAACAGGACCGAATTTGCTACAGATACATCACATGTTACAAACATACCTGTAGCCAGCTTCACCATAGTGTATGCTCGCATCACACTTTGGGGTCTACTGCATTCTCTTCGGCGGAGGGGGGTCTGTACGCAGACATAGCAGTGTGATATTCACGGAGAGGGACGGTGATTACATGCCATCTATTGGGGAATTCCTTGGAGAATTAACTGATGAGATCAAGGATGAGTATGGAGATAGTGCCTGCGCTGATTCTTTTTTCTCAACAGGTCCAAAAACATAAGGGGTACGGGTGAGGGTGGGGGAGGATGTGAGATATATTGTGAAAGCTAAAGGCATCACGCTTAACTAGGCGAACCTGCGGATTGTTAACTTTGATTCGCTGAAAGAGCTAGTGAGCTTGCAAGATGAGGGTGACGAGGCACCCCAACTGACTGTAGGGACTCACATTTTTAGAGCACAGAAACTGGGGGCCGTGAAGGAGTTTAGGGGGACGAAAGTGTGCCTGGCACCTACGGTACCGTACCCTTCGGGTACCATGGCCCTTAAATGTTTTGTTATATATATATATATATTATATATATATATATATATATATATATATATATATATGTCTAATTACTTGTTGACGATATGTTATTTATTATCTGTATTTGAATATATGCTATGAATTAGAGACTATTTACTTGTTGACGATGTGTTTATTTATTTAAAATAAATCATGTTTCAATTAGCGTTTCATTTTCTACTGTGTGTGTGTGTGTGCGTGTGTGTGTGTGTGTGTGTGTGTGTGCAGTAAAAAAGCTATGCATCGCCCACTCTATGCCCAATCAAAAGGGTCACGTACCTCCTGTCACTATTTGGTTACATCTCAGCACTTCGTCCTCAGTTGACCTCAATAAGCCTGCTCAGACGTGTATTTTACCTGTTGAAGAATTCTCACGTAGACGGAAAATAGCGATGGCTAACCTTTCATATTGCGTGCTCGACATTCATGAAGTGATATTCGATAAAGTCTAAAGATGTGGTGAACACAAAAAATCCCTAGTCCTCCGTCCTTTAAGGCTTTTAAAGTAGGCTGACCATATTTCCTTGAGACAAAAACGGGACATTGGGATGGCAAAAAAGGGACGGGGGTTATGTAATATTCTGTATTCATGAAAAAGTAAGTACATAAACATATTGAGCTTACAATTATTCTTCAGTGACAGAACCCATACAAAAACCCATACAAAACGGTACTGTCCCGTTCAAAACGGTACATATGGTCAGCCTATTTTAAGGCCATATTGAACTGAGCGAAGCGTGAGGAGCAGGAGGTCCAAATACTCTAAGGATATTCTGGGGAGAGCAATGCAGGCTTTCGTCGCTCAAACACTGTAATGGACTACGTCATGGGACTAAACTACGTAAAGGCGCACATACACCGTGAAGTGAAAGAAGCATCACGTGCAGAAGCGAAGCAACGGGTGTGGGTTGTAAACCTTTTTGACGAATGGTATGAGAAGCGGTATTATGTCATGTTACATCAAACCGAGTACGCATACCCTGCGTCTGCGAATATAAATCTTGTTATCATGGACAGCGTAAAATATTTTATCATTACGTTCATAAATATCATGATGAGGTTCGCAGTGAGGTTGTGGCTAAAGGATTGTGCGAGTTTTTAATAGAGTTTAGGGATGAGTATCGCTTGTTAAGCAAAAAGGACAGATATGGGCACATGTTTCTCTCAAATAGAACGCCGGAGCGTTAATAAAATGTGCGTAGTTCGAGAAAATGCAATGTTGAATACCCCTGAACGAGGATGTCTGGTGCTCATTCCGGGGAGTGGGAGTGATAAAACATTAACGCCGATATTACTTCATGTATCGCAGATGGAAAAATTCTCTAAACGATTGCCCGGTATAATGGGATACAAGTATTCATATGATTCTTTCATGTTGGAACAACCCCGTACACTTATCACTAACGCTTGGTATGACGTGCACGTGTGACTCGTTCCCCGACACCTCCAACCAAGCCAAACCGCGCAACGGCTGCTCATAGTCACTTCAGAGCTTGACCCGAATGGACGTGCACTCCTCACAATAGAAAACCAATATACGATGGAGCTTCGGTTGAGCAGGATCATCAATGCTGTATACGACGTGTCCGTGACGAAGTCAGTGCTTGTGTTCAGGCGTAAAACCGGCGCCGTTAATTATGTACTTGAAACGAGTTTATTAATTTATTTATGTTAATTATGTACTTGAAACGAGTTTATTAATTTATTTATGTTAATTATGTACTTGAAACGAGTTTATTAATTTATTTAAGTGTTGTGGAGATGTAGATGAACAGAATCTTCGTGGCGGTTGAGAAGTGGGGTGAGGATCGTTATAAAATACCTGCAGGTGTAGGCACAAGAAGAGAGCAGATTAGTGATACACCCTCATACGATTTGTACGTTGTATATAAGTCGAGACCAGCCATGCATTGAAATACGGTTGATGTGGAAGAATGCATCTGATAATAACGTTCTTGTCCTCACGCGAAACAGTTTCATTCTTGACAGAATGTTTGAAGTCGTCGGTTTCCGAAAGGTAAAGCCTACGTTTGACACGCGTGTTGTCGATATGCTTTATTTTGACACGGTTGTTGAGTACGCATCCACCGCTCTGCTTGACGGATTTACTGAGTGTAGGACTGAACAAGACGAGAATGGATTGGAACTGGATGCGTATTTAAAAGGTATACTTTTCGAGATATCTTGAACTTTGGTACAAAGCACTTGAGAGGTACAGAGCTCAGCTCAATTCACTGTTCACCCTGAAGAGCTATTTCTTTATGTAATGGGCAGCTGTCGGCACGATTTAGGAGATTACTTCAATTGTCGATATGCGTTGTGAAGAGTTCACGGTTGAAAAGCTCGGATTGGAAAGAATAAACCCTCGTTTGGAAAGAAGTGTTTATAAACTTGAATTTAATAAATGTTGTGGCAAACGATGCCCTCTTTGTGCTTGCTTTTGAATGTAATCTAACCGTTTTTAAAGAAAGTGTTAACTTGCCAGCCAATTGTAAAGTGGGTACAAAAATAGTGTTAAACGAACTGAAAGCCCTTTACATTGAGTATAGACACCCGCGTACTTTGAGTGGGGAAAGACTGTCAAATGTATTTCTTGCATAGTACAAAGCAACGAGGATGTAACTGGCGTAGTAGAAATTAAAGCAGTCATATTTTGATGTGTATATATATATATATATATATATATATATATATAATATATATTATATATATATATATATTATCCATGTATTGGAATTCTTCTGCACTATTATTATTATTTAAGAATGCATATATACAGTGTATACAGATATATATACAATATATATATATATATATATATATATATATATATATATATTATTTTTTTTTTTTTTTTATATATATATATACTTGATTGAAGGGTTTGTTCTTAGGGAACCGCAACGAAGAATAAGAGGACGAGAAGGTGGTACATGTTTATTAATCAGACGTTTCGGAAATTGAATTTCCATCATCAGTGTTAAGAAATAAAAATAAAAAATAAAAGTGAAAAAATATAGCAAAAGATTTTATACAGTGTATTACAGTCTTATGATAAAATGATAATCATTAAAATGCTAATAATTTAAAATTAAAAAAAAATTACATAAAATGTAGAGCGGTAAGATATATAAAATAAATGTTATCGGGTGAAACGAATATTGAAAATAAGAACTTATCGGGTTATTTTACGAGGGGGGATTTAATCTAATTGTATGAAGGTTGGGAATGATTTGAATGTTGAAATGTCAGAAGTCGAAGAGTGGTGGCGCAATAATGTTCAGAAGAACTATTTAGTTATGTTTAAGTTGAAGGCAGAACTGTAGTCGTTGAGGGTTGGTTTTGTATTAAGGATATATAGGGATTCAAGGATGGGGAGGTCGATTGGTTTGTATGCTGAATTGATAATTTTGAAATTGGTGGGGAGCAGTGGGTGATTGTGGAGGTGGCAGTGATCCCTTATTGCTAATTTCGATAGTTTATTTAAAGGTTGTGAGGTTCTAGTGGAAATGCTGCGATGTTCGTCCACTTTTATTTGATATTGACGAATGGTGCTGCCAATATAACTTGCTTTGCAGCGAGTACAGTTGAAACAGTAAACGGTGGACGAAACAAGGTGTCGGGGGGGTGTTTTCTTTGTGGTTGAGATACGATTTAATGCTATTATTACTGGTGAATACAAGTTGAAGTTTACTTTGAGGGTAAAGAGGGGTGATTAGGTGGCGAAGTTCTGATTGTATTTTATAAGTAGGAGGAACAAAGTTGATAAGCACGGTGGATTAAAATTTTAATGCTGTTAATTTTATATAGTAAGGGAATGTGCTTAAGTAGTTGGTGCCTAGGCCGGTATATGTAGGTTTTCGATAAATAGAAGTGCTGAATTTATTATTTTGTTTTGTTATTGTTATATCTAAGAAGGTTAGGGTGTTGTTAGATTTGCTTCTTTAGTGATTTTGATAGTTTGATGCTGGGAATTGAGATAGTTAAGAAAAAGAGGGGCGTGGTTAGCATTGTGAAAGAGGAGAAAAGTGTCATCGACATATCTTATATATAGATGTGGTTTGTAATGAGTGGGGCAATGGAGTAGCCAGTTATTTTCGTGATAGCAGAGAAAGATGTTAGCTAGTGTGGCATTTAAGGGGAATCCCATGGCTAGTGAATCGGTTTGTTGGTAAAGTTGTTTATTGAAAAAGAAGTTGGTGTCTGAGGCGGCAAGGGTTAGCAGTCTGGTAAATTCTTGTTTCGTTCGGTTGAGGACTGTGTTCTGATTGTTAGAAAATAAATTATTGATGCAGATTCCGATAGTTTCTTTAATTGGTACGTTGGTGTAGAGCAGGGGTGGGGAAACCCTCGCCCGCGGGCGAAATTTCGCCCACGAGCTAATTTCAATTTGCCCGCTTAGGTATTTATTATTTACTAAAAATTATTTATTTACAGCCCAGCAAATAGCTTTTTAAAATACATCTTATATACAGCGTGTCCCAAAGAAATGTATACCCACTTTGTTCGATAATACCAGCTATGAGGATAATAAATATATTGCTTTTTATATGTTTTTCAATAAAGAATTTTCTCCTGAATCTAAATATGTAATTATTTTTATTAAAAATTGAAAAACAAAAACGTTACAGATGTTTAAATTATAATTATTATTTTCGAGACTTCATGTGCGATATTTTCTAATATTTTTGCATGTATACGAGATAAGTTTGAAACCGACGGCACTGTGCAAAACTTACAAAAACAACGTTCTGGAAGACGTCGAACATCTTAGATAAAGTGTCATTTAACCATGGAATTTGTAAATTTTTTGAATTAACTAATAATTACAACATTTATGCTTCAATATCAACACTAAACATAAGTATCTCAAAACAGTCGGTTAAAATATTAGAAAATATCGCACATGAAGTCTCGAAAATAATAATTATAATTTAAACATCTGTAACTTTTTTGTTCTTCAATTTTTAATAAAAATAATTACATATTTAGATTCAGGAGAAAATTCTTTATTAAAAAACATATAAAAGGTAATATATTTATTAACCTCATAGCTGGTATTATCGAACAAATTGGGTATACATTTCTTTGGGACACGCTGTATATAAGCTTAAAATTTGCCAGACGCCCGCGGAGGTGTTTATGTTATCGATTTTCGCCCTTGGTACTGAAAAGTTTCCCCACCCCTGGTGTAGAGGGATACTATGTCAAAACTGTGTATATGGAGGTTGTTTGAATTGTTCACCGTCTGTATTTCTTTGGCGAATTCGTAAGAATTGGAGACGGAATATTCATTCTGCGTTAGGGCGGTTAGGGTGGGAATTAGGAATTTTACTAGGTGGTAATTATGGGTGGTGTAAGCAAAAAGGATAGGTCTAATGGGTAAGTTTGGTTTGTGTATTTTAGGGAGGGCGTAAAGAGTACCTGGGGACGAGCCGGAAGAGCATATTTGGTTGTAAACATCTTTCGAAATTTTATTTTGATCATATAATTTTTTCAGGAAACGGTTGATTTTATCTTCGAGTTTTAGGGAGTGTTAGAAGTTTATGATTAATCTCTGTGAATTTGGAGGAGTCGTTGAGGGCGTTATTTACCTTATTAATATAATCTGATTTGTTAAGAAGAACGTTACCTTTGTCTTTGTCAGGACGTGACATTATGATGGAGTCATCTCTGGATAATTCTTTTAGGCAAGCGATATCAACTATTGGCTAGAGGGAATAAACTTTATGAGGTTTAAAGTTATAAAAGTGTTTATTAGCGATATGGATAGTTGAAGACTTTAGAAATGGAAGTTTTGTCTCCTCAGCTATTGGAAATCGTTTTAAACTATAAAATAGTTTTTCAAATGATAAAAAGTATTTAAAATAATTTATCCTATAATTTGGTAACTTAAAATCTAGGCCCAAAGAGAGAAGTCGTCTTTCGTTTTTGCTCAAAGTTCTCTTAGAAAAATAAAAAATTGTTTGATCGGGGTTTAGAGGTTGAAGGTTGGAGTTCAGGCCCAATTGATTTAATTTTCTATTATGTCTTAGCTGAATTTGTTTGCGGTAGTTGTTGGCGCCTTTAACAGTTTGATTTTTCAACATTAAATAGTCTATAAAGCTTATAGTTTCTTTTAGTTAAGTTAAAGAGAGATAATATTTAGTGATAACGTTTTTACTATTGTTATGCTTAAACTTAATTTCCTTACTTAATAGTTCATACTGGAAAGATTTGTACATGTTAGAGCTACCAAGTTGTTTGCTATAGAGTTTAAAGTTGGTAAATTTAGGAATAAAATTATGACTCTTAAAACATTCAAAAATTGAAAGTCGGAGTTAGCTTTTGTCCATTTTCGGTAAATGTTCTTTGAGTCCTTGTACCTCTTCAACGTAACTCAACTCGGTCGTATCTTTCTATAATAACTTGATTGAAGGGTTTGTTCTTAAGGAACAGCAAATTAGTGAGGAATAAGAGGACGAGAAGGTGGTACATGTTTATTAATCAGATGTTTCGGAAATTCAATTTCCATCATCAGTACTAAGAAATAAAAAATAAAAGTGAACAAATATAGTAAAAGATGATACTTACGTATTATCGGGACTACCAAGCTGTTTATTATGTATTTTTGCTCTCGTCATTTTCATTTAAACTAACGAAAATATCACAACTTAAAATCTTTTACTATATTTGTTCACTTTTATTTTAAATTTTTATTTCTTAGCACTGATGATGGAAATTGAATTTCCGAAACGTCTGATTAATAAACATGTACCACCTTCTCGTCCTCTTATTCCTCACTAATTTTCTGTTATACTACTAGGTGAACCAACTAAATACTAAAAAACAGAGTTAAAAAAATCTTTGACAAAGGTTTAAGATTAATATTGGCAGTACTCAATAAAAGTAATGAATTTATTCTATCTTTTTAATATCTGACAAGATATTCTAATATCTTGGTATATCGCTATGCATTAACTTTCCTCTATTTAATGAAGTTTTTGCTATATTTTGTTTTTCAAAGATGGCACACTGAGGTGTCTTTTTATTATAATGAAGTCACAAATACTCAATATTCCTCATGAAGGTGTATAACTTAAATGTATTATCAAGGTCATGAGCGCATTTGAGACAGTATTCTATATGTCTGGTACGGAGTTGTAATCAACAGCCTCAAAGATGATAAAATTTGAAAAGATTATTGAATAAAACACTCATTACGGTATGTTCAATTTCAGAAAAAGTTCTTAAAGAAGTGTAACACGTAGTTTTGGGGCCAGTTATTCTTTGGCAACGACCATGAACCCTGACTGGTGGAAAGTTGGTGACGTAGGAAATTACAAACCAACCTTGAACGAGCACTTAACCTGGTATTGCTCGTAAAAAACATAAAACAATGTAATAAGCGGAGATTGGTTTGGTTTTCGAAAATTTATTGTCACCAAAAAAATAAAAAAGCCAAACAAAAACGAAATATTTTTTAGGCCTTCTCGAAATTTTGTTTCTGGGCGAAATTTTTTCCTAAAATGTACATTTTTCAGTTATATTTTCAGTTATATGCGTCCTTATCTTTTGTATCATACATAGGAGAGTCTTAAAAAGTTTATCTTCGTTCCGAAAAATTTAACAAATAAAATAATTAGTTTAACTCCATCACATAATGTAAAACATCAAACAATTTGAAAAAAAAAAAATTAAATTAAATGCAAAAGTTTTCGTACAGCTATATATATATATATATATATATATATACAGGGTGTCCCATAAGTCCGGCATCATAGGAGAAATTCATATTTTTCTATTTCTACAAACCATAATTCATATTTTTCTCTTTCTACAGGCCATAATGTCTATGCTCGATATGCCAATTTCCCGTCCACCATTCTGTTCAGTGACGAGGCTGTTTTTTATGGAAATGGTGAGGTAAATCGACAGAACACCCGCTACTGGTCTCAAAACAACCCTCACTGTATACCTCTTCAAAGGAACAAGGTGCATCTCGGGTGATGGTATGGTGTGGCACTTGGAAGGATCGCATCATAGGCCCCCTCTTTTTCGATGAACATTTCACTGGAGGCACCTACCTACGTATGCTCAAGGAAGAAGCATTTCCCAGTGTCTTGAACGAAGAAGGAAATTTCCCAACATGGTTCCAGCAAGACGGCGCTCCTGCACATTACAGCACCCAAGTAAGGGAATACCTGTACCAACAATTCCCTGCTCATTGGATAGGACGTCGATGGCCTGTGGAATGGCCAGCTAGAAGCCCGGATCTCACGCCACTAGATTTTTATCTCTGGGGCCACTTGAAAGCGCTGGTATACACAGAGAAAATTAGGAGTGTTGAACATTTGCGGCAGCGCATTATTGGGGCATATAACACCATTACTCCTGACATCATTTACCATGTGCTTGCTGACTGGGTATCACGTCTGAATTTGTGTATTGAAAACAATGGTGGACATATTGAGCACGTTCGTAAATAAAAGCGTTTGTTTTGGCTTTTTTTATTATTTTTCCTATGATGCCGGACTTATGCGACACCCTGTATATATATATATAGAACAACGAGGCTTCATTCGTACTGCTATAATACAAAAATAAAAATTACTACCAAAATTTTAAAAATGCTTCGAAACGTTCGGAATCTTTGCTGAGAGAGAGAGAGAGAGAGAGAGAGAGAGAGAGAGCTTCATTCTCTTCTCATTAAAATGAATGAGTCGCCCTTAGACCTAACAACGTAAGTCCATGGATTTATGGGTTGTAACCACGCGAACTTCGCATTATTAGCAATACGCTGTCAATTTATATCATTCATTATATTTAATAGTATTGTTTACATCTTAGCTGTAATCTAAGTATACTTCAGTTTGCTGTCATATCTTTAATTATGTGAATAATGCTGTTATAATGTAGGTAATTAATTCAGCTGTAATTGCTCTCTCTCTCTCTCTCTCTCTCTCTCTCTCTCTCTCTCTCTCTCTCTCTCTCTCTATATATATATATATATATATATATATATATACACACAGGGTGCGGCATAAGTCGCTTTGCCGAGAATAATGAAATTACCTTGTAAAGAATCATATTTATTATTTATTACAGAAATCGTTCCAAGTGCCCTACATCGTGTTAAAGACACATATTGCATCTGTGAATCACTGAACATCGGCCAGAAACCTCGGGATTTCGATCACATGAAGACTTTGATATGCCAAGAGCTGGAGACGTTGAATAATAACAAAGAACTGTGCCGCGCTATTTGATGCTCAGTGATTCAAAGATGCAATGTGTACTGAACATGATGGAGGACACTGAACAATTTCTTTAATAAATAATAAATATTATTCTTCACAAGGTGGTTTCATTATTCTCGGTAAAGCGACTTATGCCGCACCCTGTATATATATATATATATATATATATATATATATATATATATATATATATATATATATATATACTGTATATATTATTTACATAATTACGCCTGAAGATATAGAGGAAATTCAATTAAACTTCGGTTACACTAAATATGTAGATAGTATAATAAAATATAATGAATGATACAAATTTGCAGAGTATTTAGACAGTATATATATATATATATATCAAAGCTATTGACTTCTCCTTAGGGAACCGGAGCTTACAGATGAAAAGAAGGATCAACACAACGGCAAACATTTTCATTTATTTGTACATCAGACGTTTCGACAAATCTTTTGTCATCATCAGTGAGTTAAGTCTTAAAACCTTAAAACAAAATTGAAAAGTGAAAGTTACATCAATACAATATTAAAACCATTAAAATTAAAACCTTAAAGCAAAATGAAAATTGCATCAATACAAAATTAAAATCATTTAAATTTCATCACTATAAAAACTAAAATTAAATTAAATTTCATCACTATAAAAACTAAAATTAAATTACCTCAATAGGTAAATACACAATGTTTACATCCACCTCCATACTTGGCAAAGTCTAACGGAACACTAGATGGTCAGAGGATTAGAAAGGGTATGTCTGTGAAAAACGGTTGGTTAGTCAAAAGAGTCGTAATTTGTAGGATGAGCTATTATTATTAAGGGAGGGTTTGTACATCTATAGAAACAAACCCTCCCTTAATAATAATAGCTCATCCTACAAATTACGACTCTTTTGACTAACCAACCGTTTTTCACAGACATACCCTTTCTAATCCTCTGACCATCTAGTGTTCCGTTAGACTTTGCCAAGTATGGAGGTGGATGTAAACATTGTGTATTTACCTATTGAGGTAGTTTAATTTTAGTTTTTATAGTGATTAAATTTAATTTAATTTTAGTTTTTATAGTGATGAAATTTAAATGATTTTAATTTTGTATTGATGCAATTTTCATTTTGCTTTAAGGTTTTAATTTTAATGGTTTTAATATTGTATTGATGTAACTTTCACTTTTCAATTTTATTTTAAGGTTTTAAGACTTAACTCACTGATGATGACAAAAGATTTGTCGAAACGTCTGATGTACAAATAAATGAAAATGTTTGCCGTTGTGTTGATCCTTCTTTTCATATATATATATATATATATACAGGGCGTCCCAAAAAAATGTATACACACTTTAACAGCTGATAGCTCAATTGATGTTTCTTTCTTTCCAAGTCAAACCCATTAGAATTAATAATGGCAGTCAGACTAAGCTTTGAACAAAGGAAATTCATTCTAAAATGCTACTGGAAGTGTGAAAACGCAGTTGAAGTGCAAAGACAGTTTAGGAGGGAGTTTCAAACAGATCCACCAACGCGACTTACCATCACTCGAATTAGAGATAAGTTTGAAGCCGATGGAACTGTTCAGAATGTCCACAAGAAGCGTTCCGGAAGACCACGGACATCGACAAGCCCCACAAAGCAAGACAGAGTACTGGAAACGTATCACCAAAGTCCAAGAAAATCTGTGCGGCAAGCGAGTCGTGAGGTAGGAATTTCAGAATCGTCTGTCCAACGCATTTTGAAGCGCTGTCAATGGAAAAGTTACATTCCAAGATTAGTCCATGCTATTAATGAAGATGATCCTGACCGAAGAGTGGAGTATTGCGAGTGGTACTTGGCACGATGTGGATGTGGATTGGACGAAGGGGTTTCGTAGAATACCCTCCGCGTTCACCAGATCTCACACCACTAGACTTTTTTATGGGGATACTTAAAAGACAAAGTCTACGCTATAAAACCTGCAACAGTCGCTGAATTGAGAGCAGCCATTGAACGAGAATGCACACAAATACCAAACGAAATGTTTCGTGATGTTTGCGATTCCATTGCTTCGCGTTATCAGCAGTGCCTGGACCAGAACAGACGTCAGTTTGAAAACAGGCGTTGACAAAACAATTGAATAATGTCTGTAGATTCTATTACATTTTGAAAATGAAATGTATTTTAATAAACACTGCCTTTATAAGTATTTAAAGTGTGTATAAATTTTTTTGGGACGCCCTATATATAATTTAGGGTGGTCCAAAAAAATAAATGTTGAAAATTCGTTGGTCTTACCCCCTAAAATTGTTACCAATGTTGAAAAAACTCTAGTAGTATACCCGCAAAACCCTTGAGTGCAATTGCATAGTATTACATAATGTTGCAAGAGTGCCACCCCTCCCCCCTTTGTTGCAAAAAATTCCCCGCCCCCCTTGTTGCCAACCCTGAAATGGGACTGCAACCTGGAGTTATCCCCCAAGCTGATCCCCCCAACGGGGAGTGCCAACCTTTGTTGCCAACCCCAAAATGGGATTGCAAGGGGTATGCAACTTGGAGGCGGAGTTCTCCCCAAGCTGATCCTCCAAAAGGGGCAGAAGAGGGGAAGCCTCTATAGGGAAGAAGATGGGATTGCCTCACCCCCCCAAAGGAACAGAAAGAGATAGTAAGAGAGGAAGGAAGAGGAGGGTCTTTGCTCGGCCGATTGCCGAGCTCATATGAAGTCCGTAAGCCGTCCGCCGCCTCTTATAGTGCCCCTATTCAGCCAGTTGGCTTAATCAGCCAGTTAACAGAGTTGCCAGATAGCGCCAGATAGCATTAAATATTTAGTTCTTCTATATATTATTCAGTCAGTCGGCTGCTGAGTTGCCAGACAACGCCATATATATAATTATTATTCAGCCAGTTGGCTGCTGAGTTGCCAGATTCGTTATTTATTTTAAATAAGCTTATGTTACAGTTGGCTGATCTGTCAGCCTCGTTACTTATCTATTCAATTACTGTTTTAGAAAATGATATAAACGTGTTCAAGGAATAAATAAAACACCATTACAACGTTCTGTTTATTAATTAATGGATATACTGTACAATAGGATATATATATATATGATCAAATAATAGAACGGGGAATATATAATCATGCAAATCATAGTATTAACCAAATATTAGAAAAATATATATTTATATTAATTATATATAGTCGTACAAAACATGGAAAATATATAATCATACAAAGCACAATATTAATCAAATATTAGAAAAATATATAGTTATATTATCAAAAGTTATATTACCAAATATTAGAACAGGAAAAATAGTTATATTAATTATATATAATTGTACAAAACAGTATTAACCAAATATTAGAAAAATATATATTTATATTAATTATATATATTCGTACAAATAGTATTAGCAAAATATTACAGTAAAAATATATATATTGTCTTTACGTTCTACGGTACAAAACGGTAAATTCAATGCTGATTGAAGCTACATCAACATCGGCATTACTTTGCACGATGTGGTAAAACCGCTCAAGCATCACCTTGCCCCGTAACTGATACGGCGGTTTATATTCGATGTAAATGGCTTTCATATCATTTAACACTATTTTTGTACCCACTTTACACTCGGCAGGTAAGTTGTCTTTAAGCGCCACTAGAACGCAATCAAAAGCACGCGCAAAAACGCCATCGTTAACCATGTCATTAAATACACGCTTATAATCATGCCTTTCCAATCGAAGGTTTTTTCTTAACGTACCGAACTTTTCAATCGTGAACTCTTCTTCACCCGGCATAGCAGCAATTGAAATAATCTTCCAAGTCGTAACGGCAGCTATCTACTATATAGAGGTTACAGTTTTTCAGGGTGAACAGTGTAGGCGAGCTCAGCTCTGTACCTCTCAAGCGTTTTGTACCAACGCTTGGGATATTTCGAAGAGTCTAAGCCTTTTAAATACGCATCCAGAGCTACTCCGTTCTCTCCCTGCACATTCCTACATTCAGCAAATCCGTCGAGCAGAGCGGTGTAAGCGTATTCAAGTACTGTGTCAAAGTAAATCATGTCTGAGATACGTGTGTCTAACATAGGCTTACGGAATCCAACGATCTCAAACATTCTGTCGAGGATGAAACGGTTTCGTGTAGGAACAAGAACGCCATTATCAGCTGTGTTCGTCCACATCAGTCGTATATCAACGCATGGTTGATTGTTATTTACACTCAATGTACAAACAACGGTATATGAGAAGGCTTCACTAATCACCTCTCTTATTATACCTACGTCAGCTGGTATTTTATAGCGGTCCTCAGCCCAACTCTCAACTACCCTGAAGTTTTATGCATCTCCTCCAGATTTAAATAAATAACGTTGCGCTTGCTCGCAGGTCTACTGTTCGTTTCAAGCACACAGTTAATGGTGCCGGTTTCCCGCCTGAACACACGCAACGACTTCGTCACGGAGACGTCGTACGAGGCGTTGAGAATGCTTCTCAAAGGGAGTTCCATCGTATTCACACAGCTCGAGATGACTATGGCACATCCACTCGGCGCAAGCTCTGAGAAGACTATGAGCCGCGTGAGGCACGCAGGTAGGCAGGAACGATTCGATGGGCGGTTGACTCACCCTGATGATACGTGAATGGGTTTGTTCGAACCCGTATGATCCGTGAGGTGCGAGTCGCATCATAAACTAATGAAACCTGTGCGGCGCTGGCCCAACATGAATTGTTGTACCCCATTATACTGGGTAGGCGTTTCGAGAAATTTTCCGGTACAAGAACTAGTTTCAGTTTTAACGTTTTATCACTACCACTCCCCCGAATACGCACCAGACAGTTTCCCTCAGAGTAAATTTCATGAACTAGGCACATTTTATGTTTTATCTCTCCTAAAAATCTTCACACTGCGGGGCGCTGTTAGAGAGAAACATATGTTCATATTTAGGCTTTTTATTTAACAGGCGATACTCATCTCTAAAATCTGTTAAAAACTCACATAACCCTTTAGCCACAACCTCACTACAAACCTCATCATGATATATATTAATGTAGTGGTAAAAATACTTAAGATTGTCCATGATAACGAGATTCACATTTTCAGTCGTAGGGTATGAGTAATCGACATGGTGTAGCATGATATAATACCATTTATCAGATCACTCATCCACAAGGCTCACTACCCATAACTGTTGTTTAGCTTCTGAGCGTGCCGCTTCTTCTACCACGCGGTGCACGTGTGCCTTTATAAAGCGTAGTTCTACAACATACTTCAGTACATCGTTTGTACTGCGAAATCCTACAACCCCTTCGCCAGAATATCCGTAGAGGATTTGAATAGCCTGACCCTTCGCACAATTCAATGCTTCCTTAAAAGAGTCAAAGGAGGCTGGGATAGGGTTTTTCAGTATCCACTACATCTAAGCACGTTACTGAATACCACTTCATAAATGTTGAACACGCGATATTAAAGGTGGCCATTTTCTTCTACGCGGGAGAGAATACATGTCTGAGCTCAAGGGTATACAGAGGTCAACTGAGAACGCGGGGACAGAGGCCTGCTCAGGCTACGGGATGAATCATGTCCCCGGTCTTACAGTAGGTGGGGCTTAACTTTTACTGTACATACGCACGCACGCAAAGTGAAACACAAGTTGAAGCACGATTTATTTAATAAACGAAATAATCAGCATGTATATATTTACAAATACGTGCAACAAATAAGTTAACAATAGGCAAATCAAAGTGTGTTCTCAATACATATATATTTACAAATATGTGTGATGAATAAGTTAGCAATAGGCCCATCAAAGTTTATGGTAACCAAAGTGTACGGTATCATAGGAACCAGGTAACTGGTAACGTTTCCAATAGGTGTTTCGGCACACCTTTGTACCCCTAAGTTCCTCACGCCCCCCAGCTTCTGCGCCCGAAAATTGTGGGTGCCTACAATTAGTTGGGGAGGTAGCAATTATAGGCCCATTAGCTTAACGTCAATTGTCGGTAAACTTTTGGAATCCGTAGTTAGGGATCGTATTATCGATCACTTAGAAAGTAGGGGTTTGATTAATAGTAGTCAGCATGGGTTTCGACACCATAGGTCTTGTTTAACTAATTTGTTAGAATTTTATAACGAAATAGTGCGCGAATACGATAGGCATAGAGCAGCTGACGTTATTTATTTAGATTTTAAAAAGGCGTCCGATACAGTTCCGCATAGGAGACTAATTGCGAAGGTTAAAGCGCACGGTATACGCGGTCAGGTAGCTAACTGGTTTGAAGAATGGCTTCGTGCTAGGAGGCAGAGGGTCGTAGTTAATGGTAGTGAATCGGGGTGGTTAGATGTAGGTAGCGGTGTCCCACAGGGTTCAGTGTTAGGCCCATTGCTATTCGTAATTTACATTAACGATATAGATGTAGGATTGACTAGTAACGTGTCAAAATTCGCGGACGATACTAAAATAGGCGGTAAGGTTCTTAACGAGGACGATAGAAATAGGATCCAAGACGATGTAGATAGGATTATGGAGTGGACAGATAAGTGGCAGATGCAATTTAACGTAGTAAATGTAAAGTTTTGCATATAGGTTCTCGCAACAATAATTACGCGTACACGATGGATGATAGGGAGTTAGCGAGCGTTGACGAGGAAGTAGATTTAGGCGTACGCGTATCTAAGGATTTAAAGGTTAGGAACCAGTGCCTGGAGTCTTGCGCAAAAGCTAATAGGATGTTAGGCTTCATAGCGCGTAATTTCGAATTTAAATCGAAGGATATTATATTGCCCCTTTACAAGTCCCTAGTCAGGCCTCATTTAGAATATGCCGTTCAGTTTTGGTGCCCGTACTTGCGTGAGGATATTGATAGGTTAGAAAGGGTTCAGCGTCGTGCCACGAAACTTATTCCGTCATTGCGCAATAAGCCTTATGAAGATAGGATTAAAGAGTTAGACCTGTATTCACTCGAAACTAGAAGATTAAGGGGGGAGCTTATTGAAGTTTTCAAAATCGTTAATAACATCGATAACGTAAATTTTGACAAATTGTTCACTTTCGATAATAGTAATACTCGCAATAACGGATTTAAGTTGCGTGGCAGACGTTTCATTACTAATATCGCTAAAAACTTCTTTACGTTTAAAGTAATTGATAAATGGAATAATCTTCCCGCGTCAGTCGTTCATTCTACCAGCGTTAATATGTTTAAGAACCGTCTTGACAGACATTTTAAAAATATTAACGTTGTTTAAAATAAAAAAGAAAGTTACAACAGGAGCTCTGGTGGTGGTGCTCGAGGATGAGTCTGTTGACGATGAATGCCAGCTTGTGACATGCCAGCGTGTGATGCCAGCAATAAAAAAAAAAAAAAATTAGACTAACACGAACGTAGATGTAGCTCGTAGCGTAAACTAACCCACTTTTTGTTTAACTGTACCTACTTTTTTTTTTTTTTCCTTATCTCCTTTGCATGGCTGTAACTCTCTTTACTTGCATGTTTGTAGTTTGCATGGTATGGCAGTGAGTTAAGACTGTGATGAATGGTTTCTTTTCATCTTTCACCCCCCTCCTATTCTCTCCGACTATTTTCTGACTTGTCGGCAGTGGCCGGCGGATGATGATGGTGAATCTTTTTTCTCTTTTTCTGAATGAATGTTAACCAACGAGCGATAGGTGTTGCTTCTTACTTAACCCCTTATTCTCTTCTCTTCTCTTAACCCCCTACTCTTTCCTTTCTCTCGGGCTAACCTTAGAGTGGATCTTAGGGTCTTTGTTAGCCTTAGCTTCTGTAGATCTGTAGATCCTTCAGCGAATCAAAGTTAACGACCCGCCGATTCGCTTCCTTAAGCGTGATGCCCTTTGCCTTCACGATATATTTCGTTTCATTCCCTATCCTCACCCGTACCCCATAAGTTTTAGGTCCTGTTGAGACAAAAGAGTCGGCGTATGCGTTGTCCCCATAGTCATCTTTGATCTCATCACTGAGCTCGCCGAGGAATTCACCAATAGCAGGCATGTATTCACCCTCCCTCGCTGTGAATATCACGCTATCTGTATCGGCATACAAGACTCTCTGCCCAAGAGAATGCAATAAACCCCAAAGTTTGATGCGGGCGTAGGCTGTTGTGAAGCTGGCTACAGGGATGTTTGTAACCCTTGAGGTGTCTGTGGCCAATTCAGTGTTGTTGTACTTTATTATGTAAGTATTACCTACATTCACGATTTCCATGACCTTTTTATCGGGCGCGTTGGCATAATCCCAGATTTCGCTATAGCTTTGTGCCAAATGAACGTTCCCCTTGCCAGTATTCTGTGCAAATTTTCCCAATAGACTGTTTAGACACAACTTTGCACTAAAGCGCTTGCCAGGATTCTTTGCAATTTGGGACCGATCAAGTTGTATACATTCGTGGTCGCGGTAACGTTGAATATAGGCAGACTTTTCAATTTCAGTATCAACTCCTCGCGGATACCCTGATGCCTCAACCTTATCCTTCAAAAATGCGTTTATATACGGTGTGAAAAGGTTGGGTATCTTCTGAAACCTCCACACCTCATGTATCTTCAGTATTCTATACCCATGGCGTACGGCTAGGGCCAGCTCAGGACTTGTATATACGCCTCTGATCTTACGCGTGGGGTGTATGGTTACAATACCGTTATTCTCTTCCGCACTTCACGCACAGGGGAAACATGAGCTTGTGGTCGATGACGACGGGTAAGATCGGCATCCATAAATTCGCGAGGGGGGAGCACGTCTACGAAAGAGAGCCCAAAGTAGCGATCATTCAAATTTCTTGAAAATTCATTGATGGAGGGCAGGCTAGGTCCCACCAGTTTCTCAGGCGCACCCACGGGGTACGGTTGTTCTTCATCACGTATGGGTATAAAGACAGAAATCGTAGTAGTAGTGGAGCTCACACCCTCCGTAGGTGGAAAGTATAGCTTGAAGGATTTGTACGCCCACCGAACAAGCTATCACCGCAATTTGAGAGGATCCAGTACCATTGAACGCTTGATCGTGTTTATTTCCTCACGGTACGCCTCGTCTGTCTCCATCCGTGCATCATATTCATGCTCCCACAAGACTTTGTGAGTGAACTGGGACCCTATAAGTTGATCGCGGGTGCGGGTCCATGCAAGACAGTCGGCAGGAGATCTACCGTGGATATCTCCGGCGATTCCGCACTCAGGACGGGGGCATCCATGCCACCAGCATCCGTTAAAGGAGTACACAGTCTTCACACCAGTGACACGGTTTTCACTTACCCATCAACCCAAAAAACACGACCATTAATCTTAATGGGTACTTCACCCGTGTTGCGGGCGTGCTTTATGTATACACCTGTCTGTTGCTGTAGGTGTATGAGCCAGTAAATAGCCTTGGCCGTAACTGCGGGGTTGTTTCTGTGAATAATGGCTAAGGTGGCTTTAGGCATGAAGTTATTCTTGAACACCGTAAACAATGACGCGATGGTGGTTGCGACTTGCAGCGGATCGCATTTGAAACGGCCTATGTACATCCTTCTAAAGGCCTGGAAACATACTCTAAGCACGTACATCATTCACGCAATAACGCTCACATTCATCAGCTATATTATAAGGATTACGTTCATTAAAACTGCTGTAGTATCGATCAAAGTCTTCACGTTCATCTGCACTCATACATCATAGTTAAAATAATGTTTGGGTGGTGGAGGGCCTACGTAATTTAAAGTCTCGCTAGTGAGGAAAGTGTAAGGGAAGTATCCTTTTGAAACTTCAGCTGCTACCCCCATCACCTTGGGTAGCTTTGCTAATTTACAAGGTGTGAATAATAAAGTATCTTTAAATTGTACATTACCTCTTATTTGCATCTGTATAATTTGTTCCTCTTTTCAATGGATCACCTGTAAATATCTCAGAGGACTCGTGCTCAAGCACTCCTTATAAAGGAACTGTGTCAAACTTTGCCCCGTTATGGGCAAGAATATACACAGTCATTTTTTTGAACTTGTCGGCTAACTTGACAATATAGGACAAATAGTTTCACGGGACTAGTGGACATTCGTTTTAAAAACGTTTGTCCGTTTACCACATTTGGCACTCATCACACTCGATCCATACACTCATCGCAGATAGTCTGGCTCACAAGTAAATGTGGAATTACCTCTTTGGTTTCAGCGTTCGTATATTTCTATATCGTAGTATACAGTTATACAAGGGCTGTTTTTAGGCTTGCGTCTTTCATATAACATACATGCTTTACCATCCGCCTTATATTCCTCCTGGCATGTAGGACAGTGAATTTCGTCACATTGTGCTAAATTTCCCCAATTTCCATCATGTGAAACATACCACATTCACAGATTCTCATTTTCTGCACGTGCCAATTGATTTATGGAGCTCAAAACAGCTATTATTGAAAAATGCGTCTACACACATTACATCCCTCTTCTCAGCTTCAACTACACGGCTTTCACATTTGGGCTTTTACACTGTTCACACCATGTGACAATCTTTACAATGTTTCACTATATCATCCGCAAACTCGAGCACCCTTACACAAATCATGATGTCGCCCATATTTTCGACTTTTATCATAACTCGCGTAAAGGCACCTTATATTACGGATGGGGAGATACGTTGTACCTGACAGTCCTAAAATAAGTAGGGGTCTTGTACGATCTCTCACACTGCTTTTAAAAACATACACAGTCCTACGACGATCATCCAGGCCAAATACCACTATACGGACATTCATTTTCTGCTCTACCCTTCTCAGCTCTTCAGGACCCATATTACAGTCAAATTCAAGTTCACAGTCTACAGCTAGTTTACGGGCACGCTCCACGACCGTAGGCAACCAAATTTTTGTGGCCTGTATTTTGTACAGTAAACATACGAGCCAAGACTACTGCTATAAAGCCGCAACCACGATCGACGTTTATATGCCTTCTAAAATAACCTGAGAATTGAAGTTAAGAGTATAGGGTGGCACTATGACCCGCAACACGAATACACGGTCAATATTTACGTGAAGTGTCCATATTGAATGCTATACTACTTTGGGCGGCTTGCATTATACGCTATATATATTCTACATCTTCAGCAGCCAAACGTCTAAATGGCACTACCACCCAAAAATCATCTACATCGTTATCATCTTAGCCGAAACCGAAGGACAGACTCGTCCTGACTTCACGCTCGTCTCGCGGTTCTGAAGGGTAAACTCTCTAATGCGCACCAACTCAAACGTTATATCATCCTCAACAGAACGAGTCACCGCTGAGGTGTATGGACAAGGGTCTTACGCGGCCAACCCCACATCAACCAATATAGGGGGTGCCTTGCGGCAAAGGGGGGATTTTTTCTCTTTTTTTTGCAACAAAGGGGGGGTTGGCACTCTTGCAACAAAGGGGGTGGGGTGGCACTCTTGCAACATTACGTAATACTATGCAATTGCAATTGCTCTCAAGGGTTTTGCGGGTATACTACTAATCTAAATATAAAATTTTAATAAGATCAAAAAATTCTAAGTGGTGCCACATCGCATTTGAATTTAGATGTTTTTAAAAACATTTTTTGCTTCTTCCCCATAATATAGATTTATTGTGTCTTTGCGAAAAATATTTCGATATATATCATTTTTTGCATAATATAGATTTTTGTATGCTTATTGTGGTTAAATATGCCGTAGCACATCTTGTATGAGCGATACTGAACACGTTCAGGCAAGAATTGCATCTGTTCTGTTGATACTTGTATTCACGTTTTTCCATGAAATAGATTTCGTCACTTTTCCCATTCAGTGCTCATCTTGCGTAAACGTGTTAAAAGGGCGTTCCTATAACAATCGCATTTTTTATTCACAAACGTGACTTTTTCCAACCTGTCGTTTGCAGTGTATTGTTTGCAGTCGTTTGCAGTGTATAGCAGTTTGTTTGCAGTGTTGCAATAGTGAATAATCGTATTAGAAATGCAAGTTCCTCAATGAAAACTCGCAGAAATACCGAAATATGGCTCATTGGACAACCAATTGAAATGATATGCGGGAGAAAACTTCCAAAAGTGATGTGCTCCGTTGTCTTTTTTATTTATTAAGGAAAAGAACACTCTAAGAGAAGCTTCTAAAGCAGTTTACAAAGAGGTAGTTGAATTTTGGGAACAAGCTAGAATTCCAACAAGAGCTGATTTTAATATTATACCAATGATTGAAAAAGTATATACGAAATATAGAACGCTCCAAAAATTAAAATTCCGGTGCTCCGAAACTCAGCGTGAGAAAGAGAGATTGTTTCAGGACAGTTTAAACGATCTCTTTGATATTGCTCACCAAAAAGCGCACGAGGTGATCAAGATTAAAAAAGACAGAATTCCTCCAAGCTCAAAAACAGAAGGGAAGAAAAGGATATATGGCTAACGTTGACAAAGCATTATCAGAGAAAGAAGATCGTAAAAGGAAGAGAGAGTCAGCTAAAGGACGGTTAGCACGTAGGGAAAGTAAGAGAAGGGAGGAAGAAACAAAGTCTGCCAAATTGACTTCATCAAGTAGCATGAGTAGTGAAGATGAAACAATGAGCATGAGTAGTGAAGATGAAGCAATGTTGTGTAAAACTAACACGGCATCAAAAAATAATGCAGGCAAGAAGGATGGAAAAATGCTAATCGATTTAACTGGAAATGAAAAAGTTGAAAGATTAGCAGTGTTGGTGTCAGGAGGAGGCAAATCAAAGTTGCTTGCAGTACCCAAACTCGAGTCTGGCACAGCTGTAGACATTGCAACAGCTGTTGTCGAATGTTTAAATGGCTGGAACTTAATTGATCGCATTAAAGGTATATGCTTTGACACAACTGCCACGAACACGGGTCCTAAAAAGGGAGCTACTGCACAAATAGAACAAAAGCTTGAAAAAGACTTACTAAATATTGCATGACGGCACCGTATAATTGAACTTATTGCATCCAGTGTTTTTGAGGTGTGTCTTTGTTCCGCCAGCAGCGGACCTGATATTCCGATATTCAAACGCTTTAAGTCTGCCTGGAACTCCATCAATAAATAAAATTTTGAAACCTTTCCTGATACTCCAGGATGTGATGAACTGCTTGTTATTTGTAAGAAATATCTAACCTCCACACAAATCCGAGATGATTACAGAGAGGTCCTGGAACTTACAATCATCTATCTAGGAGATGTACCACCACGTGGAGTCAAATTTCTAAAGCCGGGTGCTTTGCATCGTGCCAGGTGGATGTCTCGCATAATCTATGCAATAAAAATGAATCTTTTCTGTTCACAGTTTAAAATGACTCTAAAGGAACAAAGTGGAATAAAACGTTTTGCACAATTTGCCATTAGACACTATGTTCCTGCATGGTTTTCTCTACCTATCGCTGCTTCTGCCCCTGCCAATGATCTTTCGCTACTAAACCTGCTGCTAGTATGCGAAGACAAAAGCATTGCTTCTGCAGCATCTGAAGCAATTTCTCGCCATCTTTGGTACTTAAGTGAATTTCTTATTTCACTTTCATTCTTTGATGAAGATATTTCCATTGATGTTAAAAGAGACATGGTAAAGGCACTCGACATAAGGGGATCTAAACATCCGCCCAAAAGAATAAATTTGAATCTTTCTGCCAACGATATTCAAAACAAGACAGTAGCCAGCTTTGTTACTAGCTCGTCTCGACTATTTTCCACTAAGTTCGGACTCCCAATAGCCTTTCTTGAGGATGATCCAACAAACTGGAAGAACAGACAAGATTATCAAATGGCCCTTGAGTATGTCAAGTCAATGATGGTAACAAATAATAACTCCGAAAGAGGAATAGCATTAATAAAAAATTTCAATGCACATCTAACTAAGAATGAAAGTCAAAAGCAGTTTCTCCTGCAAGTAGTGGAGCAAAATCGCCTGCAGTTTCCTAATGTAAAAAAATCAAACTTGAAGCAGGAACTGCCAACGCAGCAACAATGAGTGGGAGATGGGCACCCATGAGACCCCCACCTCTGAGTGGTTAATACTCCATTATAGTTGAATATGGAGGGGGACTGCGATAAACTAAAGAAATTTTTTAATATGAATTCAAAGAATTTTGAAACAAGAAAATTAAGGAATTTAAAGTCGAGTGTGGCACCACTAAATATTTATTAATTTTGATAAGTTTTGGTCAGTAACGTTTCTTTAATATAGGTAACAATTTCCGAAGGTAAGACTTAATATTCAGATACTTTTAAAATTTACTGTATAATTTTGGATCACCCTAATATATATATATATATACAGTATATATATATATATATATATATATATATATATATATATATATATATATACACACACACACACACCTTTTTTCCTCTGTCTAAATTTTCGTATTGCACACTTTGTGAAAGTAATATAAATTTTTGTGTTGTGGCAACAGATGTTTTAATAAACTTGTCATAATAAGGTTATTAAACTTTCCTTTTGTAATCGTTGTTTCTCATTAAAAAGAAGTGATTAGAAATGCAAAAAACGAAAGCATAAAAAGTTTTCTTTATAAAATTACTTATCAAACTCAGAGTATAAAAGAACTTTTTTTTTTTAAATGTTAAAAATAAAATAAAGGGAAATCATTATATGAAATCAAAGCACTTTCAGAAAAAGACTTCAAAGTGTTCATTTATTCTCTGAATATTAAATTCGATGACAATATATATATATATATATATATATATATATATATATATATATATATGAGAGCCACTCAGTATATTTTGCCCCACCTTTTTTTTTCTTTCCAAGTTTCCTTGTAAGTTCCAGAATTTTTGTACACACGTTGTTACATACCTTTTTTACAAGTTTTTATTTTTCCACATAGTCTCCATCCTTTTCTACGGCTTTCCTCCACCTCAAAACAAGGGCCTTTATTCCTTGCTGGTAAAAGTCCGCTGGGTTCCGCTCGAGCCACCTCTTAACCTCCTCAACAACCTCATCGTCACTCTGAAACTTTCTTCCACGAATAGCATCCTCCATTGGCCCAAACAAATGGAAGTCTGAAGGTGCGAGATCCGGGCTGTATGGAAGGTGGGGTAACACAGTCAAGCGCATTTTTGTGATGGCCTCTCTTGTTTGCAAACTGTTGTGTGGTCTTGCGTTATCGTGCAAAAGAAGGACGTCTTCCAGTTTTCTCTCCGGTCAAACTCGCTTTATACGTCTCTAGTGTTTCTGTAGGGTAGCAATATATGCCTCTGAGTTGATTGTTTGTCCTTTCTTCATAATGTCCACCAGAATCACCCCTTTCATGTCCCAGAAGATGGTGGCCATAACCTTTCCTGCAGGGGGAGCCATTTTGAACCTTTTCTGGCGTGGGGAGTCTGCGTGATGCCACTCCATCGATTGGAGTTTTGTTTCAGGGTTCAAAGTAGTCTGCGCAAGTCTCATCCCTAGTCACAATTCGTGAAAGGGAGTCATCCCCTTCTGTCTCGTATCGAACCAACGAATCAGAAGCAATTTCTTTCCTTTGGGATTTATGATCTTCAGTCAGTTCGCGAGGAACAAACCGTGAACATACTTTTGAGTATCCCAGTTGCTGAATTATCGTATTCACATTTCCTTCACTAATTCCTAGCTCCAGTGATAGCTCCTTGTATGTGACGCACAGATTTCATCGAATGATGCTGTTAGCACGTTGCACAGTGTGAGATGTCACAGTCGATGCCGGGCGACCGCTGCGTGGCTCATCATCGAGGCTGGCTCTCCTCTCCGATGACCTCACACGTTTAGACCAGCGTCCAACTGTGCTTCGATCAAGAACAGCATCTCCTTAAACGTTTTGTAAACGTTTGTGAATATTTCCAAATGTTTCCTTCTCTGCTGTTAAGAACTCGATAAGAGCTCTCTGTTTACGACGCACATCAGTGTCAGACGCCATTTTCGAAACTGCGTTAACCATCGGTTTTATACAACGGCGTTTAAAAGCGGTTTTATACAAGGAGAGAAGGTTCAAACTGGAAAAATCCGGTTATGTGAAGTGCAGAAAGTTCAAACTTCCGGCCCAAAAGACATTTCAGCCCCCATGGCCTATTATTTAGCTAAAAAAACACGGTAGAGCAAAATATATTGAGTGCTGTTTGTATATATACTTACAATATTTGAATACATCAGTATCAATAGAAGTAACTGTTATTTTGAGAAATTTCCGCAGTTTTTACTTTGATAGAGATAAATAAAATTAAGTTTGTTCAAATAAGGAGTATTTTTTTAATCATTCCTTCACACGTGAGTCTATCTTATCTCGTTTTGTATTTCACTATTCATTCTTTCATTCTTATAAATAGTGGAAACGCCTAAGATTCTTCCACCGTCTGCTAACTGGTGGACCGTTTGCGAGGTTGTAGCTCTCCGCCATTTTCTCTACCTGATTCGCTCTTTGGTTCCTCGTCTCAAATGGGCTTGATGATTCCTTTCGTAGTCATTATCATCATCATTAGGGTGTCCCATTTATGACCTTTTTTTTCAGATCCATTGAACATACCTTTTTTCCTGTTAGAAATGGTTAACTTTTACTAAATATAAAAAAAAAAATTCAATTTAACAATTTTGTTGTCCCCGACCCACCCCCAAAAATGGGTTCCCCTGAAAATGCTAGAAATACCCATTTTTTGTATTGTAATCACCCCACTGAGTCCCACTTATGGCTTTTTTTTCAGATTTATTGAACATAGCTTTTTTCCTATTAGAAATGGTCCACTTATACTAAATATATCAGAAAAAGATTCAATTTCAATATGTTATGGGTTGAGGTACAATAAAAGGCATTTGATCAGGTTAGTGGGGCTCAAATTCTCAACTAAGAAAGGGACTTTTTATTTTAGCTAAGAAAGCGCAATAGCAAGAGTTTATTGCCGAATTAACCATTTTGTGATTTTTTTAAGGTATTTAGATAATAAAATATGTTTAATTATGAGGTATTGTAAGAATGAATAAAAATAAAGCTGTATTAAGAAACAATCCAACAAACTTCGACTCTTTGCTTGGTGCATTAAAGGATGATCTAAGTGGCCAAGAGGGATGCATGCTGCCATCAAAAGGAGACGTTTTGAAGTATTTTTTCTACCTCAGAAGAAAACAAATGCAAGGCCCTAATATTTCCAAAGAGGAAAACATTTTGAATGTTTTCAAAAAAAGTTCAAACAATTTGGGAAAAGGCGGGCATTCCACCAAAGGATGTCGTAAGACATAAAACCCCACGAACCATGCTACTAAACTTGATAAAATTACATGAAATAGTAATAAAGAGAAAAAAAGCTAAATGTTATGAACCCAAAAAACAAAGTTACTTGGGTCAGTTGAATGATCTGTTTGATATTTCTACACAAAACGTATTTCATGAGATAAGAACGGATTCCCTAAGAACTCAGGAACAAATTAAAGAGGACATAAATTTTCTAGAAGGCCAAAGAGAGGAGAGGAAGGTGTGTCTTGGCCCTTTAGATAAAACTTATGTGTCAAAAGTGCAAAGGAAAGAAGTAAGATTCGATGAAGAAAGAAAGCGACAAATGAAAGAAACTGAACGAAAAGCATTGGAAAAGAGATCAGGCAATCCAACCATCACTGAGAGTGATGACACAGATAATTCGTCGGGTGAAGAATATTCTCCAGAACCCCAGCCAGGTCCATCAAAACCAAGACCAAGTAGTTTGCTTCAATCAACACTAGTATCAAACACAGCAGATCGTCTTGGACTTTCCATAAGGCAACGAACAGTATTTGCATCAGTTGTCGCCGCAGAGTGTGGCAAAAACATAGAAGAAATGAGCATATCCAAAACTACTTCAGCTCGAGCAGCTACAATATTAAGAAAAAGAACGTGGCAGGACATCCAAGGTGATTTCGTTACTCCCCAGTATGTTCTGATCCACTGGGATAGAAAAATGATCTGTAATTTGTCAGGTGGAAAGGAGGAAAGATTGGCAATACTAGTTACTGGGGAAAATGATTTTGAGAAATTATTCTCTATAGCAAAAATCAAAACAGTACCAGATCAGCTCAAGCAACAAGCGTGTTTGAAACCATATCAAAATGGAAGCTAGAAGACAATGTGTATGGGCTAGTATTTGATACAACTGCCTCAAACACCGGATGGAAAAAAGGTGCATGCCAAAAACTGGAAGAACTTCTTGGAAAAAAATTACTGTGGATGGCATGCCGTCATCATATTTCTGAGAGGATTTTGGTTACTGTCTACATCAGAATATTTGGCAAAACTAATTCACCTGAAAATGAAGCCTTCAAGAACTTTAGAGAAAGTGTTTGGAAAAATAGTGACACTAAACTGCCTCATAGACACCTTGAAATAAAAGATAGGTATTTAAGAGATATGAGAGAATCCAGCATCAGTTTCATGAATGAAATTCTTAACCAAAAGAGTTCCTTTCCTCGCGATGACTATAGAGAATTGGCAGAGACAATTCTCCTCATTCCGAATGAAGTGCCTTCCAGAGGAATTCATTGGATTAAGCCAGGAGCCTTCCATCATGCAAGATGGATGGCTTCAATCCTTTACACCAATAAAATGTAT
Organism: Bathynomus jamesi; assembly: GCA_023014485.1. Classification (NCBI taxonomy): domain Eukaryota; kingdom Metazoa; phylum Arthropoda; class Malacostraca; order Isopoda; family Cirolanidae; genus Bathynomus; species Bathynomus jamesi. The sequence goes on along the minus strand of JAJOZX010007508.1, from coordinate 74,273 downwards.
GCCTTCTCTCACCAAGTTGGCTACGATGATGTCACTATTCAAAAACTTGAAAGATTTTGTCAGTTTACATCCCTTTTTTATGGAAAATATTGGTTGTCCTGTACTAAATCATCCGACGTTCCTGTAAATGATCTTAGATTCTACAATGAATTGATAAAATACAAAAAAATAGACAGTGAAGTTGCCGAATCTGCCCTAGCCATTTTTCGAGGTCATTATTGGTACTTGACTGAAGAGCTCGTCCGCATGGCTTTGTTTGGCTTTGTTAATAATGAAGAAAAGGTTAAGATGGCCAAAGAATTAACAAAATAAGTTATGATCCTCCTTAAGAGTTCACACCAGGTCAGCCTATCTTCCCTATTCTGAAGCAGGGTGTCAGCTTCATCGCCTCATAGGTCCAAGATCTTGCTACCTAGTCAGACTTCTCAACTCATCGAGAGAATGGATTAAAAACCTCATATCATTATGGGAAGAAGATGACGATTTTAAAAGAATGAGGGGCCTTATTTCGTCTGCCAAAGTAGTAAATGACACGACAGAGCGTGGCGTCAAGCTCATGCAAGATTTTCATGGGCATTGTAAGGGTGAAAGTGAGTTTCAACAACTTTTGCAGGTCGTTGAACAAAATAGATATGCAATTCCAAACATGACGAAGAAAAATTTGGTCACTGCTCTGAAGTTAAAATATAACTAAGATTATTTGTTTTTGTTTTTTATTTTAAGCTTTGTTTCAAGCGAACAAAAGTTTGTTCATTGCTTTAAGTGCAAAAGGTTCCTAAGATTACTTTCTTTTGTTTTAACCTTTATTTTCTTATGTTATTAGTAAAGATCTTTTTTGTGTTATTTTTTAGAAATAAATAATAAAAAAAACGATGGGGCTTTGTTAACATTGTCAAAAGCTTAAAGTACTTTAATTTATATAATTTTAACCTAATGTTAACCAAGTTGTTCCCACTTCGATTCGATAAGATAAATAAAGTTCTTACTCGTCTTATCCTTTTGAGGCCCATCGCCGCAGAGCTCCATTATGATTATGCTCAAAGGGGGCGGTAACTCCCTACTACTGTTTCTTGTACCTTACTGAATAAAGCTTCGAATTACCTTTCTTTTGATATCAAATATGTTGATATTTGACAAAAATCTTCTTCATTTAGGTTGATTACAATACAAAAAATGGGTATTTCTAGCATTTTCAGGGGAGCCCATTTTCCGGGGTGGGTCGGGGACCACAAAATTGTTAAATTGAATCTTTTTTTGATATATTTAGTAAAAGTGAAGCATTTCTAACAGGAAAAAAGGTATGTTCAATGGATCTAAAAATAAAGGTCATAAGTGGGACACCCTAATCATCATCATCAGCGTTAATATGTTTAAGAACCGTTTAGATAGGCATTTTAAAAATATTAATGTCGTTTAAAATAATAAAACAATTAACAATAGGAGCTCTGTGGCTGATAGTAGAGGTTTGAGTCTCTTGACGATCGATGTCAGCTTGTGACATGCCAGCGTGTGATACGCCAGCGTTAAATTTATATTGTTAAAAAATTAAAATTAGACTAACACGAATTTAGACGTAGCTCATTGCGTAAATTATCCCACCTTTTCTTATACTCTTCTCATCCTCTCTTTACTTGCATGTCTGTAGTTTTGCATGGTATGACAGTGTTTCTTTGAGTTAAGAGTGTGTTTGCATGGTTTGTAAGCGTTCTTATTTTACTTCTTTTCATCTTTCACCCCTTTCCTATTCTCTTCGACTATTTTTCCGACTTGTCAGCAGTGGCCGGCGGATGATGATGGTGAGTCTTTCTCTCTCTTTTTCTGAATGAATGTTAACCCACGAATGATAGGTTTTGCTACTTACTTAACCCCTTATTCTCTTCTTTTAACGCCCAATTCTCTTCTTTTAACCCCTCTCTTCTTTCTCTCGGGCTAACCTTAGGGTGGCTCTTAGGGTCTTTATTAGCTTTGGCTTCTGTAGATCTGTAGTTCTGTAGATCATTATCATCATCATCATCATTATGAAATCCATAAAATATTAAACATTTTTGCCTTTATCTCTACAAATTTATTCTCATCGTTTAAAATAAAAATATTTTCAAATCAGTTATGACATTCCAGGCAACGGTAAAACTTTTGTTTAAAATGTGTTTGTCTAACCTTGACTCGCAACTTTGCAAAAAATGTGAATCTATCCTAATAAAGAAAATTTGTCTTCAAAACTTCGGTTTTAATGGAATTATATCTGTCGCTGAAATGAATGCATTTTTGAAAGTTTTAAAAAATTATAATTTTATCTCTAAATTTTCTTTAAACATTTTCTCTTAAAAGCGACTTCACAGCTTGTACGGCTTTCTGCAATTCTTCAGGTGAGGGTCTAAATGGTGCTGACTCAATGTGAAGGATGCCGTTACTGGTGAGAAATGACTCAAACACATCAACAGAAAAAAATTTTAAATTGGCTTCTCACCAAATATTGTGGCAGTTCAGACGCTGATTTGGTTTAAAAGAGCAAATATACTAAAATCTTACATTTTAAAAGAAAATCAGACAATTTGGAGTGTACATTATAGTATATATATATATATATATATATTAAACACAGACTGTGCATGGAACAAGGAACTCTTCTGGAAAATTACATCCACTATAGTTCGAAAAAGTAATGATAAATGACAAATACTATAATTTTTTTCTTTTCATGATGGAAAGCCCAACGTGGACACCTGGTTATTCGCAAAGAGGCCCAAAAATATTTTGGGGCCTCTTTGCGAGTAACCCGGTGCCCAGGTTGGGCTTTCCATCATGAAAAAGAAAAAACTATAGTATTTGTCATTTATCATTACTTATTCGAACTATAGTGGATGTAATTTCCCAGAAGAGTTCCTTGTTCCATGCACGGTCTGTGTTTAATATATAAGTTTCTCAGGGTACCATTCGGAGTTTGTATATATATATACAGGGTGGGCGGAAAGTAGCACCCTATTTTGGATTGGTAAAAAAATACGTATATTATCCATTTATTTCAGAAGAAATAATATGAAAAGGTAGGCATACATGGTAGGTTTTCTCTAAAATTCAATGTGGGCTCCAACTCTTTCCACCAGCTTCTGGAGCCGCCCAGGAATGGCGTCCACTGACTTTAGCAGGAACTCCGGCGGGATGGAGGACATGACTTCCCGAATTCGGTCCTCCAGTTCTTCCAATGTCCTCGGTTTGGTGCGGTAGACTTCTTCCTTTACCCACCCCCAAAGAAAGAAGTTGCACGGTTACCGCTGAAAAACGGCAGAATCGGTTCAGTGTAACGGTGTGGTGTGGTATGACCTCAGATCAGGTTGTGGGCCCGTTCCTTCTGCGCAACACCATGAATGCTGAGCGGTACCTTGCTATGTTGCGAAACGAGGTCTGGCCGGTTGTCAGCACATGGGAGAACATCGACGATCTGATATTTATGCAAGATGGCGCCCCTCCGCACTTCGCTCTTGTTGTCCGTGAGTGGCTGGATGCCCACTTCCCTGGCGTTGGATGGGTCGTCGTGGTCCACATCAATGGCCAGCCAGGAGCCCCGACTTGACACCGTGCGACTTCTTTCTTTGGGGGTGGGTAAAGGAAGAAGTCTACCGCACCAAACCGAGGACATTGGAAGAACTGGAGGACCGAATTCGGGAAGTCATGTCCTCCATCCCGCCGGAGTTCCTGCTAAAGTCAGTGGACGCCATTCCTGGGCGGCTCCAGAAGCTGGTGGAAAGAGTTGGAGCCCACATTGAATTTTAGAGAAAACCTACCATGTATGCCTACCTTCTCATATTATTTCTTCTGAAATAAATGGATAATATACGTATTTTTTTACCAATCCAAAATAGGGAGCTACTTTCCGCCCACCCTGTATATATATATGTATATGATGAAAAAAACCACGAAAGAAAGGAAACACAGAATGGTGCTCAAGCGCTTTCGTCTAATGACATCCTCAGGAACACTGAAGTACATAAAGAATTACAGCCTATATATAGGTTACAGAAAAAAAAAAAATATATTATATATATATATATACAATAAACGGAGAAACAAACTTAAAGGATTGTGGGAGGGGCACACAGATTTATAAGGAAAAACTATCGATTTTTAGCACAAGATTAAATGAATTGTTTCCAACCAATGTTATAGATAAAAAAATATACAAATATATACTGGAAATCTGCCCGGGTTTTAGCACTCTGCTTTTTTTGTATATAAAAATTGAAAATTATCGATTTTTAGCACAAGATTAAATGAATTGTTTCCAACCAATGTTATAGATAAAAAAAAAAAAATATATACAAATTTATACTGGAAATCTGCCCGGGTTTTAGCACTCTACCCTTTTTTGTATATAAAAATTGAAAAATAAAAGTTATTAGGGTGGCATACAAGTTTACCAAAGATTTAGCGTTCTACCTTTCTTATCTAAATCTGTTCTGAAGGAATTCAAAACAACAGGATCGAGTTGAAAAAGACCTTTGCTTATGTTGAAGTTATTCGTAAGTTGGATAATGGCAGACTCAAGAATATTTCTATTTACAATGTTGCTAGAGTGAAATAAAACTGAAGCATTATTCCAATCAATACAGTGGGATAACTCTGACAAATGGACAAAAAGGGCACTGGACAACTGTCCTGTTCTAACGGAATATTGATGCTGTTTTATACGTGTGTGCAAATCCTTTCCCGTCTGACCTATGTAAAAGGAATCACATTGTTTACAACCAATTTTATAGATAATGCCTGAATTATTGGTAGGGCTATTTTTTACTATGATATTTTTCACAATATTGTTATATGAAAATACTACATTAATATCCAAAAGTTTAAGTACATTAACAATGCCTAAAAAGCCCGGAAAAATGGAAGTACTAAAATATTTTTTGACAAAGTACGAGTGTTATTATTGACACGATAGAAAGTTCGTTTTGCCTTGTTGAGACAAGATTCCATAAACGCAGATGGATAACACAGATCACTTCCAATACCGTTGATTTTTTCTAATTCGGCATCGATGTATTCCGGACTGGCGATCCTAAGGGCGTTTATGGAATCTTGTCTCAACAAGGCAAAACGAACTTTCTATCGTGTCAATAATAACACTCGTACTTTGTCAAAAAATATTTTAGTACTTCCATTTTTCCCGGGCTTTTTAGGCATTGTTAATGTACTTAAACTTTTGGATATTAATGTAGTATTTTCATATAACAATATTGTGAAAAATATCATAGTAAAAAATAGCCCTACCAATAATTCAGGCATTATCTATAAAATTGGTTGTAAACAATGTGATTCCTTTTACATAGGTCAGACGGGAAAGGATTTGCACACACGTATAAAACAGCATCAATATTCCGTTAGAACAGGACAGTTGTCCAGTGCCCTTTTTGTCCATTTGTCAGAGTTATCCCACTGTATTGATTGGAATAATGCTTCAGTTTTATTTCACTCTAGCAACATTGTTAATAGAAATATTCTTGAGTGTGCCATTATCCAACTTACAAATAACTTCAACATAAGCAAAGGTCTTTTTCAACTCGATCCTGTTGTTTTGAATTCCTTCAGAACAGATTTAGATAAGAAAGGTAGAACGCTAAATCTTTGGTAAACTTGTATGCCACCCTAATAACTTTTATTTTTCAATTTTTATATACAAAAAAGGGTAGAGTGCTAAAACCCGGCAGATTTCCAGTATAAATGTATTTTTTTTTTTTTTATAACATTGGTTGGAAACAATTCATTTAATCTTGCGCTAAAAATCGATAATTTTCAATTTTTATATACAAAAAGAGCAGAGTGCTAAAACCCGGGCAGATTTCCAGTATAAATTTGTATATTTTTTTATCTATAACATTGGTTGAAAACAATTCATTTAATCTTGTGCTAAAAATCGATAGTTTTTCCTTATAAATCTGTGTGCCCCTCCCACAATCCTTTAAGTTTGTTTCTCCGTTTATTGTATATATATATATATATATTTTTTTTTCTGTAACCTATATATAGGCTGTAATTCTTTATGTACTTCAGTGTTCCTGAGGATGTCATTAGACGAAAGCGCTTGAGCACCATTCTGTGTTTCCTTTCCTTCGTGGTTTTATTCATCATAATTATTTTTCACGTGTTACTTTCGTGAAATAATTTTCATATATATATATATATATGTAGTGGTTAGCGTCGCTGACTACGAATCCATCGGCCCCGGGTTCGAGACCCGACGGCAGCCGGCGCGCAGCAAAACCCAGCTGTTTATCCTTCCACACAATAAAGAATGTGGTTGGTAGATAAATGGGTACCCTAGGTGGCCTAGTGGTTAAGACGCTGGGCTGCTGATGGGGCGTGGTTCGGATTAAACTGTAGGTCTAAGGTGGAGTGAAAAGCTTGACCTTCGTCAGAATGAACAATTCGGGCGGAAGCTAACCAAAACCAACCAAAGGTTATATATATATATATATATATATATATGTAGTATTACAGGGTGGGCGGAAAGTAGCTCCCTATTTTGGATTGGTAAAAAAATACATATATTATCCATTTATTTCAGAAGAAATAATATGAAAAGGTAGGCATACATGGTAGGTTTTCTCTAAAATTCAATGTGGGCTCCAACTCTTTCCACCAGCTTCTGGAGCCGCCCAGGAATGGCGTCCACTGACTTTAGCAGGAACTCCGGCGGGATGGAGGACATGACTTCCCGAATTCGGTCCTCCAGTTCTTCCAATGTCCTCGGTTTGGTGCGGTAGACTTCTTCCTTTACCCACCCCCAAAGAAAGAAGTCGCACGGTGTCAAGTCGGGGCTCCTGGCTGGCCATTGATGTGGACCACGACGACCCATCCAACGCCCAGGGAAGTGGGCATCCAGCCACTCACGGACAACAAGAGCGAAGTGCGGAGGGGCGCCATCTTGCATAAATATCAGATCGTCGATGTTCTCCCATGTGCTGACAACCGGCCAGACCTCGTTTCGCAACATAGCAAGGTACCGCTCAGCATTCATGGTGTTGCGCAGAAGGAACGGGCCCACAACCTGATCTGAGGTCATACCACACCACACCGTTACACTGAACCGATTCTGCCGTTTTTCAGCGGTAACCATGGGATCCTCTCCTGCCCAGTAGTGGCAATTGTGGCGGTTGACAAAGCCTCCGACGTGGAACACCGCCTCGTCGCTCCAGAGGATGTTGCGGAAGAGATGGGGCCAGTCTTCATGCCAAGCCAGCATGATTTCCACGAACTCCATGCGAATGTCGCAGTCCTCGTCCGAGAGAGATTGGCAGTAATGCGGCTTCCACGCACGCCAGTTCAGCTCCTTCTTCAGCACAGTTCGCACTGAGTAGCGGGAGAGTCCACTTTCCCAAGCTGCCTGGCGAGTTGACTTTCGTGGACTCCGTGCGAACATTTCCTGAACTGCCTGCACCGTCTCCTGGGCCCTGGATGTCGAAGGGCGACCACATCTTCGAACATCTGCCACAGACCCCGTGGTCATGAGCTTCGAGTGGCAGTTCTTGATTGTTTTCGGGTCCACTTGGGCACGTGGTCCGTGAATGGCCCGCCACCATCTTTGAACTCGAACGACAGATTGCCAAACTTCGTACCGTGCCGCCAACTGGACACGCTCCTGCAGTGTTAAACGCTCAGCCATGTTACCCTTCAATCTGAAATGAAAAAAAAAAAATGAACGTTACAATTGTACCACTTTAGAGAACACAAAGAGAACACTTTAGAGAAAAAAAGATTACCGTTACAATTGTACCACTTTAGAGAACACGTCATAACAATATAACAATACAATCACAATTTATACATAATTTATATGTAATTTAAATTAGGGAGCTACTTTCCGCCCACCCTTATATATATTAGGCCGGGTCGAAAATGGGAAATTTTTTATTTCTTAAAAAGTACACTATGTGAGAAGTTTCATTTTATCATCTTAAAAAAAATATTAAAATATCAAGCATGTGCTACCCCTGCTACCCATAGCACAACCCCCCCCCCCCCTTTTTTACCCTCATATTTGCATATATTTAAATGGGAAAAAATGTTATTTCTTAAAAAGTACACTATGTGAAAAAAAATTTTTTTCACTAAAAAAATATTTAAAAAATCAAGTATGTGCTACCCTACTACCCCTATCACATGCCCCTCCTCCCTTTTTTACCTTCATATTTGCATATGTTTAATGTTGTTATGTGTTACATGATAAGTTGTTTGTTTAATGCTTGATATTTTTATGTTTCAGATAAATAGAAATAATTTTTCAGATAAATAGAAATAATTTGAATTTGCTTTAATTATAATTTGAATTATCATAAATTATAAATTCCATATAATTTGATTTTACTTCTGAATATAAACTGACTACTAGAAGCAAGTCCTCAAATGCAGCCTTTTGATATCCTGCGGAATTCCCAGCAGCCATGACTCCTTCAAAAGCAGATGTTGTGATACACTACCTTTTTGTGCTCCGTCGTGAAGAAGTTAAATCAAAAGGATCAGCAACTGCTAATGATTGTTACAGGGCTGTTGTAAAAGATAGTGAAGACATTTGGATGAAATTTTCTTTTCCTACAATTAACACCAAAGGTATCTATCTTAAAGTCAGTCGACTAATAGAAGACGCCTCAAAATTGAACAAGGGGCCGTTACATCGAAGAAATGAAAGTTTTGCCCTTTTAAAAGTAGCTCAGTATGATGAAATGTTTGATATATCTTCTTGTGAATGCTATGATAAGGGAAGTGATAGCAAATCTTGCAGGTGTAAGGATAAAATACCAATGGCAGAATGGGAGTCTTTTGTGGGTCAAAAACAAAGAAAAAATCAGTTAGGACCACTTGATCGCATAGCTAGTTCAACAAAGAAGAGATCTTTAGCAAAAACCCAACACAAAACCGTCAACTAAAAGCACAAGAAGAAATGACTGAATCCACCAATGTTTTACCATCGGAATTTATAGAAAAAACCGAAGAAGACATGGATGTAGATTCAGAGAGTCAGGATGTAGATTATCAGGCCGATTTAGAATTGACTGAAAATATTCAGAACAGGCACTCCTATAAAAACCTAGCATTAACAGCAGATCGTTATCGTGTAAGTTGTAGAGCTGCAGCTGCAATATTCAATGCAGCTTTAAAAGATATAGGGATCCTTAACCACACCAACATGCTTGACAGAAAGAAATTAGAAAGAGAAAGAAATGGCATGGGTGAAACAAATACTTTTAGGTCTAAATCCCAAAATTTGAAGATGGAGTGCCTTGGATTTGATGGAAGGAAAGATAATACATTAACTAAAAGTGGAAAGATAAAAGAACAACACTATGTTATTGTGAAAGAACCTGGAAGCATCTATGTAGACCATGTCACACCAGATAATGGAACTGCTCGCTGCATAGCAGAAGAGTTGATAACTATTATTACAAACTCGAATAGGACAGATACTATCAAAGCTTTAGTACTGTGTGATGGTACTCCTGTAAATACAGGAAAAATTGGAGCCATAAAACTGGTTGAAATTCATCTTAACAGACCAGTGCAGTTGTTGGTGTGCCTCTTGCATTTAAATGAGCTGCCTTTTATGCACGTCTACAAAGCCATTGATGGTAAAACAACAGGTCCAAATACTTTTGTGGGTTCAATTGGAAATAAACTGAAAACAGATTTAACAAAATTGCAGGTAGTCAAATATTCTCGCGTAAAGGGAAACATTAAAGAAATTCCAGCAAATGTTGTGAAGGAGCTAAGCAGTGATCAAAGATATCTCTATGATATGTGTCTGGCAGTGCAAACTGGAGACACTTCTCAAGATCCGTCCACCCGATCCCCAGGTACCCTTCACCATGCTCGCTGGCTAACTCTAGCCAACAGGGTCCTTCGATTATATATAATGTATATCTCAACGCCAAATCCCGATAAAAACATTCAAGATATAGTCAAGATTATTATGCAGTTCTATGCTCCAGGGTAGTTTTGGATAAAATCTCATCCTAATGCAACTGATGGTGCATATAACTTTTGGCATTTAATGTGCTTGCTTCGAAATTGAGATGAACAACATAGATTAATCACAGAACCAGTATTAAAGAGTAACGCCTACTTTGCCCACCCAGAAAATATACTCATAGCAATGGTAACTGACAAGAGACTAGAAATTAGGGAGAAAGCTATTCAGAAAATCATTCTTTCAAGAACAGGATTTTCAGGTACCAGAAACTTTGAGTTGCCTCGAACCCTCAATTTCCAATCTACTAACTACACCGAGATGATCGATTGACAAAAGAGATCATTACTCCTCCACCGCTGCTAAACAATTTCAGCGACGATGAGTTACTACAGGCTCGATGTAAGCCACTGGAGATAGCTTCTTTTCCATGCCACAGTCAAAGTGTGGAAAGGGCAGTGAACCTAGTAACAAAAGCATGTTAGGAAAGAATAGGATATGACAACCGTCAAAAGTTTATCTTAATCTCATTAGAATCAAGGCGAAAACTGCCCAAGTTTGAATGGAAGGCCCAATGGAATGAGTGAGAAACATATGAAATAAAATTTCCTAATGATATTGAAAATTTCTTCTCTTTTGATGTGATAAGGAACAATGAAAGTGGAGAAGCCAACTTATTTAAGTATTTAAGATATTAAATAGATTTGATGCTGTAAATTTCGAACACCTTTTTAAATTAGATAATGAGGGACCGTAACTTAACCAGGAATAATGGCTTTAAACTTAAAGGTAGAAGGTTTAATAGCGCCATATCACAAAACTTTACTTCATATATCATTAATTTTTTGAATAGTCTTCCGCTGCAGGTCGTAGGCAGTACATCAATTAACCTGTTCAAGAATAGATTTGATAGCTATTTTTCGCAAGTCGAGTTCTGATCCATAAGTGGATTTGAGGTGAGCAGAAAGAGAGAGAGAGAGAGAGAGAGAGAGAGAGTGAGCAGATGTGGAGAGACGAGTAAAGGATGCTTCCATGAAACAATGCTTCTTCTATTTAATACAGTAAGTAATTAAATAAATAAAAAATCATTCCTAAAGTGGATCCTTCGAATTCTGTATATTGTAACTTCTGTAATATATACAGGAATAAAGACAAATATACGAGACATTTTATATTTTGGCAGAAAACACCATTTCCAATATTACGTTGTCCTACAGTATGGATAGCTTTATTTTTAACATTTAAAAATATTTTAGGGCAATTTCGGGTCGTGACCGGCTGCCAGATGTAGAAGATTGATTTTTATAGATTTTTTATCTCGAAGGTTTGAAATCTAGGCAATAGTATGCCTTTGCCAACTGCCAAACGCACGACAGCTACCATCTCTGTCCGTGTTTATGCCTTCACACAGTCATTTTAACCTTAGCTCTTCCGCAGGACGGAAGTTTTATAACTTTTTTAGATAATTTAATTAGTTTATGGCTTTGAAAAGGGCTTGGTTGTGACCAGCCGAAATTAATTAGCCTTTTTAAACACTGTTTTATAATTAATTTTATATTTTTTCCTTGCGGGTTGGTGTAATTATATATATATACACCTTTGGTTAACCTTTGGTTAGCTTCCGCCCGAATTGCTCATTCTGACGAAGGTCAAGCTTTTCACTCCACCTTAGACCTACAGTTTAACGTGGAATCCGAACCACGCCCCATCAGCAGCCCAGCGTCTTAACCACTAGGCCACTAGGGTACCCATTTATCTACCAACCACTTTCTTTATTGTGTGGAAGGATGAGCAGCTGGGTTTTGCTGCGCGCCGGCTGCCGTCGGGTCTCGAACCCGGGTCCGATGGATTCGTAGTCAGCGACGCTAACCACTACACCACCGAGGTGTATAAAATGAGTATAGGTCATATACAGGGTGTATCAGAAGTCGCGCACCATAGGCTTTATTCAGATTTACGAGGTTTAAGAGTCGAAATGGTTTATAAGTGATGTTTAAGTACAATATATGTTCGATAATATTTGAATAATAAAATTAATAGTATGTGCAGTTAATCAAAAAGCTATCTTAAAATAATTAAATTGAATTGAACTTCTGAGACACCATTGGCTTATGTAGCTTCATTCAATTTAATTATTTTAAGATAGCTTTTTGATTAACTGCACATACTATTAATTTTATTATTCAAACATTATCGAACATATATTGTAATTAAACATCACTTATAAACCATTTCGACTCGTAAACCTCGTAAATCTGAATAAAGCCTATGCGCGACTTCTGAAACACCCTGTATATATGACCTATGCTCATTTGGTCGACGTGACAACATCGACACTAAAATCTAACAACCAAACTTAAAGTAAATTAACCTCTCGTAACTTACGTAACAAAGGTTGTTTTGTTCCGAATGGTTTTTCTGATACCGAGTTCCTTGGCGTTATACGTGAATCTGTTGTTTCAGTAAGTATATTTTTATGCTACAGTACATTATATGAAAGGTAAGAATGTTACCTTATAAAAACTGATTACAGAATATCAATACTTAGCCGAGCAATAGCTTATGCTAGTTAACGTATTGATCAGTCAAATGGAAAAGATTTTTCAGTGTTATTATAAAGAATATGGACCTTTATTTTAGATTCTAATGTATGTTAACTTATTAGTAGCTTAGCTCGAAAACATTGTTGAGAATCTTGGGGTGATCCATTAACCACTTTTTAAAAGCGGTCACCAAACTTGGGGAATTTTTATGGTCAACTAATCAGTTTCATATAATCCATAAACAAAATTTTGCTCATCCCTTCGAACCACAGTTGGGCCAGTTTGATTTTAGTGTTGATTTTCTTGATATTTCTACATGATTTCACTTTCACTGTTTTCTTTTTATTGATGATAAGCGACCCACCAGAAGTAATTAATTTATTGCAGTGTTTTTCATGCTTATGATGCAAACGTGGATAAATTGTATATAATTAATCAAAGTTACATAACTGGGTTAATATTTGGCTGGACACAGGGGCTAACGAGAAATGAGAGGTTGTGTTTCATTAGCACTATTTTTCATGCTCTTTACGATGGTACTAATCATTTTTTTTGGAAATGCAAGATTATAGAAAAAATTACAAGTTACATTTTTATAGTGAATATTTCCTGTTTTGGCTATAATGTACTTTTTTTCATAAAATATTTTTCCTGATTGGGCTATTTTTTCGCTACTCTGCGACTTAATTAGTTGGTTGGTTTCTGTTGTCTATTTTTTTTTTCTAATTGGATTCAGTTTGGTCGTGTTTGTGATAGAATTATGACGTGCTGTTCGTGTGGTTTCTCACTTTAAGAACTTGATTCGTCATGTTCCCTAGATGAAGAGAAAGCATTGGATGTTTTTATCAATTACGGCGTTATTCTGTCATCCTTAACTTGCCCAAAATGTGACAGTGAGTACCTAATACGAAAAGATCAGAAGATATTTAGGTAAATATTTGGCTGGACACAGGGGCTACATTTTTTATCAAAATTACATTTTTCTAGTGTAGTTTTCTCTGCTTTGTTCGAATCTGATACCCATTTCTTGTGCAAATGAATAGAAACTATTTTTTTTTCCATTCCAAAATACGGAGTGTTTCTACTCATTTGCACAAGAAATATGTGTCAAATTCCAACAAAGCAGAGAAAACTACACCAGGAAAATGTAATTCTGATAAAAAAACTGGCAAACTAAATTAACTAACCTAACCAACCTAACCTAACCTAACCAACCTAACCTAACTAACCTAACCTGCTTATTTTTGGGGTTTGTTTTCTGCCGGTGACAATAGTATATATGTTGGTCCGCGCGATAAGAAAAGGAATTGTTACATTTCGGGCATTGCACACAAGCGGGCAGAACTTCGTGGCGTTTAAAACAATCCATCGCTGCTTCGTTATTTTCAAAATATTTAGAAATGGCGCGGTAATACTCACTCTCGCAACCGTCACATTCAAACCCTTCACTAGCTTCAGCCATTGTCCTCAAACTGCGTGAAGCAAAGGAAATTCCTATGGCGCACGTCGCAAAAAGTGTCTAATTGGCCAAATCTACACAAAAAGTGTCTAATTGGCCCAATCCAGCCATGTGACAATCTGAAAACAAGCGATACGTCCACGAAACGCATTACCGTATATACAAACACACGGAGCGCTAACATACATGGATACATACATACATACATAGATACACACATACACACATAGATACACACATACACACTGAGTCTCCACGTAAAAATTATATATTAAATGAATTTTATAACCGCGCACTAGCACAAAAAATGATTAGTACCATCGTAAAGAGCATGAAAAATAGTGCTAGTGAAACACAACCTCTAATTTCTCGTTAGCCCCTGTGTCCAGACAAATATTAACCGATATTTAGGTGAAATAACCAATATTAACCGGTTAGGCCAACTGAATGTCCGGTTAGGCCAACTGAATGTCCGGTTAGGCCAACTGAATGTCCGGTTAGGCCAACTGAATGTCCGGTTAGGCCAACTGAATGCCCGGTTAGGCCAACTGTACACCCTTGATGATTGGTTAGGTTAAGTAATGATATTTTCGTTAGTTTAAACGAAAATGACGAAAACGAAAATGACATGGCCTGAAGTTGAAATAAAAAATACATTTTTCTAGTGTATTTTGGTGTGCTCTGTGGTTAGGTTAGGTTGGTTAGGTTAGTTAATTTTTAGTTAGCTAGTTTTTTATCAGAATTACATTTTCCTGGTGTAGTTTTCTCTGCTTTGTTGGAATTTGACACACATTTCTGGTGCAAATGAGTAGAAACATTCCGTATTTTGGAATGGAAAAAAAATAGTTTCTATTCATTTGCACAAGAAATGGGTATCAGATTCGAACAAAGCAGAGAAAACTACACTAGAAAAATGTAATTTTGATAAAAAATGTAGCCCCTGTGTCCAGCCAAATACTTACCCATAACTGTTCTTGAAAAGGTATTGTAACTTGATCCCCAAATATAAATAGTTTTCATGCAATATCGTCTCTGTTGTTAAAGTTTTATTCATAACATCTTCCTTTGTTCATTTAATTATTTGTATTTTAGGAGACATTTCACTGTACACAGCAAACGAAATTACTTACATTTATATTTTCTGCTATACACCTTTTAAAGGTTGAAGTAAAATTTGGATCATATGTAGAATTCGGACCCCAGGTAACCCTAATGGAGAATACAGACCCCAACTTTCCCCTAATGTAGAATCCAGACCCCAACTTTCCCCTAATGTAGAATCCAGACCCCAACTTTCCCCTAATGTAGAATCCAGACCCCAACTTTCCCCTAATGTAGAATCCAGACCCCAACTTTCCCCTAATGTATAGATTATAGAAGCCAGACCCCAAACGAATCGTATAAGGACATCAATAAACAATTTAAAGGTTCATAGAAAATTTTATTATTATCACAAATAAAAACCATTAAAATCACACAATTGTAAAATCTTATATCAAATGTAGAATTCGGACCCCAGCCTTCTTTAGTTAGCTTTATAAGGCTAACTAACGAAAATATCACAACCTAACCTAACCAATCGTTAGGTTAACTGTACGCCCTTGACGATTGGTTAGGTTAGGTCATGATATTTTCGTTAGTTAGCCTTATAAAGCTAACTAAAGAAGGCTGGGGTCCGAATTCTACATTTGATCCAATCTTATTAAGTGAAAGTTTAATTAAAAGGATATTGTGAAAAAATGGTATCACAAAATTGGAAAAACGTATTGTTTATGTGTCTTTCATGCCACATAAATTCGTCTAAGTATGAATTTAAGTGTGATCTCCTACATCCATGCATTGATTTAATAAAACTTTTTGGCGATTCCAATAGCTTTCAATAGTTTGTGTGTGTACTAGAGTATTTATGTTAAGGCAAATGTAGAAACTCAAATAGTTAAAGAGTAGCTTAAACAAGCCAAATGGAGAATACAGACCCCAACCTTCCGCTAATGTAGAATTCGGACCCCAACCTTGGTAGGGGTCCGAATTCTACATATGATCCGAAAATTTTATAATAATAATAAACTTAGAATATCGCTTCATAAAGAATTTTAAATGCAGTTGTATTAAAAAAGTTTCTCCTTTTCATACAAAACTTTGAAAAGTGGTTTAGTCTACGCGTTTATGTTCAATGGTTTGCCATAAAAATATAAAAATACTATGCTTGAATTTTTGAACCCGGATAAAACGTTCAAATTGGTAATTTCTTCCTTAGTCTTCCTTTCTTGTTGCATTATCACTCATCATCATCAGCTTGTGACATGCCAGCGTGTGATGCCAGCAATAAAATTAAAAAAAAAATTAGACTAACTTGTAGAGTAAACTAACCCACTTTTTGTTTAACTTTACCTACTTTTTATTTTTTCTTATCCTCTCCTTACTTGCATGTCTGTAACTCTCTTTACTTGCATGTCTGTAGTTTGCATGGTATGACTGTGAATTAAGACTGTGTTTGCATGGTTTGTAAGTGTTTTTATTTTACTTCTTTTCATCTTTCACCACTTTCCTATTCTCTCCGACTATTTTTCTGACTTGTCGGGTGGCCGGCGGATGATGATGGTGAGTCTTTTTTTCTCTTTTTCTGAATGAATGTTAACCCATGAGTGATAGGTGTTGCTACTTACTTAACCCCTTATTTTCTTCTCTTAACCCCCTACTCTTTCCTTTCTTTCGGGCTAACCTTAGAGTGGATCTTAGGGTCTTTGTTAGCCTTAGCTTCTGTAGATCTGTAGATCATCATCATCATCATCATCATCATCATCAGTTACCATACCATAATTTGACAATTTTTCTTTCATTAAAATGAACAAGAATTTCATTAGATGCGAGTTTACACTAAAGGTTTCTTGCTTTCTGAAGTAAATTATTCTCACTTTTTTATCGTTTCTTTTTGACGTTCTTTGACAGAAGATTCCATACAGGTTTAAGTGTGTTATCCAAATAGTGAAGGAAAACCTAACCCCGTAATAATGTTTGGCACTGGAACACTTTTAATTTATTCAGCTTTCTATTTTAAAGCCAAATGTTCAGAATAATCTGTGGCTCCAGAGCACTCATTGAATTAATGGATGTGCTTGTTTTACTGAAGAACCATCTTAGCTGCTGAATCTGCAGAGAAGAATGTTTTGGTGACTCAAGCAAAAATAAGGGTATAACAGCAAAAGTTTTGCTTCATTTTTGGACAGTCAATTTTTTGCTTCGCGTTTCAAAATAAATTTTGTTAATAATTTGCTGCAGTAAACAAATATTTAGTTGTTGATCAAACAAATTCTGCGTACCTGTTTTCAAAACCAGTCTGTTACTACACAAAGAATTTTTAGAGGAAAACTTTTCTTTTTGCTTTAAACAAAAACTCATACTGGTACTTACGTATTATCGGGACTACCAAACTGTTTATTATGTATTTTTGCTCTCGTCATTTTCGTTTAAACTAACGAAAATATCACAACTTAACCTAAATAACCTAACCAAGCATTCAGTTGACCTAACTGGGCATTCAGTTGACCTAACCGGGCATTTCATGGTTGAAAATTTCTAATGATCTGAAAAAAAGGAGAGAGGTTAGGTTAGGTTAGCTACGAAAAACAAAATAAAACGGAAAATGCCCGTTTAGGTCAATTGAATGCCCGTTTAGGTCAATTGAATGCCCGGTTAGGTCAATTGAATGCCCGGTTAGGTTAATTGAATGCCCGGTTAGGTTAATTGAATGCCTGGTTAGGTTAATTGAATGCTCGGTTAGGTTAACTGTACGCCCTTGATGATTGGTTAGGTTAAGTTGTGATATTTTCGTTAGTTTAAACGAAAATGACGAGAGCAAAAATACATAATAACAGTTTGGTAGTCCCGATAATACGTAAGTACCCTCATATTTAATTTTCTTTTAAATCAAATAAAAAATATATAAATTTTTCCTCATGTTATTTTTTAAATCAGGAAAAGTATTTTTTTTAATTTAAAGAAAAAATTTGCTTAAACATAAATTATGATAAATGCGGAATCAGACATTGAAATTTACGAGATGTCTAACCGAATTTACGAAAATTTTATATTTATATTAAAATTTAATTAATTATCTGTAACTTTACCACATATTCACTTATACACACCACCCTCAGTTCATAAGTTACGGATGAAAAAAATTATATTTTTCCATTTAATAATTTTGGTGCTTTCCTGTTAACGGGAATACCCAACCGCCCGCCATCATCTGGACTCGTATCTTCCGGAATTCATGTGGCGACAACGTACCGAAAGCAGCGACGTTTTTTCTGCGATTTTAGATAACAAAGACATTTTGGACCCCTACTAACTGATCACTGGGCAACACGTATTTTATTGAATGATATCTGACACTTGATTCTAGGTAATTTGGGTGCGCTGAATACGAATTTCAACTCGGTTTGGCTCTATCAGGTCCTGATTCTTGTCGACAGCCTATGTGCCATTTTCCAGATTTTTCAAATTAGGACTAAAAAATTAAGTCATGTGTTAAATTTTTTTTTCAAGTTTCATGAATACAAGCAGTTCAAACTACAGTAAAATTACATTATAACGATAGAAATGACTTAAAATAAAAAAACAAAACAGATATGAAGCTTTCACTGTGGCAAAAATTTTCTTTTGTAAGACTTTCTAGCGTATTGCTTGTTGATGGCAGGTCTCTTTTCAAGCACCAGCAGTAATCAGCCATCATGTGGGAATCCCAGCGGCCTTGGTACCGTTCCTCCATAATTTTGATATCTTGGTGGAATCTCTCCCTTGTTCGTCACTTACATCACCTAAATTACTTGGAAATTGGTCAAGATGGCTATTCAAAAAATGCATTTTTATGCTCATATTGCAACCTAACTCTTTGTAGTCCCTTAAAGTTTTTTTACGATTTCTTCGTAGTTATCTGCCCTATAATTGCCTAAAAAGTTTTCTATCAAGTCCACGAATGAGAACCAGCCATTTTTTCGCGTTCATTCATGACATTAAGAAAATTGCTGTCTTTAATCATTGTTCTTATTTGTGGACCGTCGAAAATTCCCGCCTTGATTTTTTCATAACTTAAACTTGGAAATTTTGAAGTTATGTATTTGAAACACTCGCCGTTCGTATCTAAAGCTTTTACATATTGTTTAATGAGGCCTAGTTTTATATGCAGAGGAGGAAATATGATTTATCTCTGCTCACTAAAGGTGGATTAATTACGTTTTTTTCTCCGACAGTAAGTGATGTTCGTGCTGGCCAGATTTGTTTGAAATAATGTTCTTCCTTGGCTCTGCTGTCCCATAAGCAAAGGAAGCAGGGATATTTAGTATACCCTCCTTGTTGTCCTAGCAGAAAATTAACCATTATTAAGTCAACACATATGATCCACTCGTGCTCCCTATATTTGATAAGATTTAAAACCTTTTCTATATGTTCATACTTTTCTTTTAATTTTGTTGAGTGCCCAATCGGTATCGAGCCGTATAGATTGCCATTATGCAACAACACACACTTAAGACTTCTTTTCGAACTGTCTAAAAACAAGCCAATCATTTGCATCGTAAGACTCAACCCCCATCTTCTTTAACAAACCAACTATGTCGCAGCAATATACTAAACTATCCTCTGTTCTAAAATATTTAACAAGTTCTTCTCTTTTCTGTAAAATGAAATGTATGTGTTTGAAGTAAGCAAGTTTTTCTCTTTAAGTCTTGAAGCTAAAATTTCCGCAGCCTTTTTTGGCAAATTTAGATCCCTTACAAGATCATTCAACTCGGCCTGGTTAAACTTTTGCGGATCGTTTTGACTTTCAAATACGCTGGGGTCAAAATCGGTGTCTGACTCCTCAAAGTGCATAACAATATTTTCAGGAACATCTTCAACTAATTCTTGAGTTGGCAGACCCTTAAATTTTGGAATGGGGATCTCATTTGAATGTAGCACAGGTCGTATCGCGGTGTCGAAATTTGTGTACTCGATACAATGTTTATTTTTCTTAGTGTGAAGCCCGAAGTCTTGACAAAGCAAAGGTAGCAATCGGTCTCGTGGTTAGTAGGCTCTCGCCACACCAGATATGGAAAAAAAATTGTAAAGCGTTAACAAAAGCGACGAGAGACTTGTTTTTATGAATTTTATCAAAAGTTATCACCCAAACATTTAACATTTCTATGTGTTTCAACCTTATGCAATATTTGAGATTCTTATAAACATTTTCTGTAAATTTTTGTTTATGTACCTAAGTTACAATTACATTTAGATAAGTTACAGTATACTAGTGATTAAATTACGTAGTTTTATGAAATCATAAACTTACCATCGGAACTCCAAAAGGTATTTTTGAATCCGAACCCTTCGTCCAATGTCGCAGTCTTTCAATGCATATAGTGCAGGCTTTATGTGGAGCCCACGATTTATCTTGGTCCCCCAGTTTTATGCCAAAATAAGCTAAGTAAGCTCTTTTTACGAAGTCAGTTATATTTGCTCGTTGATGTGGAAGTGTAAAATTTCCACATATATAACAGAAGGAATCAGGGTTGTTTTTGCATTTGAACTTTCTAGTGCTTGATGACATATTGCTTGTTTGTTCTGCCAATTTGTAAAGGTATTTAAAGCCCTTAATTCATATAAATTTAAGAAAATCTGAAATATAAACACAAAAATTAGTTTAAATAGGTACTTATTATGAAATAGGTACTTACAATCTATGAAATTAAACTAGAAACACGGATGAGTAGGTACAATATAAATTACGTCTAATTAAATCAACTATATTAAATCACGATGACAAAATTACTCACTAAATCATATGCCAATTCAAAATTATGTAAATGCCCAAACTTAATTAACTAACTCAACTGACTGACTGACTGACTGACTGATTGAATTGACTGATTAACTCTGGAAACGAGTCGCTTTTATATATTTTAGTTGTCCCTCTAGAATACTCTACAGAGAACAGGAACGCTCGAGAAAATTTTAGAATTCTATGATATTTTTAGCTTAATTTACTAATATTAAAATGGGTTAAAAATGACAAAATTAAAAATATTTTTAGGGTGTTACATATAAAAATATACATAATACAACAATACCATAACAATAGGTACAAATACCTAGATAAAAACCTAGTTGCATAATGTGTAACTGCAAAAAGACTTAGCGAGTATTGAGAAAAAAACCTTTTTATGAATACGACGAAAGAGGAGGGGTGTGGAGCAAAATCAGGACCTGATAGAGCAAAACCGAGTAAAAATTCGTGCTCAGCGCACCCACATTACCTAGAACTAACTGTCAAATCTAATTCAATAGACAAAAAGTTGAAATTTGTTCCCCAGTGTTATCGCTTACATATTAACTAATTTCATTTAAATGATTAATAAATTATCGGGACTACCAAACTGTTTATGATATATTTTTGCTCTCGTCATTTTCGTTTAAACTAACGAAAATATCACAACTTAACCTAACCAATTATCAAAGGCGTACAGTTGACCTAACCGGGCATTCAATTAACCTAACTGGGCACTCAGTTGACCTAATCGGACATTTTCTGTTATATTAACCTGTTAGGTTAATTCAATGCCCAGTTAGGTCAATTGAATGCCCGGTTAGGTCAACTGTACGCCCTTGATGATTGATTAGGTTAAGTTGTGGTATTTTCGTTAGTTTAAACGAAAATGGCAAGACCAAAAATACATAACAAACAGTTTGGTGGCGGGCGGTTGAGTATTCCCGTTAACAGGAAAGCACCATAATTTTATATTCAGGAGAAAAAACAACAATTTTTTGAACCTAAAATAAATAACATTAATCGTGTATTGGCGGAATTTTTTGTAGTGATGTTATGAATGTATTCGTTTGAAACCCTACCATTTCATGGAAGTCGTTCATAGAGGGTTAAATATTTAAAATGCGATGTTTTCTATGAATACTATTAAAAAATGTGCAATTTTTTATTTAAAGACAAGCAGAGCCTTCAGTTCCATGCCCTACGGGCGGGGCTTGTGCTTCGCAAACTCGCCTACGGCGAGGGCACGTTAGGATTACCCCTTTGGGAGGAGGTCATTCTCCCTCTGCCCCCAAAACCCCCTCTATGCAACTTGGGGGGTTAACCTCCACCCCCCCTTTGTTCCATAAAATGGTTGAAACATTGTGGGTAATTTTCTTTTTAATAAAAAAAAAAAAAATGGACCAATTTGTAGTTTTTTTTTTTAAATTTGCAAAGTTTTTTTGAAATGTTAAAGGATAATTATTTTTAGGATGAACAAATTTACATTTGCCTCAAAAACTCTTAAATAAATAAATACAAAATTTTTATTCCAATTTATTTATTTACGAAAGTTTTTGAGGCAACTGTAAATTTGTTCATCCTAAAAGTGATTTTTATATCTATAATATAATGTGGTAATAATACTACGGCACTCAATATATTTTGACCCACCCTTTTTTCTTGGGTGAATAATAAGCCATGTGGCTGAAATGTCTTTTAGGCCGTAAGTTTGAACTTTCTGCGCTTCACATAACCAGATTTTTCCAGTTTGAATCTTTCCTCCTTCTATAAAACCGCTTTTAAACGCCCTTGTATAAAACCGATGATTAACGCAGTTTAAATGGCGTCTGACACTGATGTGCGTTGTAAACAGAGAGCTGTTATCGAGTTCTTAACCGCAGAGAAGGAAACGGTTGGAAATATTCACAAATGTCTACAAAACGTTTAGAGAGATGCTGTTCTTGATCGAAGCACAGTTGGACGCTGGTCTAAACGTGTGAGATCGTCGGAGAGAAGGAGAGCCAGCCTCGATGATGAGCCACGCAGCGGTCGCTCGGCATCGGCTATGACATCTCACACTGTGCAATGTGCTAACAGCATCTTTCGATTAAATCGTCGCCTCACATACAAGGAGCTATCACTGGAGCTAGGAATTAGTGAAGGAAGTGTGAATACGATAATTCAGCAACTGGGATACTCAAAAGTGTGCTTACGGTTTGTTCCTCGCAAATTGATTGAAGATCACAAAGCACAAAGAAAAGAAATTGCTTCCGATTCGTTGGTTCGATACGAGACAGAAGGGGGTGACTTTCTTTCACGAATTGTGACTGGGTATGAGACTTGGGCAAACCACTTTGAACTCTGAAACAAAACGCCAATCCATTGAGTAGCATCACGCAGACTCCCCACGCAAGAAAAAGTTCAAAATGGTTCCCTCTGCAGGAAAGTTTATGGCCACCATCTTCTGGGACATGAAAGGAGTGATTCTGGTGGACATTATAAAGAAAGGACAAACAATCAACTCAATAGGCATATATTGTTAGCCTACAGAAACTCCAGAGACGTATAAAGCGAGTTCGAGCGGAGAGAAAACTGGAAGACGTCCTTCTTTTGCACGATAACGCAAGACCACACAACAATTTGCAAACAAGAGAGGCCATCACAAAAATGCGCTTGACTGTGTTACCCTACTCTCCATACAGCCCGGATCTGGCACCTTCAGACTTCCATTTGTTTGTGTCAATGAAGGATGCTATTCGTGGAAGAAAGTTTCAGAGTGACGATGAGGTTGTTGAGGAGGTTAAGAAGTGGCTCGAGCGGAACCCAGCGGACTTTTACCAGCAAGGAATAAAGGCCCTTGTTTTGAGGTGGAGGAAAGCCGTAGAAAAGGATGGAGACTATGTGGAAAAATAAAAACTTGTAGAAAAGTTATGTAACTACATGTGTAAAAAATTTCTGGAACTTAAAACGAAACTTGGAAAGAAAGAAAAAAGGTGGGGCAAAATATATTGCGTGACCCTCGTATAATAAATTTTCGTAAATATTTTGCGTATGTGTACGCAACGACCTACCTTGCTCTCGCATTCCTGGACTTGAATCCTCCGAATTCTACACTCTCTGGCTACGGCTTACATGCCATTCTCAAACGGAATACATCTACGCTGTCTACCTTTCTCCTCATTCTACTGAATATCCAAAACACTTTGACTACCTCTACTAAAGTGGAATACATTCTATTCCACTTTCCTATTTTCCTGAAATCTCCTCTTCAGATTTCAATATTCACCACCACATTTAGCTTTCCTCTCATTTCAATGACATCCCTGGTGAACTAGCTAACAACTTCTCTATCCTAAACGACTTACAGTAGAATGAGCACTACCCTACTCGTATCTCGATCGCCTTACGTAGAAAGGGGCCCACCATTCTGTACTTATTTCTCACCACTCATTATTCTTCTTACTCTGTCAACTTGTTTGCTCCATTCAGCTCCTCCGACTACAATCTTATATCTTTTCCCTATCCTCTCACCCCATGACGGTCTTTGAATCCTCGCAAGAGGAGACCCCTTTGGCACTTTGGTGCCGATGATTGGGAGGCCCTTAGGCAGTATTTCTCTGATTTCCCATGGAATGATTATTGCTTTCGTGTCCGAAGCCCCAACGAATGCGCTGAGCGCATCAAAAAGGTGATTCTCTCGGGCATGGAGGCGTACATTCCACATTCTATTCCTACAACTAATGCAAGAAAACCTTGCTTTAACTTTGCTTATTCTAATGCTATCCGCAACAGAGAGGAGGCTTTCAGAACGTACCATTGCCATTGAATTCCTGACTCTCATTTAGCTTATATTTCTAACCGGAATCGTGCAAAATCTGTTCTTCGACTCGCAAAAATTGCTTCATCGGACAAAAATGTGAAAACCTATCCAATTCTAATTCTTCTCGCTCTTTCTAGCATCTAGCTAAAAACGTCTCCAACACCGTTACTTCTTCTTTCCCTTCTCTTTTCCATTCTGACGGCAAAGTTGACGTCTCTTCTGATAAAATTAAACTCTTCTCTCAAACTTTCGCCTCCAAATCAACCGTGGACGATTTCTGTGCTGTTTCTCCATCTCCTCTTCACTCTGACTTATTTATGTCTGAAATTAAAATATCTTCCAAAGATATTTTTCGCCTTCTCTGTGCTCATCTCTAGGAAGACGAACGGTCCTGATAATGTCCTTCCTGTTGTACTCTAGAACTGGTCTTCTATGCTGACACCCTGCCTAGACAAACCACTGTTTTTTTCCTAAAGCTATTAATAGTGGTGTTCCTCAGGGCTCTGTCCTGTCACTCACACTCCTCCTTTTATTTATCAATGATCTATTAAGTCGCGCTTCCTGTCCTATCCACTCGTATGCCGATGATTTAACTCTTCATTTCTCCACCCGCTTCACAAAGCGTCCCTCTCAACAGACACTTAATGCTTCGTGTGGGATGGTTATGGTACATTGGTGCACCTGACCTTTGATTTTGCTCCTATCTCTGATTGGAGCAGAGAAAGCATTATTGCTTTCAATGCATCAAAATTCAGTTTCTCTATCTGTCTACTCGTCACAATCTTTCACACGACTATCCCTTTACATTCAATAATACACAACTCAATCCTGCCTCTTAACATTCATGGTGTTTCCTTTTCTTGTGATCTTTCCCGGAAAGATCACATTTACTCTCTTTCTAAAACAACTTGTAAGATGTTCGGTATGCTGTACTGACTACGCAGTTTCTTCATCCTCACTCAGTTACTATCTCTGTACAGGGGTCTTGTCCGCCCCTGTTTTGCGTACGCTTGTCATGTGTGGGATGTCTCAACCAACACAGTTCTACTTGTCTTGGTGGAATTAAAGGCTTTTCGTCTCATCAATTCCCTGCCTCTCAATGACCGTCTTCAGTCCCTCTCTCTTCACAGCAATGTTGCCTCACTCTCTCTTTACTATCACTATTATAACGGACACTGCTCTTCTGAACTCACTAACTGCATGCCTCCTTCTTTAAGGAGAGCACGCAGTACCAGACTTTTTACACACTTATTCTTTTTCTGCCTAGCTCTTTAACGCAAGGGTTAATCAGTATTTCAATCTTTCACTTATTCAACTGGTCAACTCTGGAACAATCTTATTCAGTCTATCTTTTTCCCCTGTCTATGACCATCAAACTTTCAAATGCAGAGTGTTCAGGCACCTCGAAATCCTTGGACCTTGATTTTGGCTCTCTTTTTCCTCTAAGAGGGGTTGGCGCTTTTGTGGGCGTTCACCTTTGTCCCCCCCCCCTTCCTGCATAAAAGAAATAGATAGCTGCTCGAGAAATCTCGCGAATGTCTAAAACCTGTGTGCACTGCTTTTGTCAACTTTGAAAAGGAGTACGATAGTGTAGAAACACAAGCTGTCATTAATGCGCTTGCGTATCAAGGCATTTCTAAGAAACATCAACAGTTGATGAAGAATATCTATGAAAACGCGACGTTCAGGATCAGCCTCCTTGAAAAAAGTGATCCAGTAAATATTTGAAGAGGCGTAAAACAAGGCGATACCATCTCGCCGAAACTGTTCACCGCAGTCTTAGAACAGATCTTCCGCGAAATTGGTTGACAAATAGTGGGGATGTGCATTGGTGACGATTTCCTCTCTCGTCTACGTTTTGCCGACGACAAAACGTAAATGAGAGAATTGATGCTGCGGGATCTAGCCAAGAAGCGTGAAGATGTCGGACTCCGAACAAATACCAGCAAGACTAAGGTTATGTTCAATAGCCACTGTTGATGAAGAGACATCATTGTTGAGGGCAAGGAGATCGAATCTTTATCAGAATACGTATATCTCGGACCACTGGTGAAAAAAGATCATGATCTTGAGTCCGAACTCCACCTTCACCGAAAAACAGGATGGGGAGTATTCTGGAGGCTCCGAAGCATCATGGAGGAAAAGCGTATACCAATTTGTTTGAAACGGAAGACTTTCGATCAGTATCTTTTATCACTCCTGATGACTTACTGAGCAAAGACTTGGGCAACATCGAAGCAGCAGAAATGAAAGTTCAGGACAACTCAAAGGTCTGTAGGAAAGATGGTGAGGGACACCTTTGTGGATAAGAAGTGAAACGGGTGGATTCGAAATAAAAAGGGCGTCAGAGATGTGGTCCAGGAGATCAAGAAAGCAAAATGGAGATGGGTTCGGCACGTGATTCGCAGAACAGGATAGAAGATGGAGAGAAAAAGTAATATCATGGTAGCCGAGGGGTGGCAGAAGACGAGGAAGACAGTTCAAAAGATGGGAAGATGAGCTGAGATTTTGATTACAACTGGAGGAAGACAGCACAAGATCTTAGAGCGTGGAGACGCAGGGGAGAGGATTTCGCCCAGCAGTGGGAAACAGCGGCCACATGATTGTATTGATTGAATGTATGGAAGAAGATGGATGTAGATGTTTGTTAACTATTTCAAGAATGAATTACCAACTCAATTCTTCATTATCAAAACTATTTAAAATTAAAATTAACTGAAATGAACACGAAAATGCTATTATTTATTGTAGCACTTATTAGACCGTATTTTCTATTCACTTGTTAAAGTGAATTTTAGGAATGTTAATTGCCTCGTGGTCTTTACGTTGTTAAAAAAATAAGAATATCTTTACTTTAAAACATTTAAAGTATAATTAGATTTTTTTAATTTTGATCCTTGGTTGCTTCATTCGTTTCCTCACTCTGGAGGTAATGAATGTCGTGGTTTCACAAATTTTTCATCTTTCATATTACAACGGAGTTCTATTAAACTATATTTTTTCAATTAGCTGAAGAAGGAATGCTTACTATACATTAAATGAAAAACATTATTTTTATGTCTGACAGTTGCTTCTCTCTGCCAAGAGGAAATACTTTACAAATTAATAAATATACTGTGAATATATAAAAAAATGTAAAGAAATGAGTTAGATATGAAAAAAAATAGATATATTTACAAACGAAAAATAAAATGTTTAAATTAAAAAAACCTCACTTTTCTACGTAAAAGTCAAATTATGATAATAAAAACCCACTGTAATAGACAGAGTTTATTTCCGCAACAGTTTCGATGCCCACTGGCATCCTCTTCGGGTGGATACCCGAAGAGGATGCCAGTGGGCATCGAAACTGTTGTGGAAATAAACTCTGTCTATTACAGTGGGTTTTTATTATCATAATGTTTAAATTATTGACAAATACTGTATTTCTTTTCAGAATGAATTAAAACATCATATTTCATAAAGCTTTTTTAAAAAGGAATTTCTGTAATTTACTTCAGCACTTTTTTTAAATAATGACTATTTTAAAAGAATTATTTTAAAATTAATTTTTGTTGACATCAGAAAAGTAAATGATCCGTTCGTGTTCCGGAAGTGCCACACGGGGAGTAATTAACGTTGTAATTACTTTTTGATAGATAATTACGATAATTACGAAACCTGCTGCCCATATTTAAATAAAATTAGCAGTGGAATATTTAATTTATTTTATAAAATATTTCAAGCGTTAAATGCACAAAATAGGGTGATTTGTATATTATATGTTTATTTACTTTATTTACACTTTCTTATATACACACCACGTATTCCTACGTTCAAATTCCAAAACAGAGTGCAAATTAAATCGACGAATGTTATTCTACCTGTATGTGTATATATATATATATATATATATATATATATATATATATATATATATATATATATACTGTATATATATATATATATATATATATAATTTACGGTGTGCCCATCGTATATATGACAAAACTTTAAAATTGACTTACAGCTTAGCACCAATGTGAATTGGTTACATATCGAAACGAAACTTTTCAGGAAAAATCTTGTTCAATTTAATGAATATTAAGTGGGTGCTCAACGACTTCAAAAGCTCAAGTCTAAACCTGTCATCCTCAGTCACTCGCGAACCTTATGTCGGTGCAGATAGGCAATGCTAATTTTTCTCACACGCTCACAAACACGCTTACTTCAAAATATTTGCGGGTGCGGGTCAAGTTAAGGTGCCCGCGCAGACCTCTAATACGTATACAACCATATATATATATATAATTGTGTTTTTCTGTAACAACCATATATATATTATATAATTGTTTTTCTGTAACAACCATGTATATATATAATTGTGTTTTTCTGTTTCAGATTTTCAGATAGTGTTTAGAATATGATATTCGATCCTTATAGTGGTTAAACAAAATTATGTCTTCTACAAGAAGTAAAGAAGCTGTTTATCTGTTAGAAATTCCATTTGCGCACCTACCAGAGACAAAACTACCACTTAAAAAGGAAATTTTGCCATTTTATTTTTTCCATTTGCACGAAGAAAATGCTCCCGTAATGAGTCTATAAATTTAGTAGCAGAGGAATTGATGAATATATGGGACAAGGCAGAAATTGCAACGAGCCACAAACCTTATGTTATGAAACTGATTAATAAACTTGTTGATGATTATAATTTATTGGAAAAGAATAAAAGTAGGAAAACAGAGACTCAGTGTTCAAAGGAACAAAAGTTTGTCGAATCTCTAAGTACATTATTTGACATTGCTCATCAAAATGTCCTATCTCTAACCAAAAGAGAGGAAGACTGCTTTTCTTATTGCTCAAAGACAGAAAGGCCGACCAGGTTATATAGCAGGTATAAACAAGAAAGAAGTCAAGAAACAGCAACGAATCATGAAGCGAGAACGAGCATTGGAATCACAGCGTTTGAAAGCTCATTCAGAAATGCAAGAAACTGTCGCAACTGTTGTTTGTAGCATCAGTTCCAGCAGCGATGAAGATATTTGCCTTCCCTCAACTTCAACATACAATACTGATAAAGCTCTAAAGGAAATTTCAATTCGTAAGGCACCTAAACGAGGCACTAAACAGGTAATTGATAAAGTAGTTGTCTCTGCACTGGACAGAACATCAACAAAAAGTAGAAGTGCATCGCATATTATCAGTGCCATAGCACAAAGTCTTGGACATGACGTTGGTGACATGATAATTAGTCACAGGGCCATTCATCGGGCTAGAACCAAATATCGGAAAACTAGTGCGCTGGAAATAAAAAACTCCTTTTGTTTTACACTTGGATGGCAAAATGTTACCAGACATCACAAGTCAAGATCAGACAAATGTTGATCGCTTACCAATCGCGGTTTCTGGAAATGGTGTTGAAAAATTACTGAGTGTCCCAAAACTTCCAGATTCCACTGGAGAGACGGTCGCTAAAGTAGTAATTGAAACAATTGAAGAGTGGAATATCACACAAAATTATTGGCTCAAGTTTCGACACCACTGCCAGCAACACTGGACAAAGGGCAGGTACATGCACTATACTAGAGCAATACCTTAAAAAGGATATACTTTTACTGGCATGCAGACATCACATTCATGAGCTTGTTTTGTGCAAAGCATATAAGATACTTTTGAACGATAACTCAAAATCTCCAAACATAGAGATTTTCAAGCATTTCCAGAAATTCTGGCCAAAGATCATTCAAAATGAGTATCGGCCTATTACCAATGCAGATGTTGGCGCAGAAGAAATTATTGCTGTTAAAGATGACATTATCATGTTCGCAACCCTACACGAACAACAGCCTCGGGAGGGATGATTATCGACAGCTTCTGGAGCTCTCAATCATATTTTTGGGCAGGATTCCAATCACAGGTATTTCTTTTAAGCGCCCATGTCCTGTCCATCGAGCAAGATGGATGTCAAGAGCCATTTACTCTCTCAAAATGTGGTTGTTTAGAAATCAATTCGATCTACAGAAGGAAATACCGAATTTGAGATTAAATGGAAATACAGCTTCAGAAAGGAAATGGGTAAACTTCTTAAATTTTAATATATTTCTTGTAAATATATATTTAAAAGCATGGTTCCAAAGCTCTGTGGCCATAAAGGCTCCAGCAAATGATCTGAAGCTCTTTCAAGAGCTGAACTGTCTTAGAAATCGAAATCTACTAAATGCTCTTACTACTGTCTTTGGACGCCACCTGTGGTACTTAAATGAGGTAAATGTTGCTCTTGCATTTTGATCGAGAGATATCACTTGATGTCAAAAGGATGATGGCCAAAAATGCAAATGAAGTTCCTTGCCATGAAGATTTTGTGCGTAGAGTTCAGCCCTTTGATCCTTCTCACAAAACTTTACCTGAATTTTGCACGCAAAGAACCAAATCATTTTTCACAATCACAGGAGTATTCGCAGAATTTCTTCATGAAGATCCTGAAAGGTGGTCAGTTTCGGCACATTACAATGCCGCAAAAGAAATAGTTAAAAAATTGAGAGTTGTAAATGATCTTGCAGAACGTGGTGTGGCTCTCATTACGAAGTTCAATGCAACACTAACAACAGATGAAAATAAAAAACATTACCTTTTGCAGGTTGTAGAACACCATAGGAAACAAAACCCCAAAGCCAAGAAATATTACAAAAAAATGTGTTAATAAGTGTTATTCAAAAAATATACTGTGGTTATTTTATGTGTAAAATATATTATGTGTGTAGTTTTTGTATAGGCCTACAAAGAGATTAAAAAAGATAGGCTTAAGTGAATGTTGAGAAGACTCCAAAAGTATATTTATGTTAAATTTTGAAAATAATTAAGCTCAAGTTGAAATAAAGTCTTAAAAGTATGGAATTTATTTAGTTATGGTACAACTTTTTTGAAGTGGAACTTTTCAGCGAATTGAGCACCCTGTTAATATTAACTAAATTCAATAAAATTTTGTCTAAATTAGTTTTTCATTCATTGCCACAAAATAAAGATATGTGGTATTAGAAAAAAATAGTTTAATTTTAGGCACACCCTAATATATATATATATATATATATATATATATATATGTGTGTGTGTGTGTGTGTATGGGATGAATTTCGCAATTAAACACTTGAAATTACCAAATATTGTACACCAACACAGAAAATGAAAAATGGTTCCAAGGCAATTCGTGTATTCAAACACATTGTTATGATTCCTTGACGAAGTGTTTCAGTACATGAAAGGCCTTAAAATCACTTCGGATTTTATTGTGTGGTAAAACACACACACACACACACACACACACACACACACATATATATATATATATATATATATATATATATATATATATATATATGAAGTAAATTTACTTCAGTGTTCCTGAGGATATCATTAGACGAAAGCGCTTGAGCACCATTCTGTTTCCTTTCCTTCGTGGTTCTTTTCAGCGTAAATATTTTTCGTGTTACTTTCGTGAAATAATTTTCATATATATATATATATATATATATATATACACGAATGCATCGGTCCCGGGTTCGAGACCCGGTGACTGCAGCCGGCACGCAGCAAAACCCAACTGTTCATCCTTCCACACAATAAAGAAAGTATTTGGTAGATAAATGGGTACCCTGGGTGGCCTAGACGCTGGGCTGCTGGTGGGGCGTGGTTCGGATTCCACGTTAAACTGTAGGTCTAAGGTGGAGTGAAAAGCTTGACCTTTGTCAGAATGAACAATTCGGGCGGAAGCTAACCAAAGGTGTGTATATATATATATATATATATATATATATATATATATATATATATATATATATATATATATATATATACAAGGAATTTGTGTAACGAGGTATTTTATATAAGGATGTCTTGATATTTTCATTAAAAATAACGAAAATATCACGAATTAACCTTACATGAAATCCCTGAACATTTTAGGTATTTCATAAAATCCTTGGTTACACAGATTCCCTGTAACATATATACAGTAGTGGTGGACCGGATATCCGCATCCGCATCATTTTTAACATCCGCATTTCTGACTGCGAATGTTATGCGGATATTACCTCAAATAAATTATGCAATTTACAATTAAATTAGCTTATAAAGTAGCTTATAAGGCCCAGTCAAGCACATTTCATGTAAAGTATTAATCACTAATGAACAAACAAATATATAAACATCAAAATATAAATACCTGGTAAAACAGAAAATTGAATGAAACTTGTTTCATTGAATTTTCTCTGGCTGAAACTCTTGAGAAAGTTATTATTTTTATCATAATGAAAACATTAATATTAATTTGAATAATTATGCATTGCCTGCCATAATAGTAATATCACGAAATTTGAAAAATTATGTCATATATTCATAATTCTATATTATATTGACAGATTAACTAAATATCCGCATCCGCATCCGCGGATATTGAAATTAAAGATACGCATCCGGAGATGTTGAAAATTTGACATCCGGTCCACCACTACTAATGTACAGTGTATTATATATATATATATATATATATATATATATATATTCTTCAAAGAGAAATTGCAAGGACAATGTACAAACAGACTTTGATTTTACCCCAGAAGATGTAGCGAGAGCTGTAGGACAAATGAAATCACATTCAGCTGTAGGTCCGGGGAAATGGAATGCACTATTGATTAGAAACTCTAAAAATGAAATAGCTACACCTTTATACTGGATATGGAGTAGATCCCTAGACACTGGGGAAATACTGAGCATCTTGAAAAGAGCGAACATTGTTCCTATACTGGAAAAAAGGAGGGGATAGATTTCGAGCAAAGAACTGTAGACCAGTGTCATTGACGGCCCACCTCACGAAAATATTTGAAAAAATAGTCAGACAGAAAATCTATGACTTCTTGGAGACACTGGAAAGATTCAACGAAAATCAGCACGGATTCCGATCAGGAAGATCATGCCTATCACAACTTATAGAGCACTACGGCAATATCTAGAACGTAGATGCACTTCAAGGCAATGAAAACTACGATGTCATACGGATTTTGCTAAAGATTTCGACAAATGCGATCATGGTATAATAGCACATAAAATGAAACAGATGGGAATAACAGGCAAAGTGTGAAAATGGATCTACAACTTCCTCAGAGAACGTCTACAGGTGGTCAAAATTCAAGGTATATTATCATCAGAATCAGAAGTACGTAGCTCAGTACCACAAGGTACAGTACTGGCCCCACTCCTGTTCATTATCATGCTAACAGACATAGACAGTTGGGTAAACAGCAACAATACAGTAACATCCTTTTCGGACGATACAAAGATCAGCAGAAAAATCAGCGATGCAAATGAGGTGGAGGCCTTGCACAGGAACACGAACAAAATATACACATGGTCAAAGACAACAATATGACATTTAACACCGAGAAATTTCAGCTCTTGAGATATGGTAGAAATGAGGAACTTAAACAGACTCTAAATGACAGGAAATTCAGAGAAGTACGAAAGTGGTCGACTTGGGGGGTAATAATGACCGATGATGCGAAATTCGAGACACAAAATCAGACAGCAATAAACAAAGCAAAAAGAGTCGCGGGACAGGTACAAAAGGAGGGACAAGACAGTAATGATTCCCTTGCTGAGAACACTGATCATACCAAAATTTGAATGCTGCTCAGTTTTGACGTCCCTGTATAAAAAGGAAGAAATTAATAAACTAGAAGAAACGCAGAGACATTTCACAGCCAAGATTGATGGCTGCAAAGAACTCAACTACTGGGAAAGACTACGTAAACTAAATCTTATTCCATGGGAAGAAGAGAAAGATACACCATAATCTACATATGGATAATGATCGAAAAAATGGTACCAAACCTCAAACTAAACCCAATTACCATCCAAACAACGCTGAAAAATAGGTAAGGCAGAATGTGTAGTGTTCCCAAATTAAAGGCCCGACAAGGGACCTTCTCAACGCCGAAGGAAAATAGATTGGTTGTCAGGGGGCCAACACTCTTTAACCAGCTTCCAAAGGACCTCAGAAACGTTACACAGATCAACGGTGAAGTCTTCAAGAGAAGACTACAGCCTGTCTCAGGACGGTACAAGATGAGCCGGGTGTACGTGGCTATGTGCTGTGGAGAGCGCAAGAGAACAACTCCCTCCTCCACCAAGCCAGGCCTAGAGGCGGGTCCACCAGCTTGACCTTCGTGTGAAGAGAGACCAACACTGGTAACTTAAACGAGGTTAACGAGGTACACGTAGGGTTGACAGAAGTTAATAGACACCACGATGATTAATGCTGGAACGTGTCAACTTTACATAATGAAAAGTGGAAAGCAACACGATTCTAAATATATTGATTCAATAAATTTAATATTATTTATTGACTTTAGCACCATATCAAAAACGATAGAAAACCGATGGTGCCTATTTATTTTTGTCAACCTTCTGTGTATATAGATATGTGTGTCTGTATGCATGTATATATATATAGTTGAGAATCTGCCTGCCATCGCCCCATCGATGTCACCTAACTACACAGAATTAAGCAAAAGATTCGTCAGTGACTTTGGTGCAGCAATTCCAGAGAGATTGCCGCCCAGTCAGTCAAAAGATGAAGGAAACAATATCTTCTGCTGTCATCCTGATCTCTTATCTTTTTAAGGACAATTTGTCAACTTAGGAATTTATTAGCCCAAGTTTTAAATCCTGTGATCTTTTCTGGCGTGATCAAGAATCACCTACGTTGCTTTTGCGTAAAATACGGCTTTTCAGAATTTTAAACTACTATGGGCACTCAATATATTTTGCCCCACCCTTTTTTCTTAGCTAAATAATAGGCCATGGGGCTGAAATGTCTTTTGGGCCGTCAGTTTGAACTTTCTGCGCTTCACATAACCGGATTTTTCCAGTTTGAATTTCCCCTCCTTGTATAAAACCGCTTTTAAATGCCCTTGTATAAAACCGATGGTTAACGCAGTTTCGAAAATGGCGTCTCACACTGATGTGCGTCGTAAACAGAGAGCTATTATTGAGTTTTTAACCGCAGTGAAGGAAACAGTTGGAAATATTCACAAACGTACGTCTACAAAACGTTTACGGAGATGCTGTTGTTGATCGAAGGACAGTTGGACGCTGGTCTAAACGTGTGAGATCATCGGAGAGAGGGAGAGCCAGCCTCGATGATGAGCGACGCAGCGGTCACTCGGCATCGGCTATGACATCTCACACTGTGCAACGTGCCAACAACATCATTCGATCAAATCGGCGAGTCACATACAAAGAGCTATCACTGGAACTAGGAATTAGTGAAGAAAGTGTGAATATGCGATAATTCAACAACCGGGATACTCAAAAGTGCTTACGGTTTGTTCTTCGCAAACTGACTGAAGATCACAAAGCCCAAACAAAAGAAATTGCTTCTGAGTCGTTGGTTCGATACGTGACAGAAGGGAATGACTTCCTTTCATGAATTGTGACGGGATGAGACTTGGGCACACTATTTGAAACCCTGAAACAAAACGCCAATCCATTGAGTAGCATCACGCAGACTCGCCATGCAAGAAATAGTTCAAAATGGCTCCCTCTGCAGGAAAGATTATGACCACCATCTTCTGGGACATGAAAGGGGTGATTCTGGTGGACATTATGAAGAAAGGACAAACAGTTAACTCTGAGTCATATATTGCTACCCTACAGAAACTCCAGAGACGCATAAAGCGAGTTCGACCGGAGAGAAAACTGGAAGACGTCCTTCTTTTGCACGATAAAGCAAGACCACACAACAATTTGAAAACAAGAGAGGCCATCACAAAAATGCGTTTGACTGTGTTACCCTACCCTCCATACGGCCCGGATGTAGCACCTTCAGACTTCCATTTGTTTGTACCAATGAAGGATGCTACTCGTGGAAGAAAGTTTCAGAGTGACGATGAGGTTGTTGAGGAGGTTAAGAGGTGGCTCGAGCGGAACCCAGCGGACTTTTACCAGCAAGGAATAAATGCCCTTGTTTCGAGGTGGAGGAAAGCTGTAGAAAAGGATGGAGACTACGTATGTGGAAAAATAAAAACTTGTAAAAAAAATTATGTAACTACTTGTGTGCAAAATTTCTGGAACTTACAAAGAAACTTGGAAAGAAAAAATAAAGGTGAGGCAAAATATATTGAGTGGCTCTCGTACTTTGAAGGCGAAGAGGCTTGTAGTTTTCCGCAGTTGACAATGAAGATGCTCCCAGACGCGTTTAATATGATTAATACCTATAATAATCTTTATTCAGAAAGAACACATTACATAGTATAGACATTACATCCATACTAGTTTACACAATGTTGGGATTAACGTTTAAGTTTTTTCTATTACAGTATTCTTATCTGAATATGCAGTTGGGAAGCATGACAGCTTTTCAGCCAAAAGTCTTTGAGATTCATTTCTACTTTTATATAGAAAAATGTCAAATATAAATAGAATTTGTGGAAAACAAAATAATGTTGCATTTAGTTAACTCTGTCATTACAAATGAAAATTGAAATAATTTTTGAAATAATAGAAACGTAAAATGGTGAACAATACAAATCATGATACAATCTTAAAAGTTACAAAGATACAGATAAGTGAGGCATATTATAACTATGGCGTAATATATTGGAAACTTTTAACATCTAATTTATATGGTTTATGATTGCACCCATTTAAGATTGTGAATTTTGCGTATATTTTCATGTATGCATTGATTTTCATTGGTTAGTAATATTTACAAATTACAATATTATGTATATATATAGGGTGTCCATAAAGTTATCATAAGAACTTAAGCAATGTCTATTTATTTATGTCCCCATCAGGCCAAATATGTTGAGGAACAGTCAAAGAAACCTGTTCTTTCGTTTATAAACATATTTTAGGATTGGTGGGAATCATTTCGAACAAATAAATAAAACAAAAATAATAAAGAAAATAAATGTATTATCCTATGATGCGTGACTTTATGGACACCCTGTATACACACACACACACACACACACAAACACACACACACACACACACACACATTAGTAGAAGTTTATAGTGTTTCTTTAGTTTGTTGCAAAACGATATTAGTGATGGTGCTTTTCTGATGTTTATGGGTATAACGTTCCAGATATCTGCCCCTTTGTACGGGAGAACATTTCGTGCAATTTGCATGGACTAATTTAGTTTTTGTATGAAATGATTCAGAAACCTTGTATTCTGATTATGGTTGATTTGATGGGGGATAATCGCCCTGTGAATGGTCGAAGTATAGTTTCTTTTATAAGCAACTTTAGTATTATGGACGCAAAAAGGTAGTGTGCAATTGCATGTAATGGTGATCAATGTTGCAAAGTGGGTGGGAGTAATGTTGAAAGGTGAAGATGTATTGCAAATGCGGTGGGGTTATACAACAAGGGGTGGGGGTTAACCCCCAAGTTCTATGAAGCGGGGTGGGGGTAATGGGGGAGGGAGTTATGCAGCAAGGGGTGGGGAACCCCCACGTTGCATAAAGGGGGTGGGGGTAATGGGGAAGTGGTTATGCAACAAGGGGATGGGGAAACCCCCCAAATTGCATGCAGGGGGAGCTTTGGGGGGGAGAGGGAGGCTGACCTCCCCCCAAAGGGGATGAACCTGACCTAAACCCTAACTTTGGGGGAGAAGGTGGGATGGCCTCACCCCTCAAAGGGGCAGCCCTAACCTCAAAAGGTAAACCTTAACCTAAGAGAGGAGAGAGAGAGCATCCTTTCGCCTGGACCGCCAGATGCATATTGGCAGAGCGTCAGCTGGCAGACATGCTTTTGGCTTAGAGAGAGTTGCCGGAGAGCACTATTTATTTTAATTTTTTATATATGAGGGAGTTGCCAGATAGCACTATTTATTTTATTTATTTATATATGGAGGGGTTACCAGATAGCACTATTTATTTTAATTATTTATGTATTAAAGGCATGTATGAGA
Source organism: Bathynomus jamesi (assembly GCA_023014485.1). NCBI lineage: Eukaryota > Metazoa > Arthropoda > Malacostraca > Isopoda > Cirolanidae > Bathynomus > Bathynomus jamesi. Next base: position 35,753 of record JAJOZX010007508.1, on the reverse strand, counting down.
TTTTCTTAATGCTTAGAGTGGGTTACAAGATAGTACTATTAATTAATTGGAGAGATGTTACACACACACACACACACTGTATAACTTCCAGGAATGGTCAAAAAGTTTACAAAGAAACGTACCCAGCCATATATATATATATATATATATATATATATATATATATATATATGGGCCAGTTGGTAGTGCCTTCAACTAACAACGGCAGGAACGATCGATGTTACACACACACACAACACTCGCTGTACAACTTCCAGGAATGGTCAAAAAGCTTATGAAGAAACGTTTCCAGCCGTGTATATATATACAGGGTGTCCCATAAGTCCGGCATCATAGGAAAAAATAATAAAAAAGGCAAAACAAAAGCTTTTATTTACAGAACGTGCTCAATATGTCCACCATTGTTTTCAATACACAAATTCAGACGTGATACCCAGTCAGCAAGCACACGGTGAATGATGTCAGGAGTAATGGTGTTACATGCCCCAATAATGCGCTGCCGCAAATGTTCAACACTCGTAATTTTCTCTGCTTATACCAGCGCTTTCAAGTGGCCCAAGAGATAAAAATCTAGTGGCGTGAGATCCGGGCTTCTAGCTGGCCATTCCACAGGTCCTCGACGTCCTATCCAATGAGCAGGGAATTGTTGGTACAGGTATTCCTTACTTGGGTGCTGTAATGTGCAGGAGCGCCGTCTTGCTGGAACCATGTTGGGAAATTTCCTTCTTCGTTCAAGACACTGGGAAATGCTTCTTCCTTGAGCATACGTAGGTAGGTGCCTACAGTGACATGTTCATCGGAAAAGAGGGGGCCTATGATGCGATCCTTCCAAATGCCACACCATACCATCACCCGAGATGCACCTTGTTCCTTTGAAGAGGTATACCAGTGAGGTTTGTTTTGAGACCAGTAGCGGGTGTTCTGTCGATTTACTTCACCATTTCCATAAAAAACAGCCTCGTCACTGAACAGAATGGTGGACGGGAAATTGGCATCCCGAGCATATGAATTATGGTTTGTAGAAATAGAAAAATATGAATTTCTCCTATGATGCCGGACTTATGGGACACCCTGTGTGTATATATATATATATATATATATATATATATATATATATATATATATATATTAATGGCAGTATTAGGAGAGTAATTCAATTGCCCCATATTAGAAGTGTACAGTTATCCTTTATATATTCTTTCAAATAATTAAAACCAAACCAAAATGGAGAAATGTAAATTTATCTTGTTTTCTTGCTTCGAATAAATGTAATTTATTTCTCCATAAACACTTCATTTAAAATGAGGGAAAAACATTTGTTTAATAAATCAAAAAGCAATTCACTTCCAAAAGAATTTAATTTAAATTTCCATCATTTCATTTATTAATTTCCAAAATTATATATACAAAACTATATACACATTTATATTAAATGATAAAATTTTAACAAATATATAGAAAATAAATATACTTTCAAAAATAAATACTATCATTTTACCTAATTTGGAATGCGGTCATTCCTTTCATTTCGTTAATGTACGTTACATGTACTTTTCCAGCTACCTTAGCGAATGCTAACCGCAGACACCTACCACTTTACCCTTTATTATTATATTAATTTCAAAACCTTAATTCACTCATTACTAATTAGTAATTTTTGACCTTTTTATAAATTTCGGGGTTCTAGCCTATTTTTTACTGCGCTTCATTATTATTCACCCTTCTCTTCCTACACCGTATTCTTTGATTTCTCCTAAAGCTTTTACAGAAATTAATTTTATGCGTAAATGTTACTCATTTTGGCGTATCACGCATAGTTTCTATGAAATCTTAAAAAATATTACACAATTATTGTATATAATATGTATAATGTTGTATATAAGCACATAGTGTCAGCGTATATTAAAACTATACAGTATCGGAAAAAAGTTCGCCCAGAAATTAAATTTCTAAAAAGCGTAAAAATTTACAAAATGTTAATACTGTAAGGGTTTTCAGAATAAAATTTCACTCATTATTAATGAGTAATTTTTTTATACTTTTTATAAATTTCGTGGTTTTAGGCTCTTTTTCCTGCGCAATGTAGTCTGTGTTTCGCATGTTTTGTGGCAACACAGCTTCCCATTGGATCAGCGAGGTTAAGCGACCTTAGTTCTGGGTAATATTTCGATGGCCGACCGTTCTCATGATACGGATGATGTAGCGATCTGTGGTTGAGATTTCCACGTAAAGCTTCTTTGCATCATATAAACTTATAGTTGTTATGAAAGAGACGAAATAACCTTCGAACAATATATCATCTTTCTTTATAAAATCTTATATAATAAATGCATTCAGAATATATGAAAACAGTGAAATAAGCTGCGGAGTGAACAACCCAAATTTGATAAAGACACACCTTCATTATTCGTGAAGATGTCCAATCAGAACTTCAATGCCCAAAGCGTGGGTCCGTTACTTCGATGTTACGACATCTGATTGGCACACACATATGCCAAAGGGCCGCCCAATTACATTAACATCCAATCAACAAGTTTAAGGGACTGCCATAGTCGGGAATCATTACATATAAAAGGATTTTCAGCTGGAACTCACAACATTTATTTTACCAGCGAATAATCACAAATTCCCTCCATCATGGACACCGCCAGCCAGTCACAACAACGACAGTTTACCGGAGCTATATGAAGAGGGGTGCCCTAACGCCGGTGCTACAATTAGTCTTTTTAACACATCCGATCGGGACGGATTATTTTCAACGCAAACCGTTGCTGACATCTGCACTGACGCTCCGTTTGATCCGGCGCAAGCGATTGCGGTTGAAATTTAAGTATAAATATTTTATGTACCCATATTTCTATTTTATTTTTTGTGTCCTATATTTAGACGCGAACTTGTTATTTATTTTGATGTTCCTGAGGATGTCATTAGGCGAAAGTTCTTGAGCACCATTCGGTGCTTCCTTCGTGGTTATTTCATCATATATATATATGGATGGACTGTAATAATTTATTTTCAACTCATTACATTTTGTTGTAAAATGCTTCATTTTACAACTCATTTTTAAATTATAGATTAGTTTCAATTAGAAATAACTAATTAATGATTAATATTTTAGAAAAGACCTTCGTTAATATGGTAAAAGTCCTGTTCTGATATTTCTATTAATTAATTTTATAAAAATCAATAATAAGTTCATTTTGAAATGTGATGTTATTCGTCATTTTCTCTTAAAGGGACCACAAACCACGAACTTCCCTGAGTGGTTCGAAGGTATATGAAGCTTCACCTTGTAACTCCTTGTAACTCTCTAGTAAATGTTACAATAATCAAGATTCTTTTGCAAGTGTTAATTATTTAAAAAAAAATCCATAATAATTATATATTGAAGTGTAAAGCTATCTGCCAGTGGCTCGGTTCCAAGTGTCAGCAGGCTGTGCCCAGCTATTCATCCTTCCTCACAATAAAGAATGTATCAGAGTATATGTGAATGAATAGACTTACTGCTTATTATTAATTCTTAAGGTTGTAACGTATATTCTGCTCGATTTTTTAGTTCATTCAGAGCAAAAATTAAATGACAGTGACCAATTAATAATCAATATAATTCCCTTCTTTTTCTATAACCTCCTCCCACCTGTAGAAAAGTATTTTTTTTTGACAAGTTCAAAGAAATCCCTTGGTTTCGAGTTAAAAAAAAGCGATCACTTCGTCTTCGATAGCTTCCCTGGATTGCAACTTTTGTCCATCTAGGTGGTGTTGCAGACTTCTGAATAAATGGTAGCCTGAAGGTACGATGTCTGGAGAATAAGATGGATGAGCCATTTTTTCCCAACCAAATGCCTCCAATTGGGCAGTGGTGATTCGAGCAGTGTCATGGTGCGCGTTATCCTGGTGGAATAGAACACCTCTGCGATTAATTAATGAAGGACGGTTTTCTTGTAATGCCATCTTCAATCGTTGGAGTTGTTGGCAGTAGACTTCAACTGTGATTGTTTGGTTATCTGGCAGAAGCTCAAAATGAATAATTCCTTGCATATCCCACCAAACGCCTAGCAAAATTTTCTTTGGATTGGGTCCATTCCTTGGCTGAGGTTCAGGCTTTGTTTCACGGCTAAGCCACTGATGTCGACGCTTAATATTATAATAGAGGACCTATTTTTCATCCCCAGTGACGACCCGATTCAAAAACGGTGCCTGCAGTTGCCGACAATGCAGTGATGTGCAAATATCGATTCGATGTTGAAGATTCGCTTGTGACAAATCATGCGGAACCCATTTTCCAACCTTCACTACTTTTCCTAGCAGTTTCAAACGACGATGAATGGTCATATGGCTAACGCCGAGTTGCAGGCCAAGTTCTCTTACAGTTACCGTTGGGTTTTCCTCCACTGTTCCTTTCAGCAACTCATCTAACACATTTGGTCATCCAGTTCGTTGATAATCTTTCAGACTGAAGTCTCCATTTCTGTACTTCTCAAACCATCTCCTACACATCCATTCGCAAACATCATCATTTCCATAAACTCTCTGAATGTTTCTTGCGGATTCACTAGCGTTAGATCCTTTATGGAACTCATACAGCATCACATGTCGAATATGCCCTTTCGTGGGCTCCATGTTTTTTCAATTACTGTAATATCGTAGGGGTGGGGTTGTAACTGTATGAAAAACACCAGAGAAAATATTCATTAGCTTAATCCTACACTAGTCTAAGCCTACGCTAGCTTAAGTCATTCTGTATCATTCTCTATCGTGATAAAACCTGTGCGAATCTGTCGCCGCGTGTATTTTGCAACATTTCTAAAACTATTTCACATTGTCTTGAGGTTATTCCATTATCTGTCGTCCGTTTTCTAATCGAGCAGAATTTATGTTACAACCTGATACATTTTCTCTCAAAGGGGACTCAAATTTCTAATTTACGTATGTATTCCGAATTCATTACATTACATTACTTCCCCGACAAACTGGCATTCGTTGGATCGGGTGTGCTCTAATACTTCGATTTCCCTATTCAGATCACTGTCCGCGTCATGCGTTTCTTCAAAATTAAGACGAAAATATTCTTAACACGATTTAGTTCCTCATCGGTCCTTTTTGGAGAAAGGATACGGTTGTTCATACAATTGATTAGTTCATACATTTTCCTAAATCTTTTTTAATAATAATAAAAATCCACTTGTTTTTCATCAAAATACACAGTACATATATATATATATGTATATAAATAAATATATATATAAACATATATATATGTATATATAAATATGTATATAAATATATATATATATATATATATATATATATATGTACTGTGTATTTTGATGAAAAACAAGTGGATTTTTATTATTATTAAAAAAGATTCAGAAAAATGTATGAACTAATCAAATGTAAAACAACTGTATCCTTTCTCCATGAAGGACCGATGAGGAACTAAATCGTGTTATAGAATATTTTCGTCTTAATTTTGAAGAAACGCATGACACAAACAGTGATCTGAATAGGTAAATCGAAGTATTAGAGCACACCCGATCCAACGAATGCCAGGTTGTCGGTGAAGTAATGTAAGCTATTAATTTTTCTTGTGTTTCAGGTAAGAGCAAGACGCAGCGTATTTTCATCAATTTATTAAATGGTAGAATCATAAGGAATATTTTATAAAATAGTATAATTTTTATATTCAACTTAACTTAGTTCCAGAATTAGCATCCATTACATTTTGAATAAGCTAGAGCACAAGACTTGTTCTTATTGGAGACAATTTATATTTCACAGAATATTGTTGCAATTACTCGTTACATTTTATATGTATATATACGCGTAAAACATCATACAATACATCGAGCTCGCACAAACGGAAAACGTTTTTTTATCTGTTTGCTTACAATTTGATCAGTCCACTCAGTGTGACACGGATCGAATAATTTTTAAAAAATTATAAATTCCTTTCCACGTACCATGTGTAAGAGAAATGAAAGGCAGTACATGCCGCAAGTATTACTAAAGTGTCCTTGGAATCGGTAAGGTTTCCAGACAATTTCGGGGATATGCATTTGTTCGACAAATTTTACAATAATAGAGTCGTCCCAAGGATAAGTCCCCATCGATTTAAAGTAGTACATTCTTTCCCTATTTTTAAAATAGATGGCTATCCAATGAATCCCTTCGCCACCACTAACATCTGTGTTCATAATAAGTGCACCGCGGTCTCTTGTGGTTGTTAATTTTAATGTTTCATTCTTCGCAAACACCGATAAATTTAGAGTGTGTGATTCGGTCACTATTCATTACTCTCTGGAGTGTATTCGCATCCATTTTAAAAGTCAGTGACTACACTCCTGAATCTGTCAATTTCTATTAGGGCTTGTGATTCGAGTTATACTAGTACACTAATATGGGCGTCTAGGGGTTTGGCGAATTCGAATCTGACTGAAGTGTTTCCACTCTGCTGTGGACTTAAGTGTGTAGTTATACTAGTAGATAAGTCAGGAGTGATGTCAAACGGATAAAAGTTAAATTGATCGATGAATTCTTTCTGCGTTACACCAATTCCTAGCCGGTGATATGGGCAACATTAATATAAGCTCTCGAGCAAAGCGAGAACACAGCATGTGATGAATAGTGCGTTTCCAATGTCCCTCCCAACGCTGTGCCATTGACGTATAAAGTTATATTTTTATGGCCGAAATTCTCGAATTTAAAGGCGTTCTTTTTATATTTTCCATTCACAGAGATGTGGTCCTGGATTCCAATTAATAACCTTTTAGGTAGAGCTCCCAGGGCGATGTTTTCTATCTGTTTCGATGCCAACCCTGCGGGCATCGTGTATTTTCATCTGTACTCTCTTAACAGGGTATTTACTGTGGCATGTAGTAAATTTTTTCAATTTCTATTTGTTTTGGTGAAGTTAGCTTCACTCAACGTACGCGAAGGTATGTTTCCATAGCATGAAACACAACGGCCTTTGCGTCCTCTTCTTGCTCAACTCCCAGATTTAAACAGATTTCAGGATTCGTGCGAGTGAGCTTTAATTTCATTTCGACCCCAATCACAAGCAGCTTCTCCTGGAATGTGAAGTCTGTATGCAGGCGCCCAAAACATTCGTATATCTTATTTTTAGAATTTGTAAATTTGTCCTTTATACTGCTTTCGTCTTTTGTCTGATAGTAGCCCTCGGCAGTTAGAAAGGTATACTTCGCTTCTTTTGAAAAGTTGGACATTTTCCAGAAAGGCTCGTATGTGATAATAACCCGGACCTGCAGAGATGTTGACCTGATTTAAATATACATCACATTAGCTGAATATGGAGTGTATTTTTCATCGCAATCCGTTCCGTCAAAAAAGTAAGGGCCTGAGCTGAGTATCACGAATTAACGGGTTAATCATAATAAAGTCTTTGCTCAATAGAAACTTGCGTTGGGGGCATATCAAAGAGGGACAGCTCCGATTTACAACATTGTGAACTACACGGATGGATGAAGCGTGCCATGACAAGCCAGAAATAGTACCACCTCTCTCGACAAGTAGTAAGCAACGTATGAGTCATGAGAGTAATGTCAGTTAAAAAATTATCAAACATAGGTTTCACTCGGCTAGAGCACTTCTTTTTTATGTCCTTTTACGTTTAACGCCACGTGCTGGTAACCCTTTCTTCTTCTTCTTCCGGACAGGCCTCTTCTTTTTCCCACCACCACGCATTTTTCTCTCTGCTTCTTTGATGATTTCGTTCCGTGTACGCTTTAAGTGCTTTTTCTTTAGGTCTAGACCCCGCCATTATGTTTTCTACCGTGTTAAAACCTGATTGTAACGTTTTCCTCCCGAGATATCTGGCACCCCTCTTCAGCAAGGGGACAGCCGCACGTTGTATGGTAGAAAAAAATGGATCCAATCCCACTCCCACCCTGGTATCTCACCTGTCGATAGACTGTGAAAGGCTTTCGTTCCATTATAACTCAGTGCGACAAAAGTGGAGCTTCACTGTTAAGCTCCCGTCACCGAATGGGAAACTTTTCCCCTCAATCGTTCTTATATATATTGAAATATTTGTTAATAGATTAGTCGCGACATTCACATAATGAGGTTTGTCATATGTCATGCTCAAGCTCTGTCCTCTATGATTGGGAATGTGAGCGATACGAAGCAGGCGCAGGAGTATCCCCAACAATATGATGCTCCATGATATTGCTCTAAATATAGCACATGTCTAGGGGTGGATAGCCATCACCCAATTTCTCCAATTTCAACTGGTACAATTGGCTAGACAAATCCTGTTGTACTTCGTGAAAGGTATCTCTTTGGAGGGTTGATTCATATCACCCTTAGGTTATAATTTTGAACAACCCTTTGTCTTTAATATATCTGTTAGCTTGTGATTTTAGGGCCAGAATGTGTGCAAGGTATTCTTTGTTTACGATTTCGTATACTAAATCATCCGTAAGTCTCTCACAACATCCTCGGCCGCACCATAACGGCCCGGGACTAGTGTTACTACTGTAGTGTAATACCTTGTATCCCCACTCGGGGCGATAAGCATGGTTTTATCCCGAGTTACACTGGCCTTTTCACATTCATCAACGTCTCTAAGAACCGTAAAAACGGTGTCTTTATAGCAATACTTAAAAAGAGGGTGTCCAGCTGAATTTTGCATAGCTCCCACCTCATACGGATCACGACCCAATTGAATGGGCACATGGAGTTCTGTTACAAAGTTAGCCAGGGTGTTGTTAGGATGTACAGAGAGAGAAGAAGAGGACGGTAGTGTGACGTAGAAGTGGTTAGGCGACATGTTGCATACTATTTAAACTTCATTACTGCAACAGCTTTTATATAGGTGTTGAAGCTTTCTGGGTACCGTAGCCATTTCACCAGGTACATTTTTCTCTTTCCTAAACCATTGCTGCCTAAAGTTTTTTCAATTTTAAAAACGTTTTTTCCTAAATTAAATGTCACTTTCTTCAACTCCTCGCGGTAAAAGCCTCCTGCGATTTCTTCCCCATTCAAATCTTCAACATAATACAGCATTATCTCGCCTTTTGGTCTCATAGCTCTAACTTTAAAAATCTCACGTGTCCAACCTTGCTCAATTCCCTTCGCGAATTTATTTTCCGAACGTGATAGCCTTACATAATCATTGATTTTGAAACGTGTAGAGTGTGGTGGTGGTGCTCCATCTATTCTCACCTCTGTGCGCGTACCTCTTTCTAAAACTTCGTTAGGTGTTGTACCGATCGTATGGTGGTGTGAACGGTTGTATGACGATGCCAATGACCCCAGAACGTTTACATATCTGTATGTGTTTTTATGTGTAAAATAGCGATGCATTCGTTCCTTTATGGTACGTTGAACTCTTTCAGCTAAAGAGGCCTTGTGTAAGAACTGCTAGTGTAGTAACTGATATTAAGCCCTGTCAGCATTTTCTGTAAAGCGCGGCCTATAAATTCTTTCCCCAGATTCGTACAAAAATAGCCAGGAGCCCAGTCTTCTTTCAATATCAACGTTTTGGTAACTTTAGCAACTGTTTCAGGCGATTTATTTTTCAGAGGAATTAGCCACAGATACCTAGAGAATACATCTATTATCAATAGGATGTAGCGGTAGCCGTCGTTATACACTGAATGTCTTTGCATGTCTGTTAAAGCCGCTTACCAAATAGTCAACAATCGAAGCCGCTGTTGTCTTGGCCGTTTTAAACCTTTTTCTCACCGGTTTATGAAGTGTATAAGCATCCTGCTCCCGCAGAAACCTCTCAACATCTTTTTTCCCTACTCCATCATTGTAAACACCTCTCTATCTACGGTCTATTAACGCCGCCATAGGAGGCGAGGTTAGAAATGTCATAATAACGTTTTCTTAATATTTTAGCCATTTGCGTATTTGAGACACGTGGATAAGGTTCGGCGTTTGTTCTCTTCTTTCTCCTCTTCAGAGATGTTACTGCTGGGGGTGATGGCGTACTCAGTTGTGACACATACGAGACTTGCTCCAAGTCTTTTAACCTATTCAGATTTCCTATCAATGTTTTGGGGACATTTATTTGTTGTAGTCTGGCTTTAATATGCTTCCATCCTGTTGGTGAGGGCCTGTCCCACTTTCTCACCAGATCATGGACAATATCGACGATATTGGATCCCTGTACCCTTGTTCCTTCAACAATGACCTCGCCTGTATCGGTCCACTGTATGATGGGGTCCTCACTCAATAGATTATAAAGACTTAAGCCTTTTTTCCTCAATATATGTGGGAGACTGCTTTTTAATACATGCTCGATGTGTTGCGTTCCGTTGTTCTTTGGCTGGTCATCTCCAACGTCGGGCCCAGGTCCTAAGTCGCCACGCTCAACGTTGCTCGCGCTGTGCCTAATAACCACGGGGAGCTATGTCGGATTCTTATAAACTTCATACTCATTAAGAAATTTCTGCAGAGCCTCTTGAGACAAGATCCTTTTCTCATCAGGTGAATTTTCACGGTTTAATAGGGTTAACAAATCGCTTTCCATTCTTTTAAGCCTACATTTACGGGGTTCTAGAACCGTGTCTGGAATCTTTGAACTTTACAGTGAAGCATACACCTCGTGCGGAATCACTACCACTTTCTTCATCATATTAATCTAGTCAGTAAAGGTTCCAAAACTGAAAATAAGATGAGGAGGAATGATCCCCCTCTTTGTACAATAATTCGCTTTTTCTTCCCCACAGTTCGACTTTTACGAGCGAGCCTACGTATTATGTTCTTGTAACGACGTAGACGAGCCTTCTGAGGGGGCTTCGTTGGTACATTACATTTTATAACATTAAGACAGATTTCACAGATGCATTTTAAAAAGTCGGAGTCGATATTTTTTTATAAACATCTGTTGCAGTGCACGGGGCAATCTTTGATAGATGTTTATTAATTCACGGTATTCCTTCAGCCTATTTGTCATTCTGGAATATACACCGTTTCAGGCTCGTTTGGGAATATATTCGTTCTTAGAAGCACCCTAAACGTGTTTCGCGGGTGAAGGTCACAAAGCAAATATTCGTAACGCCGATTTGTAGATTCTTTATAAACCTCCAAAAACTCCTTACGCTGATTCGGGAACATTTGATTGGCTAATACCCCAATTTGTGACATATCTCCTCGTTGCGCGAATAAGACTAGATACTGCGTATTTAGCGACACATCGCGCATGTATCTCTTTTTGGAAAATAGATCCTGGTTGATGAAGAATACGCTTATGTTAAGATGGTGGGAGAACACTGTAATTGTCTCGGCAAACGTTTTATCCATTTCCAACATGAGATCGTCAATTACAATGACTGTATGCTCATTTCCCTTTAACGAATTAACGTTATATACACCTTTCTGGCACAAAATATCATCTTGGTACATGTTGAACACTGATTGATACGTCGAATAGCACCATATTATTTTATACACAAATTTTGAGAACATCTCCCCCTTATCTTTAATGATTTTAAGCATAAACACAGTTTTACCACATCCGGTAGGGCCAGATATAATACAGGTGGAGGGGCTTGTGAACCTGAATTTTTCTACAGGTTCCATCTCTAACACGTCACACTAGCCCTGTTCAAAAATCAACTTTCTTATTTTCATAGGTTTCTGTACTTTTTCCAATGCTTTTTGACCTGAAAAGGCCGAAAATCACAACCATTTTGACCTAGGTTGTTGGGAAGCATTGCCGCATGGAGCTTTAATTTTTCTGCCTTGAAATCGGCCAAAAGCACCAGTTCCGGGGTCCCTTGAATCATGTTTTGCACTATAACCTTTTATCTAAACAAGATAGAGCAACAAAATAGGCACCAAATTAAAGTGTTTTTAATCCTCTTTCTAACTTATACAATTATGATAGTCTTGGAACAAGAAATGACACATTGGTACATACAAAGATTTCAGAAATATCACAAAATTCGTTTTCTCACACTCAAGGCAGACAAGGCGCCTTATTCATGACACAAATTTGAGATTAACATTTTGTCACAAGTCTATTCGATCAAGAAGTGAAAGCATTACATGATGATTAATTTCATAATGACATTTCATAATGAGAGTTTGTTTCTTGAAGCTGTCAAAGCGGCGTCTGTTGAACTCCTCAGCTTGAAGGAGATAGTCCCTTTGCTTGGCATCTGTTGTTATGACATTTGCAAAGTCGCTCATCATCTTGACACCACGTTCAGCAATGTCATTCACCGCTTTCAGATTCTTAACATAGTCCAACGCTTTTCTGTAGTCCTCATTCTGTGGCCAAGAAGTGACAGGTTCCAGAAGCCACTCGGATCCAATGTTCAGTGTGTCCAGCAGGAAATGTGATTCTGGGTCAATGAGATCAACCAGGGTGGTCTTAGCTGTGACTCTCTGGAATAGAGGCTTTCCTGTTCTGAAGCTGTCTGGCTTCTCAGTGGCATGTAACTGGGCAGCAATGTCGTGCTTCAATGTGTCACTCAATCTACTGCTGAACAGGGCAAATGGCACGACTTCCTGCGTCAGGTACCATTTGTGGTTTTCCATCTTATTAAGTACTGCATCAGCAAGCTCTGGGTCAGTTTTCTTGTACTTCAACATGTCCTGGATTAGACTTAGATCATTCACGGGAGCATCTGCAGCAGACATTGACATCATCCATACAGGAGTGTAGAACAGCGCAAGGAAGGTGTTGAGTCTTTCCAGCTTTGATACAGTGTCTTCGTCGTACTCAAGTTGATCTGCAAACATCAGCATTTTCATGGAGTACAGGTTTCTGGCCATACATCTGGCCTGATGAATGGCGCCTGGTCGACTCCAGTGAATACCTCGAGGAGGCGTCCCTCCAAGAACAATGACTGTCAGTTCAGCCATTTCCCTGTAGTCGGCTCTTGGAAGCCTTTCTGCTGTTAGAATGTCTTGGAGTATTTCTTCACTGTTCTTCTTCTTTTCCTTCAGCCATTTGCTGTTGATAGCCAGCATCTTTGGGTTTTCCTTGGACAAGTCCGTCCAAACATCCTTCAGATGTTCGAACCAGGGATTATCTGGCCCCTTCACCTTCCCAAACAGCTTCTCCCAAACTGCTCCTACTAGGATTTCCAGGATGTGATGTCGACAGGCCAGATAAAACACCTTTTTGTTCAGCATTTTCTCTAGCAGTTTGGCAGCTCCTCTGTGAACTCCACTGTTACTGGATGTAGTGTCAAAAACAAGGGCAGTAACATTATCCGTAAGTTCCCATGTCTCCAGTAAATCCATTGAAGCCTCAGCCTGAGCTGTGCCAGAAGAATTGTCGATGACAGGTACTCCCAATAACTTTCCTTCAGTGTATGAAGGTGGACCAGACACTAGCACAGCTAAAGTCTTTGAGGTACTTCCAGGTTCACTGCCCAAGACATCTTTGAGCAACTTTCCATCCCAGTGTAAGGCAGCGTACTGTGGGGGGTTTTCACAAAACTTGGACATGTGACTCTGGCTGATATTATACCTGGACAGCATTCTGTTGCGACGTGTTGTTGAGGTTGAGATGACGAAGTTATCCAGATCAGCCCCTCCAGCTTTCAAGGTGGCAGAAACCATGGCAGTAACTTGATTGTCTGATAAACCAAAACGATCAGCTGTATTGCAGATGACATCACATTCCATGACCTTCCTTGGAAACGTCAGTCACACTAGTCACAGTGTCTTGATGGTGAGAACATCCAGGACGAGGCTGATGGTAATCCATGTCCTCTGTGTTAGCGTCGTTGTCAGTTGAGTCACCCCAGGTAATGTCATCCACATGAACAACTGCCTCTTGTTCTGCTGCAGCTGTAAAATAGTACAACATGTTAAGACAGTAATTGTTAAGTACATGCTAAATATCGCAATGGAGTAAAACTTAAAACTTTTTGTAACGTTCAAAGTAATTAGTTTTACCTTGTTCTTGTCTATGCTGCAGTCTTTCATTCCTCGCTGCTTGCTGCAGGGATCTTGTCTCAAAAATCTTGTCATGACCAGACATATGACCTTTCCTCTCAGTCTTTTGGTCTTCGTAGAACCTGATATCCTCATCTTTCTTCTCTCTGGATAACAGTCTGTTGTTCTGTATTTCCTGGATTGCATCTGGAGCTCCTATATCGAACAGGCTGTCTAATTCCAGCACAAATGCTCCTCTTTTTCCTCCAGGGTTACTTGCTCTTCCTTTGCTTTTCACCAGAGCACGATGTTTCTCATGTAGTTTCATAAGAGCTTCATTGCGTTGTACTTGGTCATTGTCTTGATCCTAGCCATCTGCCAGAATGGGATGATAGATTCAACTGTTTCATATGCAAGGTCTTGAACCATGGGCCTCCCTGCATTTTCCGGTAAATTCTGAAGATTAAGGAAATACTGGAACGCCTGTCTGTTGGTGGGAAGCTGGGAACCACTGATAAAAGCTGAAGGGTATCCAACCAGGAAAGTTTCAGTGAGAGATCTGGTAGATGGCCCAGTTGACACCTGCCTGTGGACAGTACGTGGAGGTTCTGAGATATCAACTGTGCGCCCACGGAGCTCCCTCAGCTCCTTGCTTAATGCCATTGTGAAGTTGTAACTTGTAGATGGTTTTCTAGATTCTGATTGAGTTTCTGTTGTTTCCTGAAAAATGATAGATAATTATTATTATTATTATTATTATTATTAATTATTATTTATTTATTATTATTATTATTATTATTATTATTATTATTTATTAATTTTATGCTCTTTCATTTGATACCTAATTTGTTGCTCTATCTTGTTTAGATCAAAAGTTAAAGTGCAAAACATAATTCAAGGGACCCCGGAATTGGCGCTTTGGCCGATTTCAAGGCAGAAAATTTAAAGCTCCATGCGGCAATGCTTCCCAACATCCTAGGTCAAAATAGTTGTGATTTCCGGCTTTCTCAGGTCAGAAAGCATGGGAAAATGTACAGAAACCTATGAAAATAAGAAAAAGTTGATTTTTGAACAGGCCTAACGTCACACCCCTAAATGGGTCATTTAAAAATATAACAATTTAAGTGCTACTCCTTACATTTTTTTTCTTCTATCACAGAACCGTGAATGACGGCGATGTACAGCCCTCCATCATCAATATTACAGATGACCCCGATGACTGTGTAGCTACAGACTCCATCCCCGCTGACGAACCCTCACCAGCGATACCTGTAGCACGCGATAATTCAAAGCGGAAGCATGATGAAGAACCATCCACGTCAGGTATAAAGCGTGCCAGGATTGTTCCGGTTGTTAGGCCCCCAGTATTAGAGCCCCAACCCTCTACGTCTTATGATACAAACCCCACAATAGTACCTTCCTCAAATATACCTCCTTATTCCTGTTCAATTCTGGGTACTTCCTCCACACCAGCAGCAGCAGCTTCTCGTGCTATGGAGGATGGCATAACTTTCGAGATGGTGCGCAAAGCTACACGCACGCCTGCCCTGACAAGAAATCGGTACGAGGTCAGGGTTGACCCTGGATCCCTGTATACTGTATAGCATCGGTGTTGGACTGCGACGCGTAGTTGAACGTATTATGGAGTTTGCCCTTCAGAACCGCGACGAACATGAAGTCCGGACGAGGTTGTCCTTTAGGTTCGGGTCATATGACCGGGATGTAGATGATTTTTGGGTAGTAATACCATTCAGACGCTTGGCAACTGTAGACATAGAATATATCTTGGGTCGTGTAATGCAGGTCTCTCAACATGGACAACTTCACGATAGATATTGAGAGAGTATTCTGGGTTGCGGGTCATAGTGCCACACCTTATACTCTTAATTTCAATTCTCCGGTTATTTACAGAAAGCATTTAAACGTCGATCGTGGTTGCGGCTTTATAGCAATAGTCTTAGCTCATATGTTCACTGTGCTAAATACAATCGCGTATATTAGCTGGCTGCCTACGGTTGTGCAGCGTGCCCGTAAACTGGCTTCAGATTGTAAGCTTGAGTTTCAGTGTAATATGGGCACTGAAGAGCTAAGAAGGGTAGAGCAGGAAATGAATGTTCGTATAGTTGTATTTGGAATGGATGATCGTCGTAGGACAGTATATGTTTTTAAAAGCTGTATGAGAGATCCACTTATTTTAGGATTGTCAAGAACATCATATCTCCCCATCCGTAATATCAGGACTCTCTACGCTAGTTATGATAAAAGTTGAAAATATGAAAGCATCATGATTTGTGTAAGGGATGTCTCGAGTTTGCTGATGATATAGTGAAACAATGTAAGGAATGTTAATGGTATGTGAGCAGGGATCTACTTATTTTAGGTTTGTCAGGAACATCGTATCTCCCCATCCGTAATATAAGGACGCTCTACGCTAGTTATGATAAAAGTCGAAAATATGAAAGCATCATGATTTCTGTAAGGGATGTCTCGAGTTTGCTGATGATATAGTGAAACATTGTAAGGAATGCTAATGGTATGTGAGCAATGTAAAAGCCCCAAATGTGAAATTCACGTAGTTGAAGCTAAGAAGAGGGAATGTAATGTGTGTAGACGTACATTTTTCAATAATAAATGCTTTGAGCTCCATAAATGAATTGGCACTTGCAGGAAAATGAGGATTTGTAAGTGCGGTATGTTTCACATGATGAATAACTGGGGGAATTTCAAGCATAAATGTAATAAAATTCACTGTTCTACATGCCATGAGAAATATAAGGCGGCCGGAGTAAAGCATGTATGTTATATGAAGGATGCTAAGCCCAAAAATAGCCCTTGTATAACCGTGTACTACGATTTAGAAACATACACGAACGCTGAAACCAAAGATTTTATTCCACATTTACTTGTAACCCAGACTATCTGTGATGAGTGCATGGAGGCTGGGTGTGATGAGTGTCACAAATGTGGTAAACGGACAAACGTTTTTAAAGCGATTGCACACGACAGCCGTGTGAGACTCTTTGTATCCTATATTGTCAAATTAGCAGACAAGTTAAAAAAAATGACTGTGTATATTCTTGCCCATAATAGGGCAAAATTTGACACACAGTTACTTTATAAGGAGTTGCTTGAATACGAGCCAGCTACGATATTTACAGGTGATCCCTTGAAAAGGGGCAACAAACTAATACAGATGCAGATAAGAGGTAATGTTCTGTTTAAAGATACTTTATTATTCACACCTTGTAAATTAGCAAAGCTACCCAAGGTCATGGGCGTAGCCTCTGAAGTTTCAAAAGAATATTTCCCTTACACAATCCTCACTGACGAAACTTTAAATTACGTAGGACTACCTCCACCCAAACATTACTTTAACTACACCAACATGAGTGATAATGAGAGAGAAGATTTTGACCGCTACTACAACAGTTTTAATTAAACTAGTCCATACAATATAGCTGATGAATGTGAACGTTATTGCGTGAATGACGTACACGTGCTTAGAGTATGTTTCCAGGCCTTTAGAAGGATGTACATAGCCCGTTTCAAATGCGATCCGTTGCAAGTCGCAACCACGATCGCCTCATTATGTTTTACGGTGTTCAAGAATAACTTCATGCCTAAAGACACCTTAGCCGTCATTCACAGAAACAATCCCCGCAGTTATGGACACAAGGCTATTTAGTGGCTCATACACCGACAGCAACAGACCGCGGTATACATAAAACACGCCCGCAACAAGGGTGAAGTACCCATTAACGTCAATGGTCGTGTTTTTTGGGTTGATGGTCTAAGTGAAGATCGAACCACTGGTGAGAAGACTGTGTACTCCTTTAACTGCTGCTGGTTGCATGGATGCCCACGACCTGACTGTGCCGTCACGGGGGACCTCCATGGAAGATCCCCCGCCGACAGCCTCGCATGGACCCGTAACCGCGATCAACTTATAGGCTCCCAGTTCACTCACAAGATCGTGTGGGAGCATGAGTATGATGCACAGATGGAAACAGATGGCCAGTACCGTGAAGAAATAAGGGCCATCAAACATTCAATGTTGTTGGATCCCCTCAAATGCGTTGATAGCTCGTTTGGATGGCGTACAAATCCATTCAAGCTCTACTTTCCGCCTACGCGCGACGCGGGTGAAGCTCCATTACTACGACTTCTGTCCTTTATATCCCAACTTGATGAAGAACAATCCGTACCTTTTAGGTGCACCTGAAAAACTGGTGGGCCCCGCCATGCCAACCATCGATGAGTTCTCAGCTAACTTGAGTGAGCGCGACTTTGGACTCTCTTTCGTAGATGTACTCCCCCCTCGCGATTTATGGATGCCGATCTTACCCGTCGCTACAGATCACAAGCTCATGTTTCCCCTGTGCCTGAAGTGCTCAGAGGAGAACACCGGGGATTATAATCACACAACCAATCAACGTAAGATCAGAGGTGTATATACAAGCCCTGAGCTGGACCTAGCCGTTCGCCATGGATACAGAATATTGAAGATACATGAGGTGTTGAGGTTTCAGAAGCTACCCAACCTTTTCACGCCATACATAAACGCTTTTTTGAAGGGTAAGGTAGAAGCATCGGGGTATCCGCGAGGAATTGATAACGAAGATGAAAAAACGGCTTATATTGACTGTTACCGTGGCCATGGAGGTATACAGCTTGACCTTTCCCAAATTGTTAAGAATCCTGGCAAGCTTTTTAGTGCAAAGTTGTGTCTAAACAGTCTTTGCGGGAAATTTGCGGAGAATACTGGCAAAGGGAACCTTCATTTGGCACAAAATTATAGTGAAGTCTGGGACTATGCCAACGCTTCCGATAAAGAGGTTATGGAGATCGTGAATGTAGGTAATACTTACATAATAAAGTACAACTTCACCGAACTGGCCACAGATACCTCACGGGTTACAAACATACCTGTAGCAAGCTTCACAAAGGCCTACGCCCGCATCAAGCTTTGGGGACTACTGCACTCTCTTGGGCGGCGGGTGCTGTACGCTGACACAGATAGCGTAATATTGACAGCGAGGGAGGGTGAATACATGCCTGCTATTGTGGGATTCCTCGGAGAGTTAACTGACGAGATCAAGGATGAGTATGATGATGGTGCATACGCTGACTCATTTGTATCAACAGGGCCAAAAACTTATGGGGTGCGGGTGAGGGTGGGGGAGGATATGAAATATATCGTGAAGGCTAAGGGTATCACGCCTAACCATGCGAACCGACGAGTCGTTAACTTTGACTCATTGAAGGATCTAGTGTGCTTGGAAGATGAGGTTATCCACCCACCCAAACTGAATGTGGGGACTAGGGTTGCCAGACGTCCTTTATTTCAAAGGACAGTCCTTTATTTCGATCTGCTTGTCCTTTATTGTCCTATAACATTTAAAAATTTTTTTGGGAGCATCTCTCTCTCTCTCTCTCTCTCTCTCTCTCTCTCTCTCCTCTCTCTCTCTCTCTCTCTCTCTATATATATATATATATATATATATATATATATATATAAATTTGAGAATCTGGGAGTGGAAGCTTGAAAATGTTTTGAGTGTCCTTTAATCCGGTCATCAAAATCTGGCAACCCTAGGGGGACCCACAATTTTCGGGCGCAGAAACTGTAGTGTGCGAAGGAACTTAGGGGCACGAAGGTATGCCGTAACACGTAGAGGAAACGTTACCAGGTACCTGGTACCTATGATACCGTACCATTTGGATACCTTAATCCTTGATTTATATATATATATATATATATATGTATTGTTAACGATATGTTTATTTATTACATATATTTTTTACAATTAGGGTTTCATTTTCTCCTTTGCGTGCGTGGGTGTGTACAGTCCTAAGCTCCGCCCACTGTAAGATCAGTCACGTGACACCTGCCACTACCTGCGCATATCTCTATCCCTGCGTGCTCAGTTGGCCGCTGCAAACCCTGGAGCTCAGACGCATATTTTCTCACGTAGACGAAAAATAGTGATGGCTACTTTTGATATTGCGTGTTCGACGTTTATTAAGTGGTATTCTGTAAAGTCGGAAGATGTGGTGAATACTGAAAGACTGCCAAACCCCCTTCCACTGAGACTTTTAAGAATGCATTGAATCGTGCGAGGGAACAAGATGTTTAAATACTCTATGGATATTCTGGCGAGAGTATTGCCGGATTTCGCGGCACAAACGATGTAATGGACTACGTTGTAGGGCTAAACTGTATAAAAGCGTACATATACCGTGAGGTGAAAGAAACGACGCGTGCAGAAGAGAAACAACGGATATGGATAATGTGTCTTGTTGATGAATGGTGTGACAGGCGGTATTATGTCATGCTGCATCATACCGAGTACGCGTACCCTGCACCTGAGAATGTAAACCTTGTCATCATGGATAATCTAAAGTACTTTTACCACTACATTCATATATATCATGACGAGGTTTACAGTGAGGTTGTGGTTAAAGGCCTGTGTGAGTTTTTGATAGAATTTAGAGACGAGTATCGATTGTTAAACAAAAAGGAAAAATACGGTAACATGTTTCTCTCAAACAGTGTACCGGTTTGTGAATAAAATATGTTTAGATCGTGAAATTCCCCCTAAGCGAAAATGTCTGGTGCGTATTCTGGCGAGTGGAAGAGATAAAACATTAAAACCAATATTGCTTCATGTATCGGAAAATTTCTCAGAACACCTGCCCAGTATAATGGGATACAAGTATTCACGTCGGAACAGCGCCGTACGCGTTTCATCAGCTTATGGTGTGACTCGCTCCTCCCGTCGAGCCGATCCGCACACCCGTGGCTCATAGTCATCTCAGAGCTTGAACCGACTGGACGTGCACTCCTCGAATACGATGGAACTTCCTTTGAGAAGCATTCTCAATGCCGCGTACGAAGTGTCCGTGACAAAATCATTGCGCTTCTTCAGGCGTGAAACCGGTACCAATAACTATGTACTTGAAACGATTTGCAGGCAAGCAAATCTGGTAAACGTAACGTTATTTATTTAAGTGTTGAGGAGATGAATAGAGTCTTCATGATAGTTGAGAAGTGGGGAGAGGACCGTTATAAAATACCTGCAGGTGTAGGTACAAGAAGAGAACAGATTAGTGATCTACAGATCTACAGAAGCTAAGGATAACAAAGACCCTAAGATCCACTCTAAGGTTAGCCCTAGAGAAAGGAAAGAGTAGGGGTTAAGAGAAGAAAATAAGGGGTTAAATAAGTAGCAACACCTATCATTCATGGGTTAACATTCAATCAGAAAAAGAGAAAAGAGTCTCACCATCATCATCCGCCGGCCACTGCCGACAAGTCAGAAAAATAGTCGGAGAGAATAGGAAAGGGGTGAAAGATGAAAAGAAGTAAAATAAGAACGCTTACAAACCATACAAACACAGTCTTAACTCGCAGTCATACCATGGAAACTACAGACATGCAAGTAAAGAGAGTTACGACATGCAAGTAGAGGATAAGAAAAAAAAAGTAGGTAAAGTTAAACAAAAAGTGGGTTAGTTTACTCTACGTGCTACATCTACGTTCATGTTAGTCTAATTTTTTTTTTAAATTATATTGCTGGCATCACACGCTGGCATGTCACAAGCTGGCATTATTCGTCAACAGACACATCCTCGACCACCACCCACAGAGCTCCTGTTACTAATTGTTTTTTTTCATTTTAAACAACGTTAATATTTTTAAAATGAATATCTAAACGGTTGTTAAACATATTAAAGCTGGTAGAGTGAACGACTGACGAGGGAAGATTATTCCATTTATCAATTACTCTAAACGTAAAGAAGTTTTTAGCGATATTACTAATGAAATGTCTGCCACACAACCTAAATCCGTTATTACGAGTATTGCTATTATCGAAAGTGAAGAGTTTGTCAAAATTTGTTATCACTGTTATTAACGATTTTGAAAACTTCAATAAGCTCCCCCCTTAATCTCCTAGTTTCGAGTGAATGCAAGTCTAACATTTTAATTCTATCTCCATAAGGCTTGTTGCGCAATGACGGAATTAGTTTCGTGGCAAGACGCTGAACCCTTTCTAACCTATCAATATCCTCGCGCAAATACGGGCACCAAAACTGAACGGCAATTTCTAAATGAGGCCTGACTAGGGACTTGTAAAGGGGCAATATAATATTCTTCGATTTAAATTCGAAATTACGCGCTATGAAGCCTAACATCCTATTAGTTTTTGCGCAAGACTCTAGGCACTGGTTCCTAACTTTTAAATCCTTAGATACGCGTACGCCTAAATCTACTTCCTCGTCAACGCTCGTTAACTGTCTATCATCGATCGTGTACGTGTAATTGTTGTTACGAGAATCCATATGCAAAACTTTACATTTGTCTACGTTAAATTGCATCTGCCACTTATCCGTCCACTCCATAATCCTATTTACATCGTCTTGAGCCTATTTCTATCGTCCTCGTTAGGAACCTTACCGCCTATTTCATTATCATTCGCGAATTTTGACACGTCACTAGTCAATCCTACATCTATGTCGTTAATGTAAATTACGAATACAATGGGCCTAACACTGAACCCTGTGGGACACCGCTACCTACATCCAACCACCCCGATTCCCTACCATTAACAACGACCCTCTGTTTCCTGGCACGAAGCTATTCTTCTAACCAGTTAGCTACCTGACCGCGTATACCGTGCGCTTTAACCTTCGCAATTAATCTTCTATGCGGAACTGTATCGAACGCTTTTTAAAAATCTAAATAAATAACGTCAGCCGCTCTATGCCTATCGTATTCGCGCGCTATTTCGTTATAAAATTCTAACAAATTAGTTAAACAAGATCTATGGCGTCGAAACCCATGCTGACTGCAATTAATCAAATCGCGACTTTCTAAGTGATCGATGATACGATCCCTAACTACGGATTCCAAAAGTTTACCGACAATTGACGTTAAGCTAATAGGCCTATAATTGCTAGCTAGTGTGCGGTCGCCTTTTTTAAAAATGGGCGTGACTTTAGCTAATTTGAATTCTTCAGGAATAATCCCCGTTTCGAGTGACTGATTAAAAATCTTCGTTAAGGGGCCTACAATGACGTCTTTCAAATCTTTCAAATGTCAGGGATAAAACGCGTCAGGGCATGGAGCCTTGCTAACTGTTAGCCTATCGATATAATGCGCAATCTCACCCTCGTAAACAGTTATTTCATCCAAAATAGTCTCGCTACTAAATGGAACGATTTCGTCCACGTCGGGGACATTATGTACGACTTCTACGGTAAAAACTGTCGCAAAAAAGTTATTGGAAATACCCGCCATCGACTAAGCGTCAGAAGCCAAAGGGCCGTTAACATCCACTAGAGGGCATATGTTATCTTTTATCGGCTTACGATTATTTACGTATTCGAAAAACTTTTTTGGATTATGTTTACTATCCGCAGCTATAAGTATCTCTAAATTACGCTTAGCATTCCTAACTTATCTTTTAACCTGACGTCTAAGCTCGATATATCTATTAAAGTTAGCTGCCGTGCCATTGCGCTTATTAAGTCTATACGCTCTGTTACGCTCGTTTATGAACTCGCTATTTCCGTAGTCCACCATTTGGGTCTACCATGATTTCTAGCGCGCTTGGGCCTACGAGGAATAAACTCCCTTTCAATATTCATAAAACTTTCTTTAAACGCCTCCCAATGCAAATTTGTGTCATTACCTATTAATAAGTTATCCCATTCCACTACTCCCATCCTATCCGCAAAACTATCAAAATTAGCCTTACGAAAATCAGGGACTTCTATTACGTTACTATCCTTAGTGTTTTCTATCAATAACTTAAACCTAAGAATTTGATGATCACTACATCCTAAACTCTCGCCTACTTCTAAACCTTCGACTATATTTTCGCCGTTCGTCATCACCAAATCTAAAATATTGTCACCGTTGTTTGTACATTGGGTATAAATAACGATCAGCCATGCATTGATATACGACTGATGTGGAAGAATGCATCTGATAATAAGGTTCGTGTCCCTACGCGAAACCGATTCATCCTCGACAGAATGTTTGAAATCGTCGAATTCCCCAAGCTGAAGCCTCTATTAGACGCTCGTGGTAAGGATATGATTTATTTTGACATGGTTCTTGAATACGCATACACCGCTCTGCTCGACGGATTTATCGAATGTAGGAATGAACAAGGCGTGAATGGTCTAGAGCTGGGTGCTTATTTAAAAGGTTTAGACTCTTCGAAATATCCCGAACCTTGGTACAAAGGACTTGAGCGGTACAGGGCAGAGCTCGACTACACTGTTCACCCTGAAGAGTTGTAGCTCTATATAATGGGTAGCTGTCGTTACGATTTGGAAGCTTATTTCAACTGCCGCTATGAATTGTGAAGAAGAGTTCACGATTGAAAAGCTCGGGACGTTAAGAAAAAACCCTCGATTGGAAAGGAGTGTTTATAAACTTGTATTTAATAATGACGTGATGGCTAACGACGCCCTCTTTATGCGTGTCTTTGAATGTATTCTAGCTGTGTTTAAAGATAACTTACAGTACCAACCGAATGTAAAGTAGGCACAAAAATAGTATTGAACGATATGAAGGCCATTTATATCGAGTATAGGTATCCCTATAACTTGAGCGGTGAAATAATGTTAAATCGTATTTACCGCGTAGTGCAAAGCAATAATGATGTGACTGTAAACTCGATTACGTGTGAGTTTAGTGTTTTAGTTAAGTGCAGTAGAACATAAAGTATTTTGATGTATATTTATTTTCAATATATTTAATTATTTAATATGATTGTGTATATATATTTTTTTTTCCTGTACTAATATGCTGATGATTATACTCCGTCGTTCTGTATATTATTGCTATTTTTATTTTCAATATATTTAATATTATTATTTTCAATATATTTAATTATTTAATATAACTGTAGGTATATATATATATATATTTTTTCCTCCTGTACTGTTATATTGATGATTATACTCCGTCGTTTTGTGTATTATTATTTTTTGATTATATATATATTCCTCGTTCATATCTCTTACGCTGTTTTTACTTTTTCTTTTCTTTTTTGTTCAAATATATTCTATCGTTTGTAGAGAACTGTATATTTATTTTCTATATATTTCGTGAAATTGATGCCAATAATTCGTCTAAATAAACAGAATGATGTAATGGTGTTTTATTTAATTCTTTTGGTTGTAAACGATATTATTATTAATTATACCAAATGGCTGCCTTCTAAACCGACTGACGGATTTCTAAGTCAACTGTCAAGAATATCTGAATAGCGCAATCTGGCAGCTGAAAAGGTAATATATACATCTGCCTTCTAAGTATTCTTCGTCAACTGGCTGGTTAAGCCAACTGGCGGAAAGGCAACTGTCAAGAATATATGCTTTGATTAATTTAATAGCGCAATCTGGCAACACATCCTAATAATATACACCTGAACAAGCCATTTACGCCTTCTAAGAAGCCTTCTAAGCCAACTGGCGGATTAGGCCAACTGGCTGATTAGGAACTTATAAGACCGGGCGCTCGGATGAAGTCTCAATATGCGTCTGGCAGGAGCCAGGCGAACACGCCTCACTCCTTCTCCTTCTCTCTCTCTTAGGTTAGGTATACCCCTTTGGGGGGTGAGGCCATCCCACCTCCTCCCCCAAAGAGGTCAGGTGGACTCCCCCAGCATGCTGGGTAGTTCCCCTTCATTGCAGCTTGGGGGTTAACGCCTCCCCCATAGTTGCATAGCCCCCTCCCCTTTGCAACATTGATCAACATTTACAATTGCATTGCACTCTAACCTTTTGCGCCCATACCACTGAGGCAACATTCAAGTTTGGCGTTGTTTCAGTTATTCTGGAGTTGGAAATCTTCACAGAATCATTTACACTCACAAAAGAGAAGTACCACTCCATACTACTGGATTAAGGGTTTGTGGTCAAGGATTCATTTTCCAACAGGATAACGACCCAAAGCACACTTCTAACCTTTGCATGAACTATCTCAACAAGAAAAAAGACGAAGGTGTTCTACAAATTATGAAGTTTCCTCCACAAAGTCCTGATCTCAATCCAATTGGGACCATTTGAAGAGTCTGAAAGCTAAAAAGAATATAACTTCTCTTGATTTTCTCTGGAAGAATGTAGAAGAATGCTGGAACGGCACAGCACAAGATGTTATCCAGAAACTTGTCGAATCTATGCCTCACAAAGTGGAAGCTGTCATTAAAGCAAAAGGAGGTCATATCGATTATTAATAAGATTATGCCATTAAGTTGTTAATTTCTTTACTAATTTTTAATAATTACATTTAGAAGCAAATAATGTAACAAAAAATCAAATTCTGTTGTAGTCATCATATATATTTATACAATTTACAATAAATTGAGTGATTATAAGGTGGACGCAGAATTTTGAACGCCACTGTGTTACAGGGAATCTGTGTAACTAGGGATTTCATGAAATCCCTAAAATGTTCAGTGATTTTATGTAAAGTTAAGCCTTGATATCTTCGTTAAGCCTCCGTGAAAATTACTGAATGCCCGGTTAGGTGAACTGTACGCCCTTGACGATTGATTAGGTTAAGTCGTGATATTTTCGTTAAAATTAATGAAAATATCACGACTTAATCTTACATGAAATCCTTAGTTACACAGATTCCCTGTAACATAAATATATATATATACAGACTAACGAAAATTGCAATCAATTGAATACGGATATGGATGTTCTTTGGACTACACTAACACAGAGCATTGTTGCTTTCAGTGATGAAGAACCACATACGAAAGTCTCGTCATTACTTTGACCCCCAAACTGCTTGGTGATGCTGCTGCGAGATCCTCGTGCTCTGAAATGAGCGTGTGGGCGGAATGGAGATCTGTGTAAAAAGATGTTTAATTCTTCATAGTTCCACTTAAACTATGAATGCATCGATGATTATATATATATCAGTCTTTCCTTGTGAACAGACGTGTTTTATCGAGTGTCCAGTGTTATCAATTGAATAAGTGGTTTTCGTTGAGGTGTCTTTAAAAAAAAATAATGTTTGGTGCATTTTTAACTAAATTACTTCGTGTTACTAATCATTCATTAACGAATATATTTCATCTATTGACTTTATTCAGTACTATATTATTTCATCAAACTAAGGATAGTGCAAGTGGCTTGCCTTGTTTGTTTTTCAAATCTATCAGAAAACGAGGAGTCATAAGGTTCATTTTCCCTTCCTTAGGGAGGTCAGGTAGAGTGTGGTCACACAGAGTGGGGAAAAAGGAAAAAAGTCGGTCGAATCACGGACAGATAAGTACGACTAATACTCTTTCTTTTACAGATCTTTTCGTCGGTAGCTTAATTATATATTCATTTAGTATAAATTTGTGTTACAAGAATATGTTTCTGCGTTTCAGGAACATTTTTGCGGGTTTGCTCAGGTGACGGCGCAATAAGCATGCGGTAGACCTACGTTGTACTTTATTAATTTCCAAACACTCGTTTTTTGTTTTGTTTTTGTTTTTTAACTAATTAAAAGCATGGCACCCTCGTCAAGTACTTGCAGTCGCTGTGAAGGGAAATTTGCCGCTTACGCGTTTACAATGGCTAATAATAATGAACAGTTAGTTTGCAGGTGGTGCTCAAGCATGGAAGTGCTGAGGAACGAGTTAGAACGTGAGAGGGAGGCCAGAGTTAGGCTTGAAGAAAGCGTGATGCTCCTGACGGCAAAATTAGAATCCCTTGAGACTCCAGTTACGACCCCTCCTGCCTCAGTTTCTACTAATAATATAAATAGTACTAATAGCCCTCTCTCTTCCCTAGTTCCCAACCCTTCGTTCGAGTGCGTAATGGAGCCCATTGAGAAAACCTAAGACTTGTCTACCAGTAATAACAAACAATAAGTTTTCTGTTTTAGGTTTCGAAGATGCTGATGAACCGGAAATACGACTCGTTGGCGATTCCATTGTTCGAGGGCAGCTCGAGGAATTCTGTGGGAGAAACCCTCGTCGTAGGCGCCGTTACTGCTACCCTGGTGCAAGGGTGGAGGATATAACTAATAGTGTTGACCATTTTACAGACGGTACCGCCGAGGACACAACGTATGTTATTCATGTCGGTACTAATAACGTTTTAAATTCTAGATCGGAAGAACTGCTGGCTAGGTACAGGGACTTACTAGAGCGATTAAAGGAAAAAACTAATAAGATTGTTTTAACAGGTATACTTCCTCGAATTATCCAACGTAACGATTTCTACAGCAAGGCGACCTATATTAACAATAACCTAAAGTCTCTTTGCCAACAGGAAGGAGTGCATTTTGCGAATTTTTGGAACAGTTTCTACGGCAGGAGGGACTTGTTCCTCGGAGATGGACTTCATCTTAATGACGTTGGAGCTGCGCGTTTAGGAAGACTATTTCATAATACTGTCTCTTCTTTTCAGGCTGCCGTAACTCGAACGGTCCCAGCGTAAATTCCACAAATTTCCCCTGCGCTCGCGAAGGTGTCGCAATTACAAACAATTTGAAGGTTCTATCCTTAAATGCTCGTAGCTTACGAAATAAAATAAACGAATTTTTTCTTTAATTGCTTGTAAAGACTATGATTTAATTGCGATAAATGAATCGTGGCTTAGCACTGAAACACGTGACTTTGTAGGGGAGTATCAAATTAGAGGTTATAGACTTTTTGTTAAAAACAGAATAGGTAGGCGAGGAGGCGGTGTTATGTTGTATATCAAAGATAATATTGCGAACGTTATAGAAGTAAAGCACACAATTCCAGAACCAATAGATTCGACTATAGCAGAACTTAAATTGAACGATTTCAAACTTCTTGTTGCGGTTATATATAGGCCCCCTAATCAAACAGCTGATACGGACGAAGCGTTATATCGTGAACTAAAGAGAATAATAGGTAGTGAGCAGGCTTTAGTTATGGGTGACTTTAATTGCGCCAACGTGAATTACGATACAATGCAGGGAGACGCGGAAGGTAATCGTTTAGTTAATTTTCTCGAGGATAGCTTTCTTATTCAAAAGGTTGGGGAACCTACGAGGTTGGACAGTATTTTAGATTTAGTAATAACTACGGATGATAGGCTAATTACTGATCTTCAAGTAATAGAACCGTTAAGCAATAGCGATCACAATATGGTAGAGTTTGTCCTCTCAGTAAGTCACTCGAAACCAGCTAACTCGACTAAAATTCCTAACTTCCAGCACGCAGACTTTTGTAAATTTCGAAATAAATTGTCACACGTCAATTGGGAAAACGTAATGGGGAACTCCAACGCAAAACTAATGTGGGAATCGTTTGAAACAGTATTTAGGACTATAAATGAGGAATGTGTACCGTACAAAATTAAGCGTGCGAAAGTAAATAACAAGCCCTTGTGGTTTACTTCTAGAGTAGGAGACATTATAAAGAGTAGAGATAGGGCTTATAGGCTACATAAGTGCGATAAAGACAATTTGTGGTTACGAAACAACTACATATCTCTAAGGCGTGAAGCGAAAAGTGTAATAAAAAAGTCCAAGCGCGAATTTGAAATCTCCATAGCTCGTGACGGTAAAGAAAACCCCAAGCGATTCTTTCAATACGTCAACAATAGAAATCCAGTAAAAAGTGTCTTGGGGCCGTTGAAAAATGTTAACGGAGATCTAGTTTCTGAAAACAAGGAAATGGCTACCTTGCTAAACGAATTCTTTACGTCAGTTTTTACTATAGAAGATGTAACGAATATCCCTACGGTCATAGACATAATACCTTTGATAATGGTAATATTTTGGATAATATTGTGGTTAGTGAAGGGGAGGTAATGCGCTATATTGATAAAATGAAAACGCGTAAATCACCGGGGCCGGATTCCATATATCCCATACAACTAAAAGAATTAAAAGATAGCATTGTTGTGCCGCTAACAAAGATTTTTAATGCGTCTATTTCTGAGGGGTGCGTACCAGATAATTTCAAGTTAGCAAACGTAACACCTATCTTTAAGAAAGGCGATAAAGGTGCGGCGGGAAATTATAGGCCAATCAGTTTAACGTCTGTTGTAGGTAAGCTACTGGAATCAATAATTAGGGATCGTATAGTCGAACACTTAGAATTGCATAACTTAGTTAGAAATACGCAGCACGGTTTTAGGCGAAACAAATCTTGCTTAACTAATCTTTTAGAATTTTTTCAAAGCGTGGTTGACGTTTACGATAGTCATCGGGCGGTTGATGTAGTGTATTTAGATTTTCAAAAAGCGTTTGACACCGTACCGCACAAAAGACTCATTGAGAAAACTAAGGCTCATGGAATCAGGGGTGTAGTAATAAATTGGATAGAAGAGTGGTTGCGAGGTAGGAAACAGAGGGTGGTCGTTGATGGAGCGGAGTCGTGTTGGGCTAATGTAGCGAGTGGCGTTCCTCAGGGTTCTGTATTGGCCCCTTGCTTTTTCTTATATATATTAACGATTTAGATGTCGGCCTAGTCAGTACAGTTTCAAAGTTTGCGGATGACACGAAGCTGGGTGGTAGGGCGATTAATGACGAAGATAGAGGTAAAATCCAGAATGATCTGAATAAAATCGTTGATTGGTCAGTCACATGGCAAATGAGATTTAACGTCGATAAGTGCAAAATTTTACATATAGGTTCGCGTAACGGTAATTTTGCGTATAGTATGTCAGGGAAAGAGTTGATAAGCGTAGAGCAGGAAAAAGATTTAGGAGTTATAGTCACTGGTGATTTAAAAGTAGCGAAACAAAGTACAGCAGCGGTCAATAAAGCGAACAAAGTGTTAGGTTTTATAGCTCGGAATTTTGAGTACAAATCGCGCGATATTATAGTTCCTCTTTATAAATCATTAGTTAGACCCCATTTGTAGTACGCGATCCAATTTTGGAATCCGCATATGCGCAAAGATATAGACAAAATCGAAAGAGTTCAAAGACGAGCAACTAAGATGATTCCGTCGCTTAGGTCAAAGTCGTACGAGGATAGGCTTAAAGACTTAAAATTGACTACACTCGAGACTAGGAGGCGAAGGGGTGATCTAATCCAGGTTTTCAAAATTCTTAATCCAAGTTTTCACCCCAGAAGATTTTTACCCAGAAGATTTTTACCCAGAAGATTTTTACCCAGAAGATTTTTACCCAGAAGATTTTTACCCAGAAGATTTTTACCAGAAGATTTTTACCCAGAAGATTTTTACCCAGAAGATTTTTACCCAGAAGATTTTACCAGAAGATTTTTACCCAGAAGATTTTTACCCAGAAGATTTTTACCCAGAAGATTTTTACCCAGAAGATTTTTACCCAGAAGATTTTTACCCAGAAGATTTTTACCCAGAAGATTTTTACCCAGAAGATTTTTACCCAGAAGATTTTTACCCAGAAGATTTTTACCCAGAAGATTTTTACCCAGAAGATTTTTACCCAGAAGATTTTTACCCAGAAGATTTTTACCCAGAAGATTTTTACCCAGAAGATTTTTACCCAGAAGATTTTTACCCAGAAGATTTTTACCCAGAAGATTTTTACCCAGAAGATTTTTACCCAGAAGATTTTTACCCAGAAGATTTTTACCCAGAAGATTTTTACCCAGAAGATTTTTACCCAGAAGATTTTTACCCAGAAGATTTTTACCCATAAGATTTTTACCCATAAGATTTTTACCCATAAGATTTTTACCCATAAGATTTTTACCCATAAGATTTTTACCCATAAGATTTTTACCCATAAGATTTTTACCCATAAGATTTTTACCCATAAGATTTTTACCCATAAGATTTTTACCCATAAGATTTTTACCCATAAGATTTTTACCCATAAGATTTTTACCCATAAGATTTTTACCCATAAGATTTTTACCCATAAGATTTTTACCCATAAGATTTTACCATAAGATTTTTACCCATAAGATTTTTACCCATAAGATTTTTACCCATAAGATTTTTACCCATAAGATTTTTACCCATAAGATTTTTACCCATAAGATTTTTACCCATAAGATTTTTACCCATAAGATTTTTACCCATAAGATTTTTACCC
Source organism: Bathynomus jamesi (assembly GCA_023014485.1). NCBI lineage: Eukaryota > Metazoa > Arthropoda > Malacostraca > Isopoda > Cirolanidae > Bathynomus > Bathynomus jamesi. The sequence continues at coordinate 3,857 of JAJOZX010007508.1, read as the reverse complement.
ATAAGATTTTTACCCATAAGATTTTACCCATAAGATTTTTACCCATAAGATTTTTACCCATAAGATTTTTACCCATAAGATTTTTACCCATAAGATTTTTACCCATAAGATTTTACCCATAAGATTTTTACCCATAAGATTTTTACCCATAAGATTTTTACCCATAAGATTTTTACCCATAAGATTTTTACCCATAAGATTTTTACCCATAAGATTTTTACCCATAAGATTTTTACCCATAAGATTTTTACCCATAAGATTTTTACCCATAAGATTTTTACCCATAAGATTTTTACCCATAAGATTTTTACCCATAAGATTTTTACCCAGAAGATTTTTACCCAGAAGATTTTTACCCAGAAGATTTTTACCCAGAAGACGTCTTCAGGACGTCTCTGAGGATTTCGCCCGTAGAAATGTGGTTAAGTACATTTTGTTTTTTTAAGAAATTTATAAACACGAAAAAAAAAAAATCATTATTATTAACAATTAATATTTAGTATTGAGCCAGAATTAACAAAAAACACAGTGAACACTACGGACACCAGTGATACACTCTTTTTATTGAAAACAGTATTGTCAGTTATTTTCAGTTATTTTTTACTATTCTAGTTCTTATAGTATAATTTTATTTTATGTACCTTCGCGTACATTAGAGTGAAATGTTTTTTATATTTTTATATTTTAGTCAATTGTAAGAGAAGTCAATTGTAAGAGAAGTCAATTGTAAGAGAAGTCAATTGTAAGAGAAGTCAATTGTAAGAGAAGTCAATTGTAAGAGAAGTCAATTGTAAGAGAAGTCAATTGTAAGAGAAGTCAATTGTAAGAGAAGTCAATTGTAAGAGAAGTCAATTGTAAGAGAAGTCAATTGTAAGAGAAGTCAATTGTAAGAGAAGTCAATTGTAAGAGAAGTCAATTGTAAGAGAAGTCAATTGTAAGAGAAGTCAATTGTAAGAGAAGTCAATTGTAAGAGAAGTCAATTGTAAGAGAAGTCAATTGTAAGAGAAGTCAATTGTAAGAGAAGTCAATTGTAAGAGAAGTCAATTGTAAGAGAAGTCAATTGTAAGAGAAGTCAATTGTAAGAGAAGTCAATTGTAAGAGAAGTCAATTGTAAGAGAAGTCAATTGTCACAATTATATTCAGTATAGTATAATTTTTTTATGTATCAAACGTAATAGTATCGTACCTTCGTGTACATTCGAGTGAAATGTTGTTTACATTTTTTATTTTTTTGTTTGCAAATTTTTTTCAATTACGGAATTGAATTGACTTGCAAATTAAGAGAGAGAGAGTTTAGAGAGAGTTTACAGATTAGAGAGATTTTTGAAGTCATTTTTGAAGTCATTTTTGAAGTCATTTTTTTGAAGTAATTTTGAAGTCATTTTTTGAAGTCAGTTTTTCAAGTCAGTCGGTTGCACCAAGAGGGTCAACCAAAACAGATGTTAATCGTCTCCACTTGATAAAGATCAAATGCAGTCATTTTCCATTTTTAGTTAATCTTTACTTGAAGCAGGTTCAAGTTAGACAGCCCATTTTCAGTTTCAAGATACTACTTGATAAAAGTTCAAGTCAGTTTCATTTTCAGTTCAGAATACTTGATAAGAGGTCAAGTCAGAAGGTTGCGCCAAAACGGCCAACCGCCCCAGAGATTTATAAAGATACTCGAAGTACTTTCGAGTCAGTTTTATTTGCAAATAAGTTGCAAATCAAGTTTCAGTTTCAATAGGTTGCATCCAAGAGGGACAACCGCCCCAGAGAGATTTATTTCAAGTCAGAGAGATTTATTTCAAGTCAGAGTTTATTCCAAGTTAGTGATTTATTCCAAGTCAGAGAGATTTATTCCAAGTCATTTTTATTCCGAGTCCCAAGTTAGTTTTCAATGCAGTCAATTGAATTCAACTTTTCCTTTGTAAATTAAGAAAATGTAATTTAAGAATTTAATTCAACCTTTTTTTGTGTTGAGAAGAAAATTGACCTATCTGTCTTTTCTTGTCATGCCATGGTTACGTATATAGATATATAGTTATGTAATTCATTAATTGCCACACAAAACCGTTTTTACAATTGTTTGTAACGATTTTGGTAATTATTGTCATGTATATGAGGAACATGCCGTTCGCTCCCGAAAAGATGTAATTGTCAATTTCAAACTTATATCCCCCGCTTAGTCACTCAATTCCCCCGAATGTCGTACTCCAACCTTTGTTTTTTTTAATTTTTATTTTAACACCCCAACCCCAGTTGAACCCAGTGAAACAGGAGAAAGGTTCAACCATGGTTAATTCCTCTTTAGTACTATGGAAACATAACCTCCGGTTATGTTAAGTTGTGTTTTTATATTTTTAAGAATATTATATGTTTAGTTCCGTATGGTTTATAATTGATTTCTATTTTCAATTCTTATATTTTTATATTTTTTTTAATTCGATTAATCGTGAGTAGCTGTCCCTCGAAATTGTAAATACACACTTCGCACCTAATACACCCAAATACACATTTGACCACAGGTCTATACATCATCCACCATGTAATTCGATTGTACCTACAACAGTCAATAAAAATGCATGCACACTATATATACTATATATACAAACCTCATACTCAAATCATTGAATATCACAATAAAAACTATTTCATTACGTAAATGCCAACTATGCGATTTTAGTCGTAATCAATTTTGCATCATGCATTTATACAGTAATTTAACAATCCTATCAGCTAAATCTGTCTCTCGAAATTATCAGCTACACCCTTTATACCTAGTACACAAAAATACACACTAGACCATAGGTCTATAATCATCCATTACGTAATTCTATTTTTACCTACAAAGTCAATAAAAATTAGCTTATAGATTGTGCGATTTACGTTTTTCCATTTTATCTACTCTATTCATTGTGTACGTAATTTTTCCCACAGAAAAAATAAAATTTGGTAAAAAAAAAAAAAAAAAAAAAAAAAATTTAACAATATCATTGTTTGTCTAACTTAATTGTTTGTCTAAACTAGAGTTTAAGCTTTCAATTCCTTTTATATTATATAATAACTCACTTGTTCTGTATAAAACTTGTAATGTAAAGAAAAATTCGTCACCTAACTTGAATTAGTTAGGTGTGTATTTTCTCATTTGTATTGTATAAATGGTACCCTATTAAATTATTGTATAAATATCATTTTAAAAGGGGGAGAGTAATGTAAAAAGCGAACAATGAACAATAGTTTTATGTTCGAATGTCCATTTTTACGTTAGAAGCCAAAAATCGCAGAAGCGAGTTTTGGGTAAAATTTCGATTTGTAATAATGACTTATACACTGTGACGTCCCAAAATAACTTTATTCTCTTTACGTGTCCACTTTGTGTCTCTAATTCGTTCTTGTAAATCTCCGAACAATGATTCGTACTCTACGTACAAATTCAATAACTATGACGTCCCATTTCCCGTCATTAATTTCCCTTCATCATATCTCTAGTATCAATGTATGAAAATTTATATATCATCAGAATAAAAAACTGTACACCCTCTAGAAGTCATTATTTATATGGTACATATATGGTACATGTATATATAATGTATGTATATATATAATATGTATGTATATATATGTATGATATATATATGTATATATATATGTATATATATATATATGTATGTATATATATATATGTATATATATATATATACATATATATTATATATACATATATATATATACATATATATACATACATATATATATATATATATATACACATATATATATACATATATATACATATATGTATATATATATGTATATATGTATATATATATATATGTATATATGTATATATGTATATAATATATATGTATATATAT
>JAJOZX010007507.1:165000-208890 GCA_023014485.1 Bathynomus jamesi | reverse complement strand
ACCAGATTAAAATAAATTAATGGCGGCAGTCATTTCCCCTCCAATCAACTTCCACGTTCGAGCAATTTCACCATTAAAAAATAATAATTTCGTGTTTACTACAAAATCAAAAGGGTAATTCAATCGCCAAACCGATCTTCATTTATTTTGCCATATAACAAAACAACCAGAAGTGATATACACAGTGTGTGTGTGTGTGTGTGTGTGTGTGTGTGTGTGTGTGTGGTGTAACTGACTAATTACCCGTTCCGATAATTATGATAAAATAATTATTGGCTAACTATGTACCGTTATCGGAAAGATCATCGTCTTCTTCATCTTCATCGACGTCATAATCGTCATCGTAAAAATCTGCCATATCGACGGGCTCTGGGTCAGGTTTAGACTTGGTCTTGATGCAGTAATCTTCGAGAGTGGTGGGGACCACAACCCCGTCACGCTCCGCCTCCGAACGCGACAACGTCACTTGTTTTCTGTAAAAACAAACGCGTACACAGCGTGGGTATACAAGGCTACTTATTACGAGTTAGAGGACTCGTGGGTACGCTATATAAAGTATAAATTCATGGAGGAAACCCTCAAAATTGGTAATCGTGTCGTTCATTTCCTACCCAAATTATGACCCCCATCAATCCCTCGACCCGCGCTACACCCAACTTCTCCTCTAAATAATAACCTCCGTATAACGGTAAAAGTCCCGTAACGGAAGGGAACTAAAGTTTTATACGAAATCCAAACCATTTACATCATCCGAACGCGGAAATCGGTCACCTATCCAACCACTAAATAGACCCAACGTCGCTTAACTACGACGTAGACGTAGCCTTCGTTCGTCTCTCAGATAGATTCACCTTACTCGGCGGAGCCAGCCCTTAAATGGTTACCTGATGATGTTCTCGTACTCCTTGTCTTTCCCTTTAGAGTCTCTGAACCTTCGATACATGACGGAAGCGTCGACGTTGGCGGGCGAGTAAGTGTTGGGCTCATTGAGAAGGGAAATCACTGATAAAAGAACGGTTCGAACACTCTGGCGATCAAAGAGAACGATTAAATACTACACTCAAGTTTAACCTATTAAGAGTTAATCGGGGGGAGGGGGGAGCGTTCGGGTCTCAAAAGCACGTCGCTAATGAGTGTTAAGAAGAGTCGCGCGCTTCTCAAAACCAAACAAAACATTTCACCACTTCATTGTTGTTCGATGGGATTCTCTAACCCTTCGCGACACTCGAGGCCATGCGACGGAGGGGACTTACGGCTTTACGTGGTATTTGAACCACTGGTCGCTACATGATCTGGACGCGGACGATCTCCATCCAACTACCGAGACCCAATGTCACTTTGCTGATCGTGAAGCGGCGTTACGACATTGGCCACGACGGTGCCCTTTTACATATTCGTTCGCCCATTATTTATCAATTATTTATCAATTATTTATCAATTGTTACAGTTACAATAAACATTCACAAAAATTTTTATCCAATTCTAGACTTAATTTTTATTTAGAAAATCTTCGTTAACACGCTCGCGCGCGTGCACACAAAACAGTGGTGGTGTGTGTGTGTTTCTTGGATACCTTAATCTTCGCGACAATCTGTAGGATACACACAGCACTAATTGCGACACAAACCCGCAAATAGCGACATTAGCTGTGTCGCCACAGATTGAGACTTTCTTTTAAACTATGAAAAATAAGGTACATCATGAAGGTTAAGTTAGGTTAGGTATGGTTAATTAGATTATTTAGATAAAATTAAGTATTATTATTTACAACTGAAAATGTGAAAATGTCGCTGTTTTATACATTAGTCACAGCTGCGTGTGATATTTGAAATATATTTCTCCTTCACCAAACTTATTCCATTTTCCTTTACAAATATTCTTATAGCAACATTTTGCCGAACCAAAAATGGCAGAAATGCATCACCGCGCTCTCGCCCTTCCGAACGTCCCGACGAAGGTGGGGAGTTTTACCATTTCACGTACTTGAGTTGGATTCCATCTCTCGCAGGGAAGTTCTCCGCTGTGGGGGTCATCTACGGGGGGATGGAGGATTGAGATGCAAAGGTCCCCATTCTCGTACACATTGGGGTGCCATACTTTGGTTAGGAATCGAACGCTGGGTGGAGAGTAAGGGTAGTCGGGGGGAAACTTCATGTGCGCCTGAGGGAAGAGAAAAACGGGGTTAAAGTGAATGGAACGAAGGATCGTACACATTTCGCACCCCCCCCCTCCTCATATTTTATATAATATATATATATATACACACACACACACACACACACACACACACACAGGGTGTCCCATAAGTCTGGTCTCGCAGGAAAATTTATTTTAAATTAAATTTCCAAAAGTAATACATTAGAACTAAAATGTTCAAATCGATTTCTTCTTTTGGAACCTAAAATTTTTATGGAATCCAGTTACACTCGTAGGGAAAAGTCCTCGGTATTTTGGTTTCCTTTTCTTTAAGTGAACTAAACGTATATAATAAACACGTAGAACCATTCGTAGAAATGTTGCATTTTAGTACAATTTATATTAGTATTTGCCGCGGGACATTAAGGTCCTACTGGTACTGACTGCTTAATAGGAATTATTATTATTACTAGTACAGTTCCCGTCGCTTCGCTGACGGTTAGACAGGTTAAAACTACAGAAAAGAACGCAGCCGTGAAAATTTTGAGCTTCACATTGTGTCAACATTTCTGAATCTGGTATCTCCCAAAACCTCCTCACCCCATTCATGCAACTTGGGGGCTAACCCACTCCACCATTACCCCACCCATCCCCATTACCCCCACCCTTCCCCCATTACTGCTCGGGATAAATTTCACAAACAGACAGGCTAAACTACAGAAAAGAACACAGTCATGAAAATCTTGAGCTTCACATTGTCGCCCGTAATACAATTTCTGAATTTTTTTCTCAATTTTTTCTCACAATTTCTGAAAGTGTGACGGACGGACAGACAGACAGACAGACGGACGGACAGCTCTCTTATTATAGTATAGATTATTATTACTAGTACAGTTCCCGTCACTTCGCTGACGGTTAGACAGGCTAAACTACAAAAAAAAAAACCAGCCGTGAAAATTTTGAGCTTCACATTGTGTCAACATTTCTGAATCTGGTATCTCCCAAAACCTCCTCACCCCCATTCATACAACTTGGGGGCTAACCCCCTCCCCCAACCCTTCCCCATTGCTAAACTAGAGAAAAGAACACAGTCATGAAAATCTTGAGCTTCACTGCCGCCTGTAATACAATTTCTGAATTTTTTTTACAATTTCTGAATTTTTCTCAATTTTTGAAAGTGTGACGGACAGACAGACGGACAGCTCTCTTATTATAGTATAGATTATTATCGGTGAAATTGTGAAAATAACAGTAAGGAACGCGGTATGACGAGAGGGCTTTTTTCGACCGATGGTTCACTCGCTCATTCAAAATGTTTATAGCTGATAATGTATGAACTTTAAATTTTTCTTCGTACAAAATCTCATTATTATATTAATGGTATAAGTTTAAAATATAGGAGAGAGAGATCCGAATGATTAAGGATTAAATACGTCCAAAATGTATTTAATGGAATGCCGATGAAAATGACAATTTATTTCGATGACGCGAGTATCGTCTTAACTACGGCGTCTTTTAATAAATACTAGTCGAATATAAACGCGTAGTCAAAGGTTATTTAGGAGTACCGTACTCTAAAACCCAAATACATCATTTGTAATTCATTATTATTAGTGAATAATAATTAGTACGGTATAAACGCAAAACAAAACATTTGTATGCGAAACTATGGATTTCCTTCTTGCTCCTATTAATTATTATTATATTTTTCCTACGTGACCCGCACTAATATTGAAACTTAAAATGAGTCACGCGTGTTTAGGTGCTCTCGTTTTTATATGACCATAATGACGTAATAAAAGTAAATATGGAATAAAAATACGTTTTATTTTTATTATTCCAAGGTCGATCCTACGTCTTGAGGAAAAGAAATTCAGGAAAAGACCCACGAACCGTGCGTAAACACGCGCTTCCTCAAATGGTTACGGAATAAAATTTAAATTTATGAAAACTGATGTTTTGTTTTAAGTGTCCAGCGAGTGTGGACAAGATTTGCGCAATAATATAATAATAATAATAATAATAAATAATAAATAATATAATAAATAATAAATAATAAATAATATAATAATAATAATAATAAAAGGCCGTGAAGGCAGTTCACCGACTGAACACACACATTTCAGGCCTTCAATTTTTAAAAATATACATTACAAAGTCTGATCCCAAAAAGTAACTCATAAATGGAAAAAAAAAAAATTATTTATAACAAATTTACTTAAATTGGTGTGAAGTGCATCTTCAACTGAATAAAGTTGCTACTCGCTACAAATTAAAAGATTACAAATGCTTTATAAATATGCAATAATTAGAATTGTACCTTTGCAATTTAATGTACTTCACTTCTACGCGCGTCTAACGCTGAAATTTTTTTTTTTTTAAATCGCCATACGCTGGACAAAACTTGCTTAAATTGCGAAAGACGTTTCTTCAATTCTAAACATTGACCACAAATGCCAAAGCTTCGTAAATATACAATCATCAGAATGTTACCAAAGCCAAAGCGAGACCAAGAATTTACAAAAGTACCACGGCCATCAAAATTTTGAACTTAGCGTTCAAAAGTTGTGAAGCTGCAATCAAAATGTAAGAGGCTCGTGAATTTAAAATAAATGTTACGGTCTTACTTAGGCCTTACAAATTTATGTTCAAAGTCTTTTATACAAATTATTTACGCGTTAAAATGCGAGCGCGGACCTACTTGATATAGGTACGCTTTGATGGTACCTTCCCAATTCAAGGTATTTTTTCTTAAGTTTATGACGACTTTAGCGTTATAAAATAGTTCATTTCGACCTTCGATTGATGAACAAAAACTGTTCCCTATTTGAGGAAATGACGTACGTGTGACGTCATTATAAAAAAAATCCTTCGCGTCATCTTCCGCATCGTCAAATTGGTCTATACACCAAATTTTACGACGATATTTCCATCCATTTTATCAGCCCCGACCACTGGAACGCCGAAGTAACTTTTGAAACATCCTGTATTTAACGCAATCAGCAAAACAAAAAATTAAAATACAACAGAGAACTGTTTCTCCTAACAAATTATTAAAACTTGATTTCATTGTAGCGCACCTGAAGGTGTAAGTGGGTACAAACACTATACGAGGTCACGTATGGAATGCTTTTAATAATAATATTTGGGGTTCTTTAACCTTTTTCATAACGCAAAGGTCACGCGACAGGGGAGTGATCAACAACAACTTTACTCGGCCTCCGAACCATCTACGGGTCGATACATCATCTAGACACAAATCCAAAGTCGGTTAACTTCGCTTCGCTGACCTAACGGGAAGCGACGTGGCCCCGACGTAACCCTGGAGTGACTTTATATTTCACTCAGAAACAAGGTCGAAACGATTAGCTGACCCAGAAACTAAGGGTGATTATGGAATGGCGCCAAACATATTTCTTTACACATTTTTATGCCAAATGAATATTTAAAGAAAATTTTAATTTGGAGGGACGTGAAACCATTTTTCTCTCTTAGATTCACAAATGCGTAAAACTTGTCCAACAAAAAATAAAGGAGCGTTAAAGATGGTATCACCAAACGCAATCAACAAAAATACTTGCTAAAAACAAAACAGGAAGTTCACCTAGGAACAAAATGTTTCCATTATAACGACGACGACGACGACAAAACTAAAACCTCAATTCACCGGGGTCTACTAACAAAATAAAACTTTCCTTCATTAAACAAAATATACGCATCACTCGGTGAAAGCGGTAATAGTGCTCCTCTCCCTCAACACGTGACTGGGACTGTACCACTGTGCGTATGAGGTTAAAACTAAGAAACAAAGTGTCTTGCACAACAAGCGTGGATCAATAAATGATCCAAATATCCAGTGACTTTGACCTATTTCGCGGTTCCATTCACTCACTTTTAAAGAAAGGGAAAACATCGAAACAAAAAGTAAAAAAAAAAAAAGGAAAATAAAAAGAATCCAGAGGAAAATTAAAAAGAAAAACATCAATGATAAAACTGGAGTGGGAAAAAGAGTTTGTTCGGAAGCCTGAATCGCTAACTTATTCTTTCTTAATGATGTTTACTTACGAGTAGATGGGCAATTTGTATAAAATGGGATTGGAGAAAGTTCGTATAAAGATGGAATGCTGCAAAACAGTTGATATGAATGTGGCACAAGAGGTAACAGGAACGAGAGAGGAGTGGTGTGTGTGTGTGTGTGTGTGTGTGTGTGTGTGTGTTTCACCCGACGTACAACTAAACGTATATCCCCCAATTCATCAGTAATCAAGGCTCTTTACCCATTTTCAGCAGTAAAATTCTTATAGTTTTTGGTCCACTGGCTTAAAATACATTCTGAAAGAATGGCACTCGAGGCGTTGTAAAAGTGAACAGTAGCATGAAGAATAATACCATTACATCTTAATTCACGATGCCATTATCGAGTGTTCAATGTCTAGAGCGTCGAAATTTCATTTTTAGACAAGTTCAACCTTTAAATTAATTATCTGAAGCGTAAAGAAGAGAATGTGCTGACTATTATATGGAATGGCCTTCTACAGTCACCCAATATCAATCCAATTAAGTATTAATGGACAATGTTGACATCTGAGAAGAAAAAGGACAATCCTAACTACGACAAAAGTAGAACACTCAAGATACCATCGATAAATTGATTTAATCAATGCCGTAAGAAATGGCTACCGTAATGACCGCGAAAGGGAGACAAAATATTACGGCCTCAACTCGCTATGCAATTTTAGTTTTCTTTACAGTGTAATAATTATTTTCTTTCGTTATTAAATTACGAATTAATGCGATGGCGCAATTTTCAAGTTCTCCAACTGCTACGTGTTGCAATGCGTTAAAAATGAAACGAACGAACCAACGGGTCTTCTGACGTACTGCGCATTCGAAATGGCGAGTAATTCTTCCGGAAAGGTTACTGGCTATAGTTGATTTCAAAGTCTCGGAGATGCGAAGCTATCATCCATACTCGACATAAAACTAAATATTGAATACTGACCTATCTTCGTAAACTAAAGTCATTCGCCGTAATTTATTCGTATTGTCTCGTATTCTGACTGACGGACAAAGTTGGTTTTAGAATTAAACAATCGCCGATGCCGTGACACTTAGAAATATAAAAGACACGAAACGGCGACAGTTTTATTTAAAGTTGGCAAAGCCTGAATTAGTTCAGAAACTTTTGCGAGAAGCCATTTTGCGCCTAATTTTTTACTTTCTTTCATGAAACTGAACCGCGCAAACCCTAAATTCTTTTAAAGTTTCAAACGCGAGCCTAGGCCAGAATTCTATACGAGGATTTGTACCTCGAATCAAAACTAGAGCTGGCGATTCCCTACGCTTGTAGCGTCCTTCTAAAACGATTTAATAATAAAATTTGAAGTTTTCTACACCACCTTTCTAACTGATACAAACTTACCGAATTAAGAAGCTATAGTCTACCGCTCATTTACGAATTTCTATCCAACATTGTGAAGTTGGATTTTGTAATTTATTAAAAGTTGATCGCACATTCGGTTGAAGATACGAAAAGTATCGTTACGATACTCTTTAAGAATACGAAATTTTCTGTTAGAGGTTAAAACGTTGGTTTTTCTTAACTATTTAAAAAAAAACAACCTCCATTTCCATATAAAAGAAATGAAAAGATTGAAAACTGTGTTACACAATCTTCCAAGGTGGTGGTGGTGGTAGTATGACCGCAAAATGTTCGAGTGCATATACAATGTTGATCAATTGTTGCAAGGTGCCAGTCCCTTCCCCCCTGAGGGGTGGGGAATTATGCAACAAGGGGTGGGAGTTAGTCCCCAAGTCGCATAAAGGGGAATGAGGGTGTTAGCCCCCGAGTCGCATAAAGGGGGATGAGGGGGTTAGCCCCCCCAAAAGTGCGCATAAAGAGGGGTGAAGGAGAATGACCTCCCCCAAAGGGGTAACTCTAACGCGTCCTCGCCGTAGGCGAGTTTGAGAAGCACAATCCCCGATGCCGAAGGCTCTGCTCGTATTCCTAGATCTTTTTACCATTCGGGTGAAAAAATTTATGAATAAAACCTCAACGTTTTTAATGTGAATATAAGAGAAAATTTCTCATTGTTAAAGAGTATTGTAACGATACTTTTCGTATCTTCAACCGAAAGTGCGATCAAATTTTAATAAATTGCAAAATCCAACTTCACAATGTTTTTTTTATGCGCCCACAAACAAAACCAATTCAATTCAATTCAATCGACACTTTAGACGGAATCGAAAATAACCAGAAAGAGCCGAAGCATAACATTAACAACCCTTTCAATTTTACCAAAAAATATAAAGCGATGGAGAACCACAAACAAACAAACAAACAAACAAATATATATAATAGAATTACAAGGAAAAGAAGTACCTCAAAAGGCCTTGCGGCTCATACCGAGGAGGTACCAATGGCAACGAGTGCCAGGGAAAATTTTCTACACCTTCAAATAGCGTGCAAGATTTGGTCTAACCTTTTCTTGAACTGATCCACAGAGGAACTGTTCACAACTTCTGAAGGTAACCTGTTCCATGTGTCACAGATCTTATACGTAAAGTAATTCCCACACACACTAATTCTAAACCGTTTCAAATCCAACTTTCAACCAGTGTTGCGAGTTGGGTTATCATTTAAACTAAACATGCTTCTAAAATCGACATCGTTGAACCCGCGTAAGAGCTTGAAAACCTCGATCAGTTGACCGCACAGCCTCCGAGTTTCCAGCGAAAACAAGTTCAAGGCGCGTAACCGTCGATTGTAGCCCATATGCCTAACGGAAGGGATTAACTTTGTGGCCCTCGCCTGCACTCGCTCAAGCCTCTCAATATCTTTCCTGAGGGTGGGCGACCAGAACTGCACAGCATACTCCAGGTGCGGCCGAACCAGGGAATTGTAGACAGAGAGCACAATCTCTCTGTTCCGAAACTGAAATTGCCTCCTCATATAACCCAACAGCTTCTAGGCTTTCTTTTCCACCTCTACGCACTGTTTGTAAACTTAAGGTCGCTGCTAATTAGAACACCCAAGTCCTTTTCCAAATCAGTGGCCTCGATATTACTCCACAACATGGAGTAGTCTGACTTGGGATTGGCGTAGCCAATGTGCATCACACCTTGCATTTGCCCAAGTTAAACGGCATTTGCCATTTTTCGGACCACTCTCCTATCCTATGTCGGTCCGCACGCAGTTTGCTCGATGCCTCGGGCGTCCCAACATTGGCCCCAAGCTTGGTGTAATCAGCGAATTTGGCGATCCTACTGACGATGCCAGCGTCGATATCATTTATGTAAATGATAAACAACAGTGGCCCCAAAACGGAACCCTGAGGAACCCCGCTAGTGACCGAGGCCCAACCTGAACTAGCCCCTTTAATTACAACCCTCTGCCGCCTATTCTTCAGCCAGTTTTCAATTCACCTACCTACTTCCCCACCGATACCCAGTGCGCGGACTTCAGCCATTAGCCGGCGGTGAGGTACCTTATCAAAGGCTTTCTGAAAGTCGAGATAAAGTATATCAATCGCCCTACTCTTATCGTACTCATTCAACATAACGTGGAAAAACTCGAGCAAGTTGGTGAGACACGACCTATGCCGTCTAAACCCATGTTTGGAGTCCCCAAGCAGCTTGCAGGAATCCAAATGATCAACGATCCTATCCGCTATTATCCCCTCTAATAATTTACCTACAACCGAAGTGAGACTAATGGGACGATAGTTCCCTGGACTTTCGTGATCCCCTTTCTTAAAGATAGGGGTCACGTTGGCTTCCCTCCAGTCACCAGGCACCTGGCCCGTTTCCAACGATTTGTTGAAGACTGTAGCCAGGTGGGGAGCCACCTGGTCGCGCACCTCCCGCAACACTCTGGGGAGAAACTGGTCTGGCCCAGGAGCCTTAAACGCGCTCAGTTTGTCTATTCTATCGGCAACGAATGTCGCGGTACATCGAACACTATCCAGGCCAGCACCTTCGTGCCTCACGCCTGGCTCGGGGATGATGCGGGTGTCCTCCCTGGTGAACACTCCCGCAAAGTACTCATTAAGCACATTGGCGATGTCCGCGTCGGAGGTCCGCAGAACGCCGCTTCGGTCCTTTAACGGACCTATCATGCTTCTAATGGGCTTTCTACTATTAACATAACTGAAGAACTCCTTAGGGTTCCCCTTGCAGAGGCTTGCCACCCGTAGTTTTCGTTACGTTTCGCTAGCCTAACCTTCGCCTTCACTTCCCTACACAGGCGGACATACACTTCAGTGTTCTCGTGGGAACGATTGGCCTTCGCCCTCCTATACGCTACTTTCCTATTTCGGATAGCCGAAGCGATGTCACGATTGAACCACTTAGGCTGCGTTGAAGCAGGGGTGACCGGTTTTGAGGGTATGGCAGCAGACTGCAGCACCATAAACTCGTCCCGGAATGCACTCCACACTCCCTCAACATCGCCGCCGACCTCTAACCCCATCTCTCCTACGCTATCCCTGAGGCTAACAAAGTTCGCCCGCCGGAGATCGAGCTTACTGCCTCTCGAGTTACTACGCTTCACCCGAGGGACGCACACACGGAACCTAATAAGACCGTGATCACTCCCGCCCAACGATTCGTCAACGGTGAGGCCAGTGACGAGGTTGTCTTCGGTCGTGAATACTAAGTCCAGAACGCTTTCGCCTCGTGTAGGCTCGTTGACCCACTGAGTGAGGAAGTTCTCATCAGCAAAGTCAACTAGCCTCCTCCCTTCAGCATCAGGAGTCCTGTTTTCCCACTTTATGCCGCGACAGTTGAAGTCTCCTAAAACTACACACACCCTGTCCCCTAGCAGGCTACTGAGTTCGGTGTACAAGGCTGTATCCTCCTCGAGGAGGAGATGCGGAGGTCTGTACACCAAGATTAACCTATAGCTCGTCCCTCCCACATTTAGATCGACGCCAAGCAGCTCCCGTTCCGACCGGAACTGGCAGTCAACCGGACTCAACGTGTTTCTGACGTATATTAGAGAGAGAGAGAGAGAGAGAGAGAGAGAGAGAGAGAGAGAGAGAGAGAGAGAGAGAGAGAGTGTGTGTGTGTGTGTGTGTGTTTTTCTCTTTAAATCATTTCATAGTCAATATTTAAAAGTGGGACGAACCGAGTTAATCGGAATTTGGGACAGTTTCCACGTATGAAAGGCGAAGATTTTATTGCGAGTCGATGTTACTGAAGTTTTCGAGAAAGAAACGTGATCATTGGGTTATTAAAGATTAAGAGTATTATGGAATGTGGAAAGGTCATTATGCGTCATAGAGTTTTACACACTTTAATTATTAATCTTTATGAATTTTAATCCAGAAATAACAAAACGATGCGCGTATATTCCGTGGTAATGTTAAGCGAGAAATTCACAATTTTAGGAACGTATCTAGTTAGATAAAGTTTGGTTAGAAAGTGTTCAATTTTGCGAAAATAGATATGAATGCCACTAGTTTATCATAATCAGAAAACGTAAGCGAACTCCAGTTGCATAATATGAAGGGGAATCTTACGAGATTGTTTTTACTTCACGGAAGTGACGGGGAATTAACGAGGAAGAGAAGGTGTTACGGCTCTGTGTACGATAATGACTCGCCGAATCACGCTGAAATAACAGTCCGATTACCTAACTTGGAGACGGAGACGCGTCACAAATAAAGGCGATTGGAGTGCGTTGCGACACGGCCAAACGAGCCATTTAGAAGATAATAGCAAACCACCGCACCAGCGATTAATGGAGGTTTTTCACGCGCAACGAGCCTCGAGGAGTATTCGAGGCAAAACATGATTCTAACAAAGCCCCTCCCCCTCGCTCCGAACGAGGTCAAATCACTCACTACAAACGACAACGAAATTAGTCTCACCATAAAATGAACGGACCTCCTAATAACATATCATCTAATATATTAATCAAACATGTTCGTCGATAAAATGATATTAACTCGAAATGAACGAGATCCATCAGTCCAACTCGGAATTTCCTTCCCAAGACGATCCTTTTACGCAAGATGGCGATTCAACTAAAGCAGACACCCCAGAATAGGGAGATTCAACAATTTTGCTTTCTTCAAAGTACTTTCACACTTAAAGGATTCAGAATCAAGCGGAGAAACAACAAAAAATCAGTCAAGACGCGTGAGCTGACCCTCAATAATTTTCGCGCACACACACTACAAAAAAGCCGAAAATGTAAACTTATATTATTTTAAGTGCAAAAATACAAAGTGGGTCGGTGTGAGAAGTACCTAGTAGGGATGGAAAATAACCGAAAAGTGTAAAACCGGTTTTCACCGTCGCTATATTCTTAAAGCCGGTTTTTACCGGTTTTCACCGATGGGATTCTGTATGCTTTTTAGGGAGGTAAATGATCAAAATATTAAACAGAAATAAGGTTTTAATTGATTCAATCAAGTATGTGTAACATTTGAATTAAAAAGTTTATTATCGAACTTGATTTTTGAAATAACACTTGAGAAAACAAAGAGCATTAAGAGTCTGATCTGACATTCTTGATCGAATCTTTGTGACGAATAAACCAGCAGCTGAAAACACTCGGACTCTACGCTGGTGGCTTTTATTGTAAGCAACGCCTCGTACATTCGATCCAAATTTTCGATTCTATTCAAAGTAGCTTCAAAATATTTGAATTCATTGTTTACGTCAAAGGTCTCAGAAGAATCTTTCTTGGGTTTCATTTTCAGTTTGTTCATCTCACACATGTACTCGTTCATAAGTTGATCGTCATCATTTACTTCACGACCTGAGCTGCGTTGTGAATCTTCGAGTTTCGAAGCAATTGATTGGACTTGGTCGTCTGTTTCTGAAATCTGGCAAGCTTCTGGAAAAAGCCTCTTAAATGTATGATCCGCATACTTCTTAAGTGCTTGTCTTGAAGGAGAGAGGAACGGTGCTGATGATTCATTTTTCAAGACCTCGGGATTGTGGAGAAAACTCAGCAAGGCGACAGCTTCTTTTTGTCTTCTCGATGAGTAGCGATCAATGAGACACTGACGTAGCTCAAAAGCTAAAGGATTGTTTTTGCTTTCAAATTTATCCAAAATGAACTTCATGGAAGATTCAGCTTTGAGCAAATTTGCATCTTCGGAACAGAGTCCCTTCAAAACAATTTCCAGTGGACGAAGCGTGTCAGAGAGGCTCTTTAGAGCATTCCATTCTTCATCTGAAATCGTCTCTGTTGAGCGTACCACTCTGAGGGCCTTTGGAATGCAATTTTGAGTTTCAAAAATCTTATTATCATGGCCAAAAGACTGTTCCACCTCGTTCTACAGTCAAGGATAAGCTTCATTTCCCTTTCCATTAAATTAATCTTTGACAAAATCCTGCAATCTCTCATTTTCCAAAGGAGACTTTCGAAATATGCGGCAGATTTTTCTCACCTTATTTATTACTTTCAAGTAATCTTCTCGAAGTTTTGGAAGAACAATTACGTCATCTATGTCGGACTCAAAAATTGTATCGGTACATAAAATTTCACACTCATCTTCGCTTAACTCATGTGCAGTGTGTTCATCTTCTTCGATGGCTTCATCTTCAGGGTCAGTCACTTTCCCCTTCAACTGAATTTTCAGCAGTTTTTGAATACAAGATATCTGAAACCGCGAGATGTATAGCATGTGCAATGCATTGCTGGTGATCAGGTACTATTTCTCTTCCAAATTTGACCATTACTGAGGCACCGTCGGTGGTGCAACCCACAATATGCTTATCTAGGTCCAAGCCAAAGTCTTCCAGTCTTTTCCTAACGATTGCAATAATTTTGGTGCTATCGAGAGAACCATTTATTTTCATGAGACCAAGAGACCAATGTTGATTTTCATCATGAACATTAATATATATCTTTGGTTTTACAAAGATGTATACTCATCCATAGTTAATGAATAGCGGATTCCTTGGCTCACCTGATTCTTGAAGTAGTTGACCAATTCATGTTTCTTTTTCTCATAAAAACTAAGCACCATTTTTCTGACACCATTATGGGAAGTTCGATGAGGCTTGTCGTATTTTATCTTCTTAGGCTTTTTTGAATGAATTCACTTTTAGCAATTGATTGGAAACTCAGTCCATCTACACACGCAAGTTTCGAAATTTCCTCTTCTATGGACTTTTTTTGCACAAACTCTTCCACTGTTCTTTGTTTTTTCAATTGCTGATTAATCTGGTCGATGTTTATGCCATGAATATTTTCATGTGGGATGATAAACTTGAAGTAGAACCTCCACAACACTTTAAAACTTTGTGACATGTCATACACTCTGCTTCTTCTTTATTCTTACGAGTGAAATGATACCAAGCATTTGATTTCTTTGACATGATGGAGTATTAATCTTAGAATCTTAACTGATCAATGTGCAATCATCCACATAACATTCAAGACTGAAGCATCAATTATTTACACTTATAAACAAACAAAAAACGATACAAAACGTAATTACTATGTTTTTAAACGTTTGGAAACGTTTGTTTCATAGAAAATGGACCAAAGTGATCGGAGACTCGCGCAAAAATGTGAAAACCGGTTCTTATCGTCGGTTTCGGTGATGATTAAAAGTTTTCATCACCGGTTAAAAACCGGGTTCCATCTCTAGTACCTAGAGGAAGACCGCGTAAAAGATAGAAGTATTGTACATAACACTGGTCTACAGCCAAAATGCTTCGGAAATAAAAGTAGTCAATCTTTACTAATTTTGGGTTACTAAAGACGAAAATGATGCCTAAAATTGCCAATTGGCTCTATTTATAAAGATATCAAGCAACCCTGCACCCTACTAACTGGACTGCATCTGTCGCGTAATATGTAGACGCCTGTGACACATCGACTCTACTGCGCATGCGCGTTTTTTTTTATTTTAATAAATTAATGTAAACATATACATACAATAAAATGTAATTTTAAATTTATCTATTACATTATGTATTTGTAAATTATTTATTAAAAAATAGATTGGATCATTTTAACATATTGCTTCCGATAATGTTTTTGATATTAATATAAATGGAATACTAACCTAACTTAACCTTACCTAATTTAAAATTATTAAAATGCAATGTAATTACATTAATTTATTAAAATAAAAAAAATATAACTACGCGCATGCGCAGTAGAGTCAAGGCGTCGATGTGTCACAGGCGTCTACATATTGCGCCACAGCATCAGTTCATTTGCGGAAGTCATACAGTGCACCCTTGCCAAACTCTTTTCAGTGTTTGCTTTGGAAACTGAATTTTTTTCAGCCTAATTTGAACAAAGATGCCTCGTAATTGCGTGAACAGTGTAGATAACTTCTGTTATGTTTGTGGAGAATTGACTTTTGCATCAGAAAAGCGTGCTATAACCGCCGTGATTAGGAAAGTCTATCACCTTTATTTTGGCTGTAAGATTGGAGATCAGGACAAGAACTGGGCCCCACACACATGCTGCAATACTTGTGCAACAAACCTTCGCCAATGGTTGAATCGGAAAAGGAAATCTATGCCTTTTGCAGTGCCAATGGTGTGGAGGGAACCAACAGATCATGTCAGCAATTGTTACTTCTGCATGGTGCCTCCAGTCAAGAAAGGTATTTGCAAGAAAAAGTGGATTTTACAATATCCGAATATACCCTCTGCTATACGCCCGGTACCTCACGGCGAAGGACTACCCGTTCCTGAGCCCCCACACTCATTCTCCATGGAGTCAGAGGACGAGGAGAATGAAAGAACTTGCGAAACTTGAGCCTTCAACTTCACAAGACCCTGAATTTGTTTATAACGACATCTTCTAAACCGCACATGATAACTCAGAATGAATTAAACGACCTTATCAGAGATTTAGAACTGCCAAAGAGTAAGGCAGAGCTGTTGGGCTGCAGATTGCAACAGTACAATCTCCTCGCTGAAAATGTTAGTGTGTGTAAGTTTCATGACTGTCAAAAAGATTTTGTCCCATTCTTCATCATAGGTGACCTTGTAGCTTGCAACGACATCGATGGTCTGATGGCAGCTCTCAACATTATTCAATCCTGATTTCGCTTAGCTGTTCATTGATTCATCGAAGTTGAGTCTAAAAGCTGTTTTGTTGCATGTTGGCAACGTATTGCCATCAATTCCAGTTGGTCATGCAGTCCACATGAAGGAAACATATGACATGAAACTGCAACTTTTTGAACTGCATAAACTATGACAAACATCAGTGGCAGGTTTGTGGTGACTTGAAAGTTATTGCTATCGTGCTTGGACTGCAGCCGGGCTACACTAAGTATTGCTGTTTTCTGTGTGAATGGGATAGTCGGGCTAGGACTTCTCATTACATCAAGAAGGATTGGCCACTCCGACACTCATTGGAACCTGGAACAAAAAATGTTCAGTATCCTCCACTTGTAGAATCGAGCAAGATTTTGTTACCACCCTTACACATCAAACTGGGCGTCATGAAAAATTCTGTTAAGGCTATGGATAAAACGGGGACAGCTTGTAAGTACCTCGGTGGTAAATTCCCAAAGCTCAGTGAAGCAAAAATCAAGGAGGGTGTATTTGTTGGTCCACAGATCCGCGAGCTTCTGAGAGATGAGTTCGACCGTATCCTAGGTGGTGGTGAGAAGACAGCGTGGAATGCTTTCCGGTTAGTAGCAACCAATTTTCTCGGAAATACCAAAGCTGACAATTACAGGGAGCTGGTGGAAAACCTGCTGTTGTCCTATCAAAAAATGGGCTGCAATATGTCTTTAAAGATACATTTCCTCCAATCGCACCTGAAATTTTTTCCGACCAACTGCGGAGCAGTCAGCGATGAACATGGTGAACGTTTCCACCAGGATATCTCAGCGATGGAGAAACGCTACCAGGCGAAATGGAGTCCATCACTGTTAGCAGACTACTGCTGGACAATAACAAGAGATGCTCCAGAAGTTGAATACAAGAGACAAGCAAAGAAGCGACGGGTTGAATCAATATAAGTGACTGCATTATACAGGTATGTTACTAATATATGGTTACATATATGCAAAATGTGTAACTTAAATTTTCTTGGAAACTGTAGCCAATCGACTGTTTTTATGGTCATATTCATTTTCAGCACTCCAAAATCCATAATAGGAAACATTTTATCTCCGAAGCACAAACTTTTTCAAAATTTGTAGACCAGTGTATAATGAGTGCGTGAATAAACGTGTGGAGATGAAAAATGTGACAAAAGTTAATGGGAACCAAAGAAGAATGGAAACTAACTGAGAGGTTAGTTTCACCTGACGTATCGCCGAACATATCGTATACCCCCGAACTTGTAATGACGAGTAATACTAGGTCCCTAAGGTTGGGATAGTACTTTATCCTAGGCAGGTAACCGATCGCCCTCTCCGGAGTGGACCAGAGAGAGGTTCAGCGCACTAGTGATGATGTGTTGTGTTCTATGTTGTGCTAGAGCGGTACAGTCTGTCATAATGTGTTCAATTGTTTGTGGTGTGTCCTGGCACAGGTGGCAGGTGTCGTCTGTGTTTATATGTCTGTAAGTTAGGGTGATGTCCACATCGGAATCGTGCTAAGTTAACTCAATCCGAACTGCTCAGGTTGGTATCTGACCTGTCAATGGGTGGCGGCTTCGCACCTAGGACCGCATTCGGACCGAGTCGTGTCAGTGCTTTGTATGTGTGTGTGTGGTGTGTGTGTGATGTGTGTGTGTGATGTTTGTGTGTGTGTGTGATGTTTGTGTGTGTGTGTGATGTGTGTGGGGCGTGGTATGGAATGGAGTATTTGGTTATAATGTCTTTCTGGTGTTACCTTAATGGTGAGAGGTGTTGGTGCATGATCGTACATGTATTGGCAAGGGTGGTGGGTTAGTTGTCGCTGCTGCCATGAATTGTGTTCCCCTCATGTTTAAATGTTCCCTAATTTTCAGTATTTTTGTTTATGTACAGATGTTCTACTAGTGGTGTTTGAGTACATTCTGTAATGATACGAAGTGTGTTGTTTTATATTGTCTGTAAGGTGTTTATGAGTGCGTTTGAGATAATGGGTGCCCAGCATGGGCTCGCATAGTCCATAACTGAGCGAGTATAATGTTTGTATATGAGTGATGTTTCCTGCTGGTGTCCAAAGTTTGTGCCTGTTAGTACCCCCTAAGCGTGTTAAGTGTTGACGTACATTTGTTTTTAATGTCCTGAATGTGGTTTGCAAAAGATAATGATGCGTTATATGTGGCCGCAAGTATTTTGGTCCTGTGTGTGTGTGTGTGGAATGTTGGTGGTGTTTAGTGTAAGCTGTGGAGTTGTCTGGTGTTCTTTTGTGTTGCTTGTTAGCAAGGTGATGGTTGATTTTGTGGGCGCTACTTTGAGTCTATTGTGTGTGAGCCAGTCTTGTATACTGTTTATGTATGTTTGTAGGTTATTTGTAGAGGTGTCGATGTTGTTGTGGGTGGATGTTAGAGTGATCATCTGCATAGGATGATAAGGTAAGCTTGTTATCTATAGGTGTTGGAATGCCATGCATGTATAAGTTGAAGTGTTGGTGAGAGAACAGAGCCTCGAGGGACCCCGTTCTGAAAAATCTTGTTTTTGGATGACTTGCCATTAAGTGTGACATGTGAATATCTCCCTGAAAGACAGTTGCTCAGCCACCTTTTGGTGTTATTGTGCATGTTTGTGCTGAGTATTTTGTTCATGAGAGGGAAGCGTAGGATAGCATCAAATGCTTTACTAATGTCTATTGTTGCTAATAGTGTACGTTGAACTGGTCGTCTGGAGTTGATGCCATCCATGACGCGCTGCGTGAGGTTAGTGAGTAATGTCGTGGTTCAGTGGTGGGACCTAAGTAAAAACAGATGGTGAGTCGAAGTCCAAATTGAGAAATTTGGCAGAGGTAACCCAATATGCATTACTCTTCAAACTGAATTGCTAATTGCGAGTTTGTTGAGTCCCCTTCTGGATAAATGGCATGACTAAAGGGGCATGGGTATCACTTACCTCATTTTACGCGGGATTTGGAGTCACCATAATCTAATGAAGTTGGTATACGACTACCGCTATACGTCTCATATTGGCTAAGGCTAAGAGTAGAATGTAAATGGACATTAGGGTGGAGTGAACATTTTTTTTTTTCAGAATTCAGTTTTGTAGGGGCACCCAAAAGTTAGTCCTTGGTACCAATAAGAAATCTGTAAAATATTAGCTACCTGCGACATCAACTTCACCGGCCCCAAGGAGGTCAAACGATTTTGCCTTTCAGGTGTCCCAAAAAATTAAGGAAAAATTCAAAGATTTAAGCTTATCTTCCGTTGTGTTTATGCTCGGAAGATCATTTTTGTTTCATTTGATTTGTCTATTTATGTTCTTTAACTTTACTTCTATAAACGTTTTTCGCATTCCTCACAAAAATTTGGAAAATTTGGTATTTCATGAAGGAAAAAAAAAAAATTTTTTTTTATATATTTCGTCGAGTTTCTCAACTTCAGTCGATGTTTTAGCACAATATTAAGGTTTTCATTTGTTTGGATTTTCACATATTTAAATTATTTCATAATTATATTATTTAGGGTTTGTTATTTATACTATATTACATAATAATTTCTCTCTCTCAGATTATTTGATTGCTTTGATAAATTTTTATGTTGAATCTGATTCGCTAAAAATATTTACATTCATTAATATAGTGTAATTCTATTCCGACGCACAAAGCAAAATTAGGCATGGCTTCCATGGCCGCGAATGAATCGGCAAAAAGAAAGGCAAGGAATACTCAACAGCCGAATCCAATCTTTGGACCACCAAAGAATCTCTCGCCGATTTATTTGCCTTCATTCAAAGATATACTTCGGTGTTTCCTTTATGTTAGACAGGAAAGAATTAAGTCAGGAGAAGCTAATCCAAAAATTTATGATGTTGCTACAGTCGTTGCCCAAAAAGTAAAGATTGTATGGGATCGTGCTTCTATTCCAACTAGACATCACGAGACCATAACGCGGCGCATCCAAGGTTTGTACGAAAAATATAAAAATGTTTCGAAACAATTCGAAGGGCGAAAAGACCAAGCATTCTATCGAGCATTGCTTCACAAATTTAAACTCGACTCACTGAAGCTCTTTAATATAGCTTCTCGTAAATGTGAAGACTTCCCTATATGTCGTTGTGAGAGACTTAAAAGTTCCTGTTCTGGAAAGTGATTTCCTTAATGACCAACGAACGTCTCGAAAAATGATGATTGGATCCGTAGATAAAGTGGTCACCAAAAAGATGGAAAAAAAGAAAAAGGATACACAAAAGTATGAGGAATATACAGCACGGATCTCGAAAGGAATGAAAGAATTGGATACCGCCGCAAATGTTTCGTCAAGTTCCAGCGAAACGGACGAAATCAGTGAGCCGTTTAAACTCACGACAAAGCCATTAATTAATTAATCCCAGACCTTCACAAATGAGAATGCGGTTGCCAACAGTGGGTAGAGAATGCGATCGAAGAGGAATATCTGACCGTGCTGGGGCCTCTCTTGCATCTGCCGTTTTTCAAGATTTAAAATTAATTAATAGTGAAGATACTTCTTCAGTGATCGACAGAAGCGAGATAAGACGAGAAAGGAGCAAAATTAGAAAAGATCTCTCTGAAGATATCTCAACTTTCAGTTCAAGTGATCATGTTATGGGGGTCTCTCTACCTTGATGGAAGAAAAGATCGAACAAACATTATGATAATGAAAAGTACGGGGCTCCAATAAACCTTAGCCCCCCCCGCCCATGGCTTAAACCATTAGAGGTACAGTAAAACTAAACATACCTTACAAAAGAGAATTTAATCCTGCATTTAATGAGAAACAATTAAAACTTGGTGTTCCCGCCATTGGCTTCCAAGACAACCTGAATTCGCTTTGGGTAGCTTGCCAAAAGTGACGTTACTCAAATTTGCTAAAACAGTTTCAATGTGTTGCGTCATTGTATCCTTCGAAAATCGATTTGCTGCAGGTTCTTGAAACAAGAGACATTCAACCTTGTCCTTTATAACTGATCCAATGTGTTCACAGACGTTCAGGTCAGGAGAATTTCCTGGCCATTCTTCATTTCCAAAGAAATCGATCTCATGGTTCCGCAACAACTGTTGAGTGGCTAATGCCTTAAAGCAGGGGGCCTTATCGTGCAGAAGTGTGACCTGCTCGACATCCATAACATTGTTTGGGTTTCTTAGAAAAGGAATGACATGCTGGGATAGAATAATATCACGAAAATACTGTCCATCCCAACTCTGACCATTTGGCTTCAGCACCCACATGAACTTCTTTGCAGTGAACAAAAACACACAAACACAGTCTGGACTTTTTAATAATTCACGATAATGTTCATTGTCATCGATTTCATCTGGTGTTGTGGCCCACACTCGATCATTTTGGTAGTTAGGCCGACGTGTTACGTAAACAAAAAATTCATCGGAGACAGCTAAATGCATGAAATCATCCACATCCCAATCTTCAAGATAATGGGCAAACCATATTCTGCCATCGATGTTAAGCTGAGTTTTTCTTGGCTTTGGAAGTTCATGCCAAGGTTTTAAACCTTGCCTATGACGGTACAGTCGAATGATCTCACCACTAACGATCTTTCCTCTCAACACTTCGATCTCTCTAGAAAGTTTAGCACAGCTGTTTTCCCGCTTACGCGTACCGCTTTCAATGATGTCCTTTGTTTCCTGAGAGTGGCAAATTTGGGCGCCCAGATTTGGTTGTATCCATTTCACATTCATCCAAAGTTTTATTCCAATTTCTTTTGACGAAGTCCTCACTTCTTCGCAAATTTTGGGCAACCCATGAACGTGTTATAAAGGTGGCTCCAGCATCACGAGCTTCCCGAAATGTTATTGCTCGTATGCGATCTATCACACGTTGCCTCTCCGGATCACCAATTAATTGAGAAGCCATTATATTATCACTTTATCAGCTACAGTAATTTTAATACCTGTAATAAATAAAGAATTTTATATATTTTTATAATCACTAAAAATTATTTCGATATAAGTAAACATGTAAGCTGCAAATAGGGGGGGGGGGGGGCTAAGGTTTTTTGGAACCCCTTAGTATCATTCTAGGATTACTATGGAAGAGTATATTGTCCTTTGAAAGAACCAAGCTCAACTTACTTAGGCCACATATCTCCAGAATTGAGCGCAGCAAAAAGCATTTATAAAGGCATTTTGGAGTTCTTGGGATGCAAAAATATCAGTGCTAGAAATATTGTTGCCATTGGCTGTGATGGCACTGCAGTCAGTACTGGGATAAAAGGAGGTATATTAAAAAATTTGGAGCGGAACTTAAACAAACCCTTTCACTGGTTTATTTGTCTTTCATTTTAATGAGTTACCACTGAGGCATTTGTTAGAACACCACGATGGGCCCTCCCATGGTCCACGAGAAATGTCAGGACGAATTGGAAAAGCATTAAAATCTGTCGATCAACCAATAGTTAAGTTTGAAGCCGTGGGAGGAAATCATCTTCCAATTGCTGATTCTGATGATCTAAGTACGGATCAATCGTACCTCTATAAAGCTTCTCAGGCTATTACTTCTGGGTGCTGCGGCAATGACTTAGCAAATCTTCAACCCGGGTCAATGGTCCAATCCGGATGGTTGACTACTGCTAACCGCATCCTGCGTTTACATGGGATGTGAAAATCCGATGGATAGCTTAAAAGTGCTGGTAGAATACATCGTCAAAGTTTACGCTCAAATGTGGTTCACGATCAAGACAAAACCTCGGTGCTACGATGTACCTCAGTCACCCGTGGCAGATGGTAGCTTAATTCAAGATACCTAACGGAGCTTAGAGATATTGTTACAAAAGTTATCATTCGTAACGCCTACTTTGCGCATCAAGAGAACCTCCTCATCCTCCTCGCGATGATTACTGATAACCGGCCAAACATTCGGAAATTGGCAATACGAAGGATCGAAGTAGCAAGATCTCAAGCTGAAAAAATGAAAAGCATTCGCGAGTTCAGTGTACCGAAGCTAAATTTCCATGCACTACACTGATATTATATTTTGGGCAGATAGTCCCATCAGGCTTGAGCCACCATTGACAAAACAGTTAACCAAAGAGAAGTTGACATCATTGGCTAAGAACACTAGCGAAGAAAAATTAAAACTTTTTCAATTCCCTCATCATACACAAGCGGTAGAAAGGAGTATCAAACTCGTAATAGAAGCGGCAAGAGCAATTTATGGAAGTGAGAGGAGGCTGCTATGTTAAAACCAAAATTGCATCTCGAGCAATAATGAAATCATTTGAAATCGAGAGACTACAAAACTGAATAAGAATCTTTCTAAATTATTGTGGTGGGTGGGTTAGGGTGTAACTGAAAGAGCAGCCACCTCCACGTGGCGAGTTCTGGGTAATTTAAGCAGAGATGCGCGTGGCTCGTATCTAGCTTAAATTAGTGGAGAGCCGCTCCAATAAACCAATACATTTAAAGCCATGCGGCGGCTATGTTATGAGCTTCTAAAAGAAAACTGAATCACTGAATGACGCTTAACATCAACTAATCAACGAAAACAATAAACTATTTTTTTTTTTTTTTTTTTTTCCATGAAATACCAAATTTTCCAAATTTCTGTGAGGAATGGCGAAAAAGTGTATAAAAGTAAAGTTAAAGAACATAAATAGATAAATAAAATGAAACAAACATAATCTTCCGAGCATAAACACAACGGAAGATACGCTTAAATCTTTGAATTTTTCCTTAATATTTGGGGCACCTGAAAGGCAAAATCTTTTGACCTCCTTGGGGCCGGTGAAGTCGATGCCGCAGGTAGCTATTATTTACAGATTTCTTATTGGTACCACGGACTAACTTTTGGGTGCCCCTACAAAACTGAATTGTTCTGAAAAAAGGTTTTTCACTCCACCCTAATGGACATACAGACTAATTACACTGTAACACTGATTCTGTTTATATAGAATTTTTTATGTTTTTATATGCATTTGTGGGCGCTGAGTCCAAATCTGGCCTTGGTTTGTGTGTATCATCAATGGTTTCAGAGATAATCCATTTTTCATGTTTTGCCAGTATGTTATTATTATGGGCGCAGCAATATCAGAATAATCAGGAATTGTTGAGAACAATCCGGATGTTCGTTGACAGTTTCTTGCTCTAGAAATTGCCCGAAACTTCCACTGTGCTATATAAAGAAGAGCGCAGAGTCTGAGAAGTCAGTAAATGTGAGCACACAAAGAAAGCAGGTTGTTTGTCTGTGGTTACCAGCACCGAGGTACTGCGTTTCTGTGCTTCTCTGTGCTGACGATTTGAGTGTTATCGATCCTTTTTTTATTGCGAACATTATTTCAATGTTGAGTATACATCTTTTTTCTGGAATCTGGAATCTGTTGCAGATTTAATAACTCCTCTCTCTATATCTGCAGGTTATGATTAATGTAGTACAGTTTGGTAAAGAGAATGGCAACTAGAGCTTGTAAACACTCGCCGGATATATTCTGCTACGTTTGTGGGTATTACATAGGCCCCAAGCAAGTATCGCACAAGATTGTGAAAGGCACCAAGTTCTGGATCGCGTATCGGCTCTATTTTGGTATGCCTATGGGTGACCAAGATAAGCCCTGGGCCCCCATGATCTGTGGAAGCTGCCGCTCCACACTTGAAGGGTGGCTGCGTGGAGTAGGCAAGGCAATGCCCTTTGCGGTACCCAGAATATGGAGAGAACCAAAGAGCCACCACGACGATTGCTACTACTGCATGGTAGATGTTTCTAAGTACAGGAAAGTTAAAGGAAGGCAGACTCTTCAGTATCCAAGCATAGCGTCGTCCATAGCTCCTGTACCACATGGCGAAGGTCTTCCAATACCACGTCCACCAGAACAGGTATCTATCCATTACTTTACCTTCTGTATTTACAGACTGTGGGTCATTGTGTGTCGATTTTTCTTAGTGCTGATACTCTTCTACATATATAGCTATGCCTATATTTTGTTTCTTTGCTTTGCAGGTTGAAAATGAGGATGCAGGTAGCTCATCTGAGATGTCGGCTGGTGAGGACAGTCATGATGAAGAATATACAGTAACTTTCAGTACAAACCCTCACTTTCCAAATCAGAGGGAATTGGACGACTTAGAAATTTGGGTCTGACGAAATCAGGGTCTGAGCTTCTGACCTCCAGACTCAGAGAGTGGAATTTGCTTGGAGAAGACTGCAAGAGCACTGTATACCGAAAGCGGCATGAAGAGTTTGCAAGGTTCTACGATGTCAATGGCTCTCTCTGTTATTGCAGCGAGGTTAATGGTCTATTCACAGCTATTGGGTTAATACATATACCCTCAGAGTGGCGCCTGTTTATTGACAGTTCAACTCGGAGTTTAAAAGGCTGTTCTACTCCACAATAGGAACAAATATCCATCTATACCAGTTGCACATTCTGTTCAAATGAAAGAGGACTATGAAAATGTCAAACAACTGCTCACTCAAATCAGGTATGAACAACATAACTGGGACGTGTGTGATGATTTCAAAATGATTGGTTTCCTGTTAGGTTTACAAGGAGGGTTTACTAAATATTCCGTTTTCTTTGCCTGTGGGATAGCAGGGCTTCGACTGAGCACTATAAAACAGTTCAGTGGCCTCCACGTGAAGGACTGCAACCAGGAAAGTACAATGTACTCAGGAACCTCTTGTGAAGCCTGACATAGTTCTGCTACCACCTCTCCATATTAAGTTGGGTCTAATTAAGCAGTTTGTAACTGCGTTAGATTTTGGAGGGAAGTTTTCCAACAGATTCGGGTCATGTTCCCTAAACTCTCTGAGGCCAAAGTCAAGGCTGGCATCTTTGTAGGACCACAAGTCAAGGCGCTGTTGAATTCAAAGAACCTTGAAGCCAGGATATGACCGATCGAAAAAGAGGCTTGGTGTACTTTCCGTGATGTGGTTCGTGGGTTTTTAGGCAACCATAAAGCACCAAACTATAAGGAGTTAGTGTCAAACTTGATTAAGTGCTATGGCAAATGGGGTGCCGTATGTCTTTAAAATTACACTATCTGCATTCACATCTAGACTTTTTTCGTGATAACCTGGGCGATGTGAGTGAAGAACATGGCGAAAGATTCCATCAAGATATTCAAACGATGGAGAAAAGGTACCAGAGCCATTGGGATGCTTCCATGATGGGAGACTACGTATGGTCGCTGATCAGAAAGGATAAGAATGTTCATACGCGGAAGTCGCGTTCTTCAGTGCATTTTTAAGGAACGCACACTGCATAACGAGGCTTATTCTCTTATCGGTTCTCCTCATGATATATATTCTATCCTTTGCACCATTTTGGGTTTGTCAAACAATTTTGGCTCAATAAACATTAATTTCCAATAGTGTTTTTATTTTCAGAAAATATTTATGTTAGCCTTCTTTATATACTTTGCCATATGAAAAGTGTGATAACCTATATTTTTGAAACGGCTGATGATAGAGCAAAACCAATATCATTTTTTAAATCAGCACCCCGAAATCATTAAGAAACGACAGAAAAATCACAATAAACAGAAAATTTTTCAAATTTTGTTACCCAGTGAATTATTATCAGTTAAATTCTCACGCTGTTGTAAATCAAATCGAAAGTATCTCTACTGTGTGTAGGGCAAGATTTGGATAAGAATAATGATTGGGGTTGTTTAACCTCCTTCGCAACATCTAAGGTCATATGACGGAGGGGACCTACAGCTTTACGTCGGATCCGAACCACGGGTCGCTACATAATCTGGACACGGAGGACGGTCTCCCATCCAACTACTACCCAGACCCAATGTCGCTTAACTTCGCTGATCAACGGGAAGCGGTGTTACGACATTGGCTACGACGTAGCCCCCAAGATTTGGATGTTACGTAAGAATCGGGTGGAGCAATCGTTTCAGGGCACGGATATTTATATAATTTTATTTAAAGGTAGAATCAGTGGAGGTACCGAACAGCTCGTCGGTTTGCCAATAACTCGAGCTTGAATGGGTGTAAAGGACAGAGGGGCCCACCAGGGATGGGGAGTAGGAGTCGGGAGTCGGTAAAAACGACCGACTCCCGACTCTTTGATTCAATTTCTATATGCCAGCAATTTACCAGAATACTACTCTGCCCTAAATAAATATCTTCCTGAACTAATTCTAGATTCACATTTCCACATTTGATTTATTGTTCTGGTAAATCTTAGCAAATGAATTTCATATTTCTATTTTCTATTTCAGGATACTAGGTACCATATAAAAATTAGCAATATATTAATTATTAATTTAATTAGCCCCTATTAGTAATGAGTCGTGGGCCTAGTAGAAAATCAGCAGTCTTTCAATATTTTAAGCTAAATGAGGATGAAAGTATTTTTATTTGTCAAGTAGAAAAGGATGGTAAAGAGTGTAATGCAAAAATTAGTGCTTACACTGGGAAACATGCTAATGCTCCAACTCGAGCCTCAAACTTGAAACACCATCTACGAAACAAACATCCCAATATTTATAAGGTTGTAGATCAGCATGATAAGGAAATCCAGAAACCTACAGTGCCCGCGAAAAGTATCCGATCACTCAAGAAAATACAATATTTTCCCTTGATATTCAGAGACACATAATTCACTTTCTATTTGTTCTAGCGACATCTGGTAACTTTGAGGTTGCTCGCTGATATGAGAGCTATCCAACGCATTCTCAAATTAGTGTTCTGGTAGCCTTCGTTGCGGGTGGCTGTGTCTCAAAGTTGTCAGATTTCACTGTTTGTGTAAATTTATTGATATTTTATTATTTTTACAGAAAGTGGTGTAAATAAAATTTATATATAATGTGTGCTAAAAACAACTTAAGAGTGATTGTCGAGGTGCTATTGTTGCTTTGCATACATGTGGGAAATCACAGAGACAGATAGCTAAGGAATTAAACATATCCCAAAGTACCGTTAATTTATGGGTTTCACGGGCTAAGAACAATGCCGGCCTAACCACGCCAGTCCCTAAAAAACGATCTGGCAGACCGAGAAAAACAAATTCACGAACAGACAAACTTATGAAACGTTTAGTATTGAAAAACCCAACAATAACTGCGAAAGAAATAAAATTTAATATGAATAATTTGTTATCTGGTGTTTCTGAACGAACTATCCAGGAGCGGCTCCAAAAAGAACTCGGATTACCATCTCGCCATGCTGCTAAGAAACCGTTCATTAATGAAAAAATGCGTAAAAAACGTGTCGCATTTTGTAAAAAATATATTCATTGGACTGTTGATGACTGGAAGAAGGTTTTATTTAGTGATGAGTCGACATTTTTGACATTCAGAAGTTGTCCAAAAAAGGTTCGCCGGCCCATTGGCTCAAATAGGATGGACCCTAAATACACCCTAAAGACAATGAAACACCTTCCAAGTGTGATGGTTTGGGGTTGTTTCGGTTACTATGGGCGTGGAAACCTATATTTTCTTCCGAAGAACACAACTATGAATGGTGCACGGTATTTAGCAATGCTACAGGATAAACTTCCAATGGCAATGGCAATCCAAAGGACAAAAACATACATGCATGATGGTGCACCATGTCACAGGGCCAAAATAGTGACAAAATGGATTACTGACAATAAATTTGATATTTTGGAATTGCCTGGTAATAGTCCAGATCTCAATCCGATAGAAAATATGTGGCTAATAATAAAAAAAAAGGTTGAATGCCACGACACTGGCTCAGTCGAAAAATTACAAGAAGCCATCAAAAAGGTATGGTGCAAGGAAATATCAGTGGAAGTTTGTCAAAACTTGATTAAATCCATGCCAAAACGTCTAGAACAAGTCATCCAAACCAAAGGACAGATGACAAAATACTAATATAAGGTTAGTATACATTTAAACATTGTTTTTTATGTAAAAAATACAAATTTCCAGGGTGATCGGATACTTTTCGCGGGCACTGTACTTCTAGTCAGGCCAGTACCTCTATTTCAAAAAGCAAACAAGTCTCTGTTACAAAATTTTTACACAGTGAGAGAATTACAATATCAATGACAAAGAAAAATTTAAAAAAATACCTTATAGATTTAGTTGTAAAGAATGGGGTTGCACTTACATTATTTTCCTCCCCAGCTTTCCGTGGATTAAATGGAGAAATGGCGGCAAAACTAGGAGTGTCATTAGAGAGACATGATATTCGAAACATGATTTTAAAGGAAGCAGAAAGCCAGAAAACTTTATTGAAAACAATGCTGCAAGGAAAATTCTTCTTTCTTAAGATGGATGCCTGCACGAGACAAAGAATTAATTATATGGCAATAAATGTTCAGTTCATTGATGATGAAGGAAAACTAGTTATACGTACTCTGGCAGTGAAGGACACTGAAGCTCAACATTCAAGCGAATACCTGACCAAGCTAATTGAAACCATCTTGACAGAATATGAAATCACTAAAGAGCAAATATTATCAATTGTTACTGATAATGCTTCAAATATGACAAGTACAGTACAGAAACTTAATGATGGTGAAGTAAAAGGAGATCTTTTTGAAGACAGTAGTGAAGAAGATACGGATGAAACTGCTGACAAACTTGACAGTGTTGACACTGTAGACAATGATTTTGCTGGATTCTCAAATATCCCCCATATGCGATGTGCAGTCCACACATTGCAACTGGCAATTCGTGATGGGTTAAAAGAAAGGAATGCTGCTAATGTAGTAGGTAGGTTACGCAACATAGTAGTGGCTGCAAGAACGCCTAAACTTGATGCAATATTAAAACGTCGATCCGGAAAAGGTGCAGTTATAGATCAAGCTACACGTTGGGGGAGTACCTATGAAATGATTAAGCGCCTTCTTGAATTGAAGCCATACCTTATCGATATGGCAAACCCAGATGTAACAATGACTGATATCCAGTGGCAGCAGGCAAGTCAACTTGAGGCATTACTTAAGTACCCATATGTGGTTACAAAGAAGTTTCAAGCAGCTGAATTGACACCTGGCACATTTTACAAGGAATGGAAAAATATTAATTATAAACTATCTCAAATTGGCGGCATTGTTGCAGATGGTATAAGAATGTCTATGCAGCGTAGAGAAGAAAATTTACTGAATAATGACGTACTATTGGCTGCAGTTTATGTAGATCCTATGCACAGGGTACTTTTAACTGAAGAACAGATTGCTAGAGGAAAGTCAGCTCTGTGTGATGTAGCTGTGCGAATGAAAATGTTAAATGAAACAGATGCCGCAAGTAATTCAGAATTTGAAAGCTGCTCTAGTCCTGCCATTATGCAAAGCTCCTGCTCAAACTCTGAAGAAGAAATGGATTTTGAAAAATATCTCGATAATGAAGAAAAATCAAAAAAGTTAAGCGATGCCGTTTGAGTCAAGATGATAAACCTATAAAAATAACCCCATTGACCAAATTCAGAGAAGACTTTAATGCAGCTTTAATAAAAATAGAGAAATTTGATCGTTCATTAAAACTTGATGTGATGAATGCCATACCAAAGTATCCTGAATTAGTGCAAGATGTAGCCAGAACTGTTACTGCATTGCCACCAACACAAGTCAGCGTTGAAAGATTATTTTCAGCTCTTCGGTTAATTAAATCCCACCTACGGGCTAAGTTGAAGGAAGACATAATTGATGCTATACTTTTCTTAAGAACAAATTCTCCTTAGAGAGTTAAATTATTAAGTATGTTTTTTTAGCCTTTTTTTAATATTTAGCTTCAATATTAGCATATCATAATATATAATGGAAACAAAATATTCCTTACCAACTTTTTTTTATTTAGCTACGGTACCGTATGCAACATTAAAATTTTAAAATTGTTAACCAAATGAGGTTATAAATATTTTATACGAGATCAATTTCTTTTTCTGTTAATTTTTATTTTTGTGTAATACAACATTAAAATTGTATTAAATTACTAAACTGTATTATTATCGTACCTACTTTATTACATTTATTTATACTTATATATTTGAAAGAGTCGGGAGTCGGTTTTTAAAAATACCGACTCAGGAGTCGGGAGTCGGTTGTTTTTGGCCGACTCCCCATCCCTGGGGCCCACCCATGGACAAATGAGCACTGGCCAGACAATAGTAGTTCCTCGTAGGTACTGGGAAAAATGGCAAGTTGGCACATGGACAAAATTCCAGGAGGCTTCTCTGCAGTGTCCGCAAGTAGAATAATCCGTTTCAATTGTTGGTTGCCCATTGAAAGAAAACCAAATTATCTAGAAACTAAGAACAAGGGGTTGATGCGCAGAAATAGAGTTTAATCATTCGTGTGGCATTCCAAATGAGTTTCTGGTACGTAAGGTGTTAAAGCGAAAATGGACAGTGCTTACAACTGAAGTTAACATTGGTATGGCCCTGCATGATGATGATGATAAGGGACCAATAGTGTATTTTTAGATTATGGTAATGGGCACGAATTATATTGGGTGTTACAGTTTAAGGTGGAAAGTTAATCAATTTTAGTCCTCAAAAATTTATTTCATTGGTCTGTGTCAATTTATTAAGAAATTGTGTACGCATCTAATACGGGTATGATTGCGGGAATAATATTGTTAAGTTAAGGTATTCAGTTTTAATTGCTAAATTGTAGATGTTAATTATTTATTACGTTTTCCACTAACAAATTAGGTCATTTTGTGCCAACTAATCGAGTTAAATTTGAATGTGGGAGTGTAACTGAGTCATAAGAAAATCATTCCCAAAGTAAAATTAAAGGATTGACAAGCTCGAAGGTGTTCTGTCATATAAAATTATTTTTCTATTTGCATATTAATTATTAGCCTGGGGTAGCATTGAGAAATCGCATTAGCTATATGGGATCACAATTATAGTTGATTGGAGTAGCAGTCACAAATCTGTGACAATATGCAAAAATTACAATGGTATATTTTAAAATTCATATACTTCACTTTTAAAACAAACACACACACACACATTTATATATATATACAGGGTGTACATAAAGTCAGGATCTATTTTTGTGAAGCACTTGGAAATTATATGGAATTCAATCATAAAATGATAAAGTGGTAACATTTATTAAATAATTAAGAGTAGGATTCGACGTGACGCCCATCAGTATCCCTGCACAGCTCAAATCGTTCCGCAGCATTTCTAAACACATTCTGGAGCATTTGCGGGGTTATGTTATCTGCAGCAGTTCGTATACGTGTACGTAAGTTTTCAAGACTCGTAATCTTCGTCTGATAGACGTGCGATTCGATAAAGCCCCATGCAAAGAAATCTAAAGGGGTTAAATCTGGTGATCTCGCTGGCCAAGGTCTGTTGCTTCCGCGTCCGATCCAGCGATTTGGAAAACGTCCATTTAGATAATCCTGAACAATTTTGGCATAGTGACAAGGAGCACCATCATGTTGATAGACGACGGTACTAACAATCCTATCCCCGTCGTCTATCAACATGATGGTGCTCCTTGTCACTATGCCAAAATTGTTCAGGATTATCTAAATGGACGTTTTCCAAATCGCTGGATCGGACGCGGAAGCAACAGACCTTGGCCAGCGAGATCACCAGATTTAACCCCTTTAGACTTCTTTGCATGGTGCTTTATCAAATCGCACGTCTATCAGACGAAGATTACGAGTCTTGAAAACTTACGTACACGTATACGTATACGAACTGCTGCAGATAACATAACCCCGCAAATGCTCCAGAATGTGTTTAGAAATGCTGCGGAACGATTTGAGCTGTGCAGGGATACTGATGGGCGTCACGTCGAATCCTACTCTTAATTATTTAATAAATGTTACACTTTATCATTTTATGATTGAATTCCATATAATTTCCAAGTGCTTCACAAAATAGATCCTGACTTTATGTACACCCTGTATATATATATATATATATGTATATATATATAAAATCACTTAAAATGATGGTGTAGTGGTTAGCGTCGCTCACTACAAATCCATCGGCTCCGGGATCGAGACCCGGTGACGGCAGGCGGCGAGCAGCAAAACCCAGCTGTTCATCCTTCCATACAATAAAAAAGAAAGTGGTTGGTCGATAAATGGGTACCCTGGGTGGCCTAGACGCTGGGCTGCTGTTGGGGCGTGGTTCGGATTCCACGTTAAACTGTAGGTCTAAGGTGGAGTGAGAAGCTTGACCTTCGTCAGAATGAACAATTCGGGCTGAAGCTAAACTAAAAAAAAAAGTGATTTTCAATTTCAATTTTCCGCTAATAAAGTGGATAATATTTCAAAAAATGAGAAAATGATCGTCGTTTATCAAATTTTTAATTAATACAATTTACTCGGAAATGTTTATGATGATTTCGTAAAACCAAACAATCCACTTCAGGTCAGCTAACGAAAATAGAAGATTTAAAATATACAGTTGCGTAACCTCCTTCGCACCATCTAAGGACCTACAGCTTTACGTGGGGTCCGAACCACGGTCTCCCATCCAACTACTACCCAGACGCAATGTAGCTTAACTTTTCTGATCGACTGGAAGCTGTGTTACGACACTGATCACGAGTTTCACGACGTAGCCTCGTACATTATACATTTAACTTTTAAATAAGGCGAGGAGGGGCTCTTCCGGACTTACGTTTAACCTAGATTGGTTTCGCGCGTGGAAAAAGATGGCATTTAATTTGAAGTGTCGCATCCCAAAACTGAATGGTATAAGACGCAACAAAAACCTCTCTTCTTTCATACTTCACAGACGTAACTAAATATAGTCTGCCCAAAATATGACGTACACCGTATACGTCATCATATTGTCAAATGGGTTAATTATTTCCTAGTTTTTCAAGCCAAAAATAACGAGTGTCTTAATTTTGAAAACAAACTAGGCAATTTTGTGACCTGACAAATGAAGGCGATGATTTTCAAACATTATTGTTTGTAATATTTATTTTATAAGTTCGTTCGTTCGTTCCTTGCTGTGAAGTTCGTATACGAGAGATTCAAGGTTAAGGACCTGGAACCATTTTTTTTCTCTTGAAAGTGTGACATGCAGCACAATACTACTGTTACGTTGTAGCCACGTCGCACCGCCTCCCATTAGACCAGCGAGGTTAAGCGACGTTGGTTACGTTCGGTTGTTGTACGGATAATCGTCGTCCGCGTTCGGGTGATGCAGTGATCAAATCGCTACCCGAACCATAATACTAAAATCACTATTTTGAACTGTAAGCTCCAAACAAGATTCCCCGCAGAGCTTAAAATTTTTTTCCCTATCTTCGTGCAGCCATTTAACGTGACCCGTTAGAACCGTGTCTCGTCCGACAATAATGCCCCCCAAAATGCCACGAATCTGTTTATTATCCCTCGGCCTTCATCAATCAGTGTTTACATTGGCAGCTCCAAACAGGAACTTTCACCGAGCAACACGCCTATCGTAACGGAGTTTGCGCAAATAAAGTTGAGCTATTCCTCGTGCCCTAAGCTCCGTGTGCCTCATGCTTACCGACCATCACGAAACTCGAGAGATTTTACGATCAATTATTTCCCGACCCTTCTGAAAAAAAAAAGCGTCACAATGTTCTTCCGATCAACTTGTGGTGGACGTCATAATGATAACCAACTCTCGTATCAAGCCCCCTACCCACCCCGACCCAAAAACTATTCATCATTGAGTCACGGACCTACACCACACTATAATCACAAACTGAACAACACTAACAGTTAAGGTTTA
This sequence comes from Bathynomus jamesi, assembly GCA_023014485.1. Lineage (NCBI taxonomy): Eukaryota > Metazoa > Arthropoda > Malacostraca > Isopoda > Cirolanidae > Bathynomus > Bathynomus jamesi. The sequence goes on along the minus strand of JAJOZX010007507.1, from coordinate 174,104 downwards.
AACACTTTTATCAAGTACAATGGCACTAACACACAAACAAAGCCAATAAAAAAAAAAATATATATATATATATATATATATATATATACAGGGTGAGTCACGACGAAATGTCAACTTCGGGAGCTTATAGCTGAGGTCATTCCCAGTCAAAAACCTCATATGAACATAGGTCCGATTCTTAACCGTTACGGAGCTATGGATGTTTGAATTTCAAGCATGCGCGACCTTGAACTGAATTGACAGTTACTTACCGAACCTAACTAACTACGGAGTAGTGTGTTGTGTTTCACAGCGTGCAGTTCATGTTTTGTGCGTTCAGCATGTCTTTTACGTTTTCAAATGCCGAATATGCCGATATGGTGTATGTTCACGGATTTTGCGATAGAAATACTACAGCTGCTGTCGCTGAATACCAGCGACGTTTTCCAAATCGAAGAATTCCGGATCGACGAGTGTTTAGCAACGTTTTCCAGAGATTGCTAGAGCGCGGTTCATTTCCTAGAGTTACTGTTTTATCTGAGCGTCCGGTACAACAAGATGTGGCTGAACAAAAACCATCATTCAGATGGTACAGCGGACTCCTCATGTCAGTACGCGAAGGATTTCCACACGTCTTAGAGTTCCTCAAAAGAGAGTATGTAGAATGTTACACGAAGGCGGCATGTATCCATACCACGTACAGCGCGTTCAGCACCTCCAACTTGGGGATCGTGCCCAACGACTGGAATTTTGTAATTGGCTCAATGCCGATCGACAATTGCATCGATACGTCTTGTTCTGGGATGAGGCTCAATTTACCCGCGACGTATCAATAAGTGCAATTCACATGCGTGGTCAGAAATGAATCCTCACGCCATTATGGGAAGTAATTTTCAACATCGGTTCAGTGTCAACGTGTTGTGTGGTATTCTCTACGGTCAGCTCATTGGTTCGTTTATCTTCGAAGGTGGGTGACATTTATCTACGATTTCTGCAAGACGAACTGCCGCCACTGTTAGAAGATGTGCCTTTGGCAACACGACTGCGTACGTACTTCCAACAAGACGGAGCTCCTCCCCATTTTAGCCGTGCAGTGAGAACGCATCTCAATGATCGCTTCCCTGGTCGATGGATCGATCGTGGTGGTGCACAAAATTGGCCACCCAGGTCTCCGTACCTAACCCCTCTAGATTTTTATCTGTGGGGGCGCATGAAAGAGCTGGTGTACCAGAGGAAAGTGGAAACACGAGATGCACTTGCTCCGTCGCATTTTGGATGCTGCAGCCCTCATAAAGAACAATCGTAATGAACTAATGCAAGCTACACGCGCGATTCGCAGACGAGCCGCGGTGTGTATTGAGGCCGAGGGTAGTCATTTTGAAGTTATTGTAAATTCAGGAATAAAAACTTTAGCAGCTATTTATTCGCTTATTCTTATTTTTAAACATTCAAACATCCATAGCTCCATAACCGTTAAGAATCGGACCTATGTTAATATGAAGTTTTTGACTGAGAATGACCTCGGCTATAAACTCCCAAAGTTATGATATTTCGTCGTGACTCACCGTGTGTGTGTGTGTGTGTGTGTGTGTGTGTGTGTGTGGTGTGTGTGGTGTGTGTGTGTGTGTGACGGCAAAAGCAGTATTAAATCAATAAATGGATGCATATTGCATTGAGAACATATAAATGTTTGAAGTGCTCTTACCACGCTGTATATGTTGAAATTAAGGAAATGGGCCCATACTGTGAGGCACCTTTCACAATCTGTTAAATCTTTCCCGTGTGCCATTTGTTTATTGTGCAACAACAGGAAACCAATAACATCTACGTTAAAATACAATTTCTCGATAGAATATACATCCGTAAATCGATTTAATAAAAATATACATCACAATAATAATTATAATATATCGAAAAATACAACACCCCCAAAAAAGAGTTCTCTATTTTTCAAACTATCATATATAAGCCTATACAGGGTGCCTCTTGGTGGAAGTAGGAGTCCCAGCAAACTGGAATGTGGCGAACTATGAAAGGGAAAAGGTCTTAAAATACCAGAGACTCAAACACGAAATAAGGAGAATGTGGAATGTGGAACCTGAGATCATTTCAATAATAGTGGGGGCAACAGGGGAAGTAAAGAAATCCAAAATGGAGTTCCTGAAACAACTGCCCATAAGTGTGACATCTGGAGAAGTTGTAGGGGAGATATTACGATACAGCACCTCTATCTTACGCCTAGTACTAGGCTGTACCTAAAAATTCCTTAGGGTTAAGGTTTAACCCGAAGTAAAAAACTCTCTCCATCTGGAGTAGAAGGGAAAAAACAAAAATAGCAAAAAAATGTGCTTAAAAAAAAAATGCTACCACTTATGTGGCGCTAATATATCATTGCTTACCACTTACAGTTTTATTTTGTTTTTTTATGTATTTGTGCGTTTATGTGCTTGATTTTAATAATGTTTTTTTCAGGGATTGTACGTGATTAATGAGCGAACCCCATTCAATGGAAATAGCTACAAGCTTTACATTGGAGCAACGCAGAAATCTGCGTGGCTCTAATGTACAAACTGTAAGTGGTAAGCAATGATATAATGTATTAGCGCCTTATAAGTGGTAACATTTTCTTTAAGCACCATGTATATCTGTGTCTGTGTGTGTGTGTGTGTGTGTGTGTACACACGGTGTTTATAAAGTCCCTATCTATTTCAGTGAAAACGTAGCAAAAAAGGGTAAAACTCAATAACAATATAATAGAAGGCATACATTCAACGAATACTTAAGCATATGATTCTACATTCATGAGCACCATCAGTATCTCTACAGAGTTCGAATCTGTCAGCAGCATTGCGGAACACATTTTGGAGCATGACAGGGGTTATTTTTGTAACTGCTGTTACGATACGAGCACGTAAACCTTGCAGATCTGTAACCCTCGTTTGATAGACGTTTGATTTGATAAAGCCCCATGCAAAGAAATCCAAGGGCGTTAGGTCAGCAGATCGAGCCGCCCAGGGCCTGTTGCCTCCACGTCCGATTCACCGATTTGGAAATCGTTCATTTAGGTACTCCCGAACAATGTTTGCGTAATGACAAGGTGCCCCATCTTGTTGAAAGACGACGGTGTTTAAAATGCTATCTGAATGAAGCTGGGACATTTACGCGCTCGTATCGTAACAGCAGTTACAAAAACAACCCCGGCATGCTCCAAATGTGTTCGGCAATGCTGCTGACAGATTCGAACTCTATAAAGATACTGATGGTGCTCATGTAGAATTATATGCTTAAGTATTCATTAAATGTATGCCTTCTATTATACTGTTATTGAATTTTACCCTTTTTGCTACGTTTTCACCGAAATAGATAGGGACTTTATAAACACCCTGTATATATATATATATATATATATATATATATATATATATATATATATATATATATATATATATATCTATATATATATCTATTATATCTATCTATCAGGTCATCCCATAAGTAATGTCGTTTTTTACGATAGATTAAGTTTAAACTAGTCCTACTCGGTTTAAGCATAAATTTTCCGAAGATTATATCTAAGAGGTGGTCTAGCGTGTTTCGCTACATAGTTTACAGACCTTGACCACTGAAGACACGTGTTTTGCTTTATGTGAACCCCTCATAAACATGGCGGTATCAGAAGAGCATATCAGGCATATAATGCTTTACGAGTTCAAAAAAGGGAATAGTGCTACTGAAGCAACGCGAAACACTCGGGACGTTTATGGCAACGATATTCTGCATGTGAGGAAATGTCAAAGATGGTTTCAAAAGTTTAGGAATGGTGACTGCTGTTTGACAGATGCAGCACGCTCTGGACGCCCTGCTGAGTTTGATGATGACCTGCTGTTAGCCGCACTTGAAGAAGACTGTTCAACAACTGTCGAAGAATTGGCCCAGAAACTCAATTCATCCTCGTCCACAATCCATCGACATTTGCAACAACTCGAGAAAGTGCCTAAGTTAGGAAAATGGGTGCCACATGAATTGTTGGTCGACAATCTGAGGATGCGGGTAAACATTAGCACAGCTCTTCATTCCCGTGAACTCCAAGATACGTTTTTGCACCGTTTAGTGACTGGTGATGAAAAGTGGATACTGTACCAGAATGTTAAGCGCCGTCGACAGTGGGTTTGTGCGGAAGAACCAGCGACACCACAGCCAAAACCAAATCTTCACCCTCGGAAGGTGTTGCTTAGTGTTTGGTGGGATAAAGGTGGTGCAATACACTTTGAAACCTTACCACACAACCAAGCAATCACCGTTCAAGTCTACTGTCAACAACTGGATCGATTGAACACTGCACTAAAAGAAGAGAGACCTCCTTTTGTTAATCGGAAAGGAATCGTGTTCCACCACGACAACGCACGTCCTCATACCGCTCGGATCACTTCTGCAAAAATTGAGGAGCTTGGGTGGGAAAAACTTCCACATCCTCCATATTCTCCAGACCTTGCGCCTTCAGATTATCATCTCTTCGGGAGTGCAAAACTATCTTGACAAGAAACAGTATACTTCTTTAAATGACCGGCACACCAGTCTTTGTACGTTTTTTGCCTCAAAACCGCCTGAATTTTATAAACATGGCATTGAAAAGCTTGTAGGACGTTGGCAGAGTGTCATTGATTCCGATGGAAAATATATACTAGATTAAAAAGTTTCAGTCGAGTTTTTTTTTTGTCCTTCAAATTCCGATCTAAAAAACGACATTACTTATGGGATGACCTGATATATTGCCTTTAGGGTTTAGCTCAGATTTTTGCGCAATTTTTGTCGGTGTTAATGTAATTACTGTAACTAGGAAGTAGTAGTAATAGTGTTCATTTTTTTGAATGTCATCACTTATGGTTTCGTTAGAGGAGGAAGAAGGGGGTTCCATTAAAAAATGTAAAGAAACTGGGCTTGTTTGTTTTTTATCCTACACAATGACTATTTCACGGGCGTCACTTTTAATACAAAACGTCGAAATTCAAATAACTCGGATATACCCACGTTATTACGCGCAGTTATTTGTTTTAGGTTAGAGGTTAACCTAACCTAACCTACTGTTATCTTACTTTGTTTCAAATTTCACGTTGTCAAAGATTTGGGAGTCATTATCAATGCCAAATCTTTGGCTAACGAGTTCCCCTAAATTTGCCGTTCCTTTGGGCATAGCATTCGATGCAATTTAGTTCCTTCCTTCTTCCGTAGCTTAACGGCTAAAGTTTCTCAACGTCAAATTTCATAGTGCTGCCTTCTGACCAACTGTAGAATCTGTTCGTGTCTGTTTGTAGAGATTCTATCTGGGCTCCTTATTTATCTATTAATTTTTGCGTCGTCAGCAAAGGATGTTACTGTGCTGTCACTGGTAACTTCTCATCGATATCAGTTAGCGTGATTCCTCGCGTTACTGAGCTACAGAACTCCGACTGATGGAAGATATTCTCTTGGACTGTAACGATTTGCCGTCGCTCACTAAGGAAATTGTATATTAATTTTCCTACTTTTCCCGTTATTCCCATATATTTCGTTTATGCGTTATGATTCCATGGTCACACTCGTCGAACCCCTTAGCAAAGTCTGCGTATATTACATCATAGTTTTCATTGTTTAACCCGAGTGCATCAATAATGTTGTTATAGCGTTCTATTGGTCGTGATAGGCACGATCTTCCTGACCAGAACCACGTTGGTTATTTCATTGGGGGGGGGGGGTCTCCAAAAAGTCCGAGACACGCCTGGATTTTTTTTTTTTTTTTTTTTGCCTCAAATCAACGAAATTGGAACTACGTTCGCTCAGTATTTCTCTCGTGTCTACTGATCTCAGTCTCCATATCCAATATGGGGGCTTTAGCAATTCCATTCTTAGTTTTTAATCAGTAGAGCTTTCCATTTGCCCGGGCCTGATGCTGAATGTGATTTTAGTTTCCTTCAAGCTCGCGCGATATCACCAGTTGCGAAGTCCACGTCCGTTATACTTTCCCCTCGTAATTCTTCTTCAAAGAAAACGCATTTTCATCGCGTATTAGTTCATCAATTTTGGGGAAACCGAAAGATGATTCATACTGAGCTCTTAATATTTCGGGTACTTCTTTCGGATCTTCCGTTGAAACATCGTTTCCATTCTTCGAAGGTCCGATGATAATCGCGCGATTTTTTTAGGTTTCCTTTTTTCAAAATTATACGCGTAATTTGAATTAACCTTCGTCGCTTTTATAGCGTCGTCATATTCTCTTCTCCATATTTCTCTCAATTAGACTTTGTATGACGCAAAGTATGGTCTTCAATTTGCTATTTATTATTTTATTTCCATTCACACTTTTTCCTTTTGTTTTTTGGGACGCGTCTTTCCACAATTTCTAGTCTTCTCTTCGACGATTACGTGCACCTCATATATATATATATATATATGGGGGGGGACTAATAATTGTAATTGAGGCTGAAACATTTTCGTTGAAAGGAGTGCGAAGATATTGAATGAAATGAGAATGGTGTGCGCGTGTTTGCGCCTTCAAAGGAAACTTGTTTGTTACACTATTAACTACTTTTTCCATTCGTTTCCGCTTCCTCGTCAACCAGATGGCAAAGCCGTCTTCTGACGTAATCGTCGCATCACTCGTGACGGAGCCAAAGCGTGACGTAACTCGCGTGACGTAACAACTACACAGACATCATTCACCGTGGCGTCACCGGGGGAGAAACTTTCACGCGTCACACGCGCGAATGCCGAATGAATTATTTATCGAATGGATGGCGCGTCGTTACCGATTAAGCGCAATAAATACCGATTTTCACAATTTCTCCCTCCTCCTCTTCCGAGCCGACATATAGAATATATATTACCGATTCAGCATTGGCCGTAAAATAAGCTTTCCGTTAAAGAAAATTACTCTTTTTTTTTCATTTGAATAATAATAAAAAAAAGAAGTTTCGTATTGGAAGGGAAATAATGAAGATGAATGAGTCATTTCTGAGAAAACAAACACTACTTCACTACCGCCAACGTTCACACATCTGTGAATAACTTCGACAAAACGATACGAAGGTACCGTTTACTTTGTTTAACACGAATGGTACTTCAACTGACGACAGGTACACGGTCTTCAAGAAAGGACTCTGTTTTCAGTTCTATGCAATATAAAATGATCAGTCCTTTTTTAAGGTATATATATATATATATATATATATATATATATATATATATGTAATTAGTGCTTCTGACAGCAAGCGAAAGGGGGATTTAGAATTTTGATGACGATGTCATTTACCAGAACTTATTTTTACACTGAAGGGTTGGGAATAATTGAAGGGGTTGGGGCAGCAAAGAAAGAGGATAAACCATCACCAAAAAGTATGACTTATCCCCTTTTCGCAGAAAAACCCTTCATTTGCTTAACAGAATAAATGTATAGCTAAAAGCGAGCAACGTACTTCACGAGTGAAGGACGTCCACCCACAAAATAAAATAAAATAAAAATAAAATAAATAAAAATAATAATAATAATAATGCGGAGAATAAAAATAAGACGTGAAAATGCGGTGTTGAGAAGGGACAAAGAATTTAAAGGTTGCGTCTTACCGATAAAGTTTGTCTTATTTGATGGTAAATGCGTCCCTGTCGTTTGCAACCCAAACCCATTATTTATACCGAGTAAAAAAAAAAGAGTGATTAATCTCAGTAATTGGTAAATGCGCAGGTCTCGAACCGAAAAAGACGTTCATTATTAAGTAAAATAGAAATAAAAGAAGGGATACCAATTTTCGCGTTTAATATTATTAATCCGATGCTTTTGCTTTTGCTTTTTATTTACTAAAAAATTAAAGCTAAAAAAAATTGCGTTGATCGCGGGAAAGATATTTTTTAGCCACAATCGTCTTTGTTTTCCTCCAAATTCCCGTTCCTCGCGCTTCAGCCACGTGGTGTGACGTCACACTTCCGTGGCGCGGTGAATCACTCTAGTTTGGCCTTGGGGCAGAAAATGGTGGAGGACTGTATAGGCTCGTTAACGGAGAAGGTGTTTGACCCCGTCCCAAGGTCGAAGTGGAGTTGACCTTCCGTCAAACTCGTGTGGCGCGATTCAATTAGCAAAAAGTTTCGTTTAAAGTTTACGACTATTAAATAATTAAATAATAATTGTTTTAACGACTAAAACAGTCCATTTTTAATTAACGCTTTTCCGGCTAACTTTCGCGATTAAGTTGGAGGGGGATTCGTGCCCTTCGGGAACTGATACGTTATACCCATCGCGCACCCATTCTACCCTCTTTTCGAGGGGTCCAAATAATAATGAACGCTGCCCGAGTCGAGCGTTACAAACGGAAAAACTTATCGTCGATGCACGGTGTGTAACACCGAAGTTTTACGTTCGCCGCGCGCTCCTGCTACTTCCGGGGCCTCCTCCGCTCCCGGAGCCAAACGTGGATATTCCGCGGGAATCCCATCGTACGACCAATGTCGCGTTCTTCATTCGCGATGATCTTTTTCCTTCCTCCTTCCTATTTCTCACATCAAAGACGAGACCATTTCTAGACGTCGATTCCTGCAAATTTTCCCTTCTAAAAAGTGTATTTAGTTTAGCAATTTATTTATCAATAAATCCTTGACAAAGAACGGGTGTCTTGTTTGGTAAATAACACCCGTTTCTCCTCTTACTCACGGGTCAACGTACAAATGTAACCCACCATCAGATTCACTACCGTACAAGCACTTCCTCAAACTAATATATTATATATAATATATATATATATATACATATACATATATATACAGGGTGTCCGAGAATTATCTGTACAAGTTTTGGCTGTTATTAAAAGTCAACCATGTAGTGTAGAAATTCCAGTGTTGTCCCATTTTACAGAGAATCTCTAAGTTTTTTCTGATACCAAGTTTTGACAAATTTTTTAGAAATTCCAGTGTGTCCGAACATTATCTGTACAATTTCATCTTTTAATAAAATTCTTGATAACACACGTAAAATTCTTAAACAAGATTATTTAGAATCTGTATTTTCAAAAGTTTCTTTTATTAAAGTAACGTTGTTACAAACATTCGATATGTGCACCATTAGTGATTCGCAAAACATCCAATCGATACTCCAAATGTTGCCA
>JAJOZX010007507.1:0-157500 GCA_023014485.1 Bathynomus jamesi | reverse complement strand
AAACAATTCAGTTACGTGGCACTAGAGTGACACTATTTGGTATTTGACAAATTTTACCTTTCAAACAAGTACATAATGATGACTAACCGTCATTTTGAAAACGCAAAAGATCTTCCACTATCAGCTGGAACGGCCAATGTATCAACGCGCCCCACGCCCACGTAGCCTACTCCTCTTTACGCAATTTAGTTTCCGTGAACAGAGGGAGAGTAGCGAGTTACGCACCCCAATATAAATAATTAAATAAATAACGCGACTCCATAATGAGGCGATCGTCATTCCAGGAAGGTTCGAAGATGCGACGGACGGGGAGAGGTGCCGTGCCCAATTCTAATCAGATTCCAACTCGCCCATTAACTTCCTCGTTACGCCTCCTTATACTCTCAATACCCCGCGAAGCGGAGCGCGTCGTAACATGGGGCGCCCACCACCATCAAATGAGAATTTTTTTTTTTTAAATTTAAATCCTCAGAATGTTGCGACATTCGTCGTTGCGTCGCGGGGTCACGGAAGGGGGGGGCAGAAGTGGGAGGGGTGTACGGGGGATACGAGGACCGCGCGAACGTGATGGTCATTATGGGTATTATTGAAATCATATCCGTAAGACAAGATGGGCTTAATAGACGAATTTACTGTATGGGTTGCGCGTGAGTAAAGAAAGCGTCGTAATTCGTTGGTTTAAACATTTGGTAAACAACGTTCATACGATACGTACGACAACATTGAACCACACACGAATTCATCTTGCCTAATCATTCTCAAATTCACTCCACGATAAATCTATTTTTAGTAACCTCTCATTACGATCTATTTAATTGTGTACAGAAAATTAATTAATAATATATATATAATATATATATACTGCTAGTAATTCAACTATTTATAATTGTTTTTTGGATATAAGCAAAGCATATTGATACAGTGCTGCTGTTTAATATGTGTACGTGTACTGATATATATATATATATATATATATATATATATATAGATAAATTAATTGCTTCTTTCAACGAGGCAAGAATGGGATGATGTAGTATAGAAGACGAGAATAAATAACTTGGACGATGCTGATGATATGGTCTCATAAAAATTTGTGAATCTATTCACAGAACGATGACATTAATTGTAATGTTACTAAAACTAAGGTCACGCAATTCTATCCCAAAAAGCCGTTAATATTTTCAAATTGAGAGACGAACTAATAGAATGGGTACGAGAATTTAACCCTTTCATGCCGTATGGGCGCGAATTCTGGAGATAACACGAGTGTTTTTTTGTGGCGTGGAAAGTAAACGAAAATCGGGTATGAAAGGGTTAAGTATCTGGGTCAAATTATCACCAGTTCCTTGAGTGACGACTCAGATATAAGGAAACAATATCGAAGTTACTGTGCTGAGGCAAACGTGACCATAAGGAACTTCAAATTCTGTACGAGCGAAGGTGAAGGCGCTCTTTTTCGTACTTTCTGCGCTAATATTTATGGGCAACGACTCTGGATTAATTATAAAAAAAGGCTCCTGCAGAAACCTCAATTTGCTTTACAACAGATCCTATAGACTTTTATGTAAGTTACCTCCGAGATACTTAGCCTCTCAAATGTTCGCTAACCGCAACGTTCCGAGCCTCCCTCGGGGTAACACAAGATGCGCCCAATACAGTCTAATGCGAAGAATTAAAAGCTCAGACAATCCAATTGTCCGAGCTATTCATCTAGATTGTGAACCTCTCGCTCTGACAGTGTGTCTATAGCTCCACTTAACTCCCGCATTAGCTATCCCATTACACTTATTTTTTATTTCTATGAAACGGCTATTACTATTTTTTGGTTACTATTATTTCTCGTCTCCTTACGTGTATCATTGTTACTACTTTATTACCGTAGTCCTTTTTTTGGTTTTGTTTTAAAAATTAGTGTTTAATTAGTTGTATCGTTGATTATCTTCATGGATACTGTACCTTTTTTTTAGGTTGGGGGATAGCGTGTAGCGTCATTGGGCAAAGTGTAACGGATCAAGAGGCACATTTCAGGTTTTGTACAATTGACCTCCCTAAATTCAAAAATGAAAACAAAATTTTTTTGTGACAAGTGCAACACCACCTTTTTCGCATGTGAAAATCGTGAAAATTGCTAGTTACCCATAACTTTTGGACACTTGTTTTCCTAGGGTTTGAGCTATCATTTGACCCCTTACAATGTACTGCTTTTCAGGAAAAATAGAAAAATTTATTTTTGGAATAAACATATACACTGTAGGTAGGTAGGTAGGTAGGTAGGTAGGTAGGTAGACTAGATAGTTTTATTTAGTAAATGATACATTAAAATCTTGTTTAGTTTTGAATGACGGCATAAAGTCAGTCACGGGATTTAAGTACTGCTCTAATGTAACCATCTCTTGAATCCTTTCCATACACTGCCCCAGACGCTTCAGTTACCATCCTAACACAGCGTTCTACACCTTGGGAGTGACATGGTATCCGGACAAGGGGCTCTTCAGTGATCTTATCGAGTTGTTCGACAGAGAACTGCTTCGTGAGTGGTGATTCCATTATGCACTCCTCCACTGGTGGAAGTAAATCTTTCAAATTCTGAACACTTTGTTTGATCTTTGGTGGCCGAAATTCTCTGACTTGCTGTTGAGCAGGTTTGGGAGCTCGTCGAATGGTCTTGATTACATCGATGGCCAATTTCCGGTTTGCTTGATCTGCATCTGCAAGCATTGCCAGTAGAACATTTTCAGGGTGAGCCCAATATACATTTCTTTGGATCACAGGCCATGTGACAGTCTTGCTAGCTGGTGGCAGTAATCGTAGCAGCTTGATTTGCTCCAGGAAATGTTTTGAGCCATCTGTGCACTTGGATGGCACTTGATGCTAAACCACATGGGTCCATAGTGGCACACGACAAACTGTGAGAGTGAATACAGTTCATCACTTGGCTGCGCCATCGCTACATATAGCCGACAAATTCTGCTGGCAGTTGTAACCCATCTTGCATGGGAGATTGGTCGAGGCTTCTCTCGTAGAAGATCTTCATTAATGACACCAGTCCTTATCGCTTTCATCATTCTGTAGAGGTAGGCTTGGTCACGACTCAATTCAGTAAGGTCAACATCCGGGAGAGTGTGGCCATCAGCAATACATTGAATTCCTCTAGAGGAAAGTGGCAAACTTTCACATGTGGCCAAAGCTTTGCCAATTGGTCCTTTCCATTGAGTTGCAGATTCTGTTGGGCCGATGAGTTCCTTGCACAAGCGGCGCAGTGGGAGTTCATTTAAATGCAGACTACAGATGAACCAGTGCAAAGGGCGACCCAGGCGGCACTGTAGCAGGTGTATTGCTCCACTTCTGTGCCGTGTTTGTGGGTGTGCTGTCGGCTCCCACTGCAATTATCTTTTCTGCAATACCCATTTCTTCAATCGCATTTTGAAGTCCATCCGCAATGACAGTGCCAGTTCCTCGTTCCAGTGTCAGATGGCTTAGATAGAAGGTTCCAGGCTCTCCGACCAGCACATAGTGGTCCTCAACTTTGTGCTGTACCATTTGTTCCCCTTTTTCTCTTTGACAAGTGTCATGTCTTTCCGCCCATCAAAAAATAAAGCAGTGACTTCCACATCGTGGTAAGTTACTGCTTCCTTCAGATCCCTCCGTACCTTCTGCCGTGCTCTCCATACTTTGTGGTGGTCAATTACGTTTATCTGATCATCAGAACTAATGATGCCATAGTCAACCAATGTTGCAGTGCTGAGAGCTGCAGCAGCCCTGTTCGATACATCATACCGGTCAGCTTCCAAAGCAACAGTGGGAATCGGTGTGATGTTCCTGTCCTCCTGGGCACTAATCACCCATCCACTCATCACCAACACTTTCACCACTGGAGTCTGCTTCCGCTTGAGCTGATTCGACCACATCTGCAGAGCATGCTCCCTCTTGCCGTTCCGTTTTTCTTCTATTCTCTTCTTCTTGTCTTTCTTGCATCCGATCCTCTCTTGACTTCCTTCTCTCCATCATCTGAGTCACATTCGTATCCACCCGACTGATCTGCATGATCCGCGTGGTTCTCTGGTCGATCAGAGAGGCATGCTCTCGTCGTAGAACTTTCATTTCTTTTTCACAGTGGCACGCAGACAGATCATCGCATTGGCAGACAGCTATGTCAAACAATTGATTCAGGCTTTCCTCGAACTTCTTAGTTTTTGTGGCCTGCTTGCCTCGCTTCGATGCTCGTGAGCCTTTTTCCATCAATCGGAGCAGCTTGGTCTTCACATTCTTGATTGGCTGTGATGGAATGTTAGCACGATTCCAAAGGTCAATGAGTGTTTGGCATACCTCCGGAAGAATCTCCCTGTTGCTGGTGTACTTGTTCTCCTTCAAGAAGAGGAAATGCCTCGCAAATCGTATACGGGTTGGAAGTTCAGACAGAGGAAGCTCTGATAGTGGAGAACCAAAGACAATGTGGCTGGCAGATCCCCGCGTTCTTCGCGTGCTCATTGTACCAGCAAAACTCAACAAGTATCACGCAGGAACACTGAAACAAAAACACAAACGTATAAATAAAAAATATATATGATTATGAGTGTGTATATGTATAAGGCTTGGTTTATTGGTAAACAATAAGTTTACCAATATATATATATATATATATATATATATATATATATATATATATATATATATATATATACACTGCACTATATCACCACACACATATATATATATATATAATATATATATATATATATATATATATATACTGCACACACACATGTATTATGTATATAAATATCCATAGGTATATATATATATAGTATATACCCTAAGACATATAACAAACTTATAAACAATGTAAAACACAACAAAACAAAGAAATGTGTATAATGTATATATCACAAAACGCACCTTTCGTTAGTACGTTGGGGTTTTTGAACAGCCCATCCACAGAAAAAACACTCGTTTCTCTCAAGCGAGCTAGCGTAGAACTAAGAAATTCCAGGGGATGACTCACTGAGAATAATTAGAAAGTTGCCAGAAGTACCATGTCAGTCAGGATTGCCAAATGTAATTAACAAGAATTTTGTATTTTTTACATGCGAAAAAGGTGTTGTTCCGCTTGTTGCAGAAAATTTTTGATTTCTTTTCCGAAATCAGCGAGGTTGATTGTACAAAACCTGAAATGTGCCTCCAGATCGCTCATGACGCTACACGCTATTGGGGGATCTGTCTCCTGTCAATAAACAGCATCATCATTATTATCACGTCTTATTTTTATCTGCTTTAGTCACATTTTTTGTTTGTTTTTAATTGTTTGTCGGGCAGTGTGACTTTACTGGTTTTGTTTCGGCAAACGCTACACGATTTTATTCAGTTTCGGAAAGACCTCTGCGCAGTAAAGGATTAAGCGAACGTCTCTCAACCCTTTTTACTGCACCGAGGACTTTCCGAGACTGAATAAAATCGTCTGACGTTAGCCAGAACAAAATCGGTAAAGTCACACTGCGCGACGAAGGGTTGAATGTATTACCGTTTGATTTATCTTACCGCTTCTTACCTTCAAAAATATTATACTATGTTATGGGATTTAAATCCTGCCAATAAAGCTTATCATTATATATATATAATGTTACGGCCTTTTTGCGAAATCGGCCGTTTTGCAAAAAGATCGGCCTTTTGGCAAAGAGTAAAAACCCCGGCTTTTTTGCATAATGGCATTAAATGCCAGGCCACTTTGCGAACAGGTCGGCATAGTGGCCATTTTGCGACACGGCAGAACTTCACATTGAACTGGACAGTGAATGTCGGGTCAAATGAATGCCCCGTTAGGTTAATTGAATGTCTGGTTAGGTCAAATGTCCGCCCTTGACGATTGGTTAGGTTAAGTCGTGATATTTTCGTCGTTTGTTTCCAGCAATGGACCCGGAATTGCTCCCACACCACCGCAATGCGTCTTGCTTTCGCTGGTGAGCGTGTCAATTGGACTACTACAAAAGCAACCCTCTCCGTAAAAGTGCACGGGGCGAATCTTCTCTCGTTCTCTCCATACTCTTTCCCGTCCACTGGATATTCGAAGATTAACTCTTGAATCGTTCGTGAACAATACTCGTCCCGAGTGGACCATAGTCCAATTGACGTGCTCACGAGCGAAAGCAAGACGAGCATTGCGGTGGTGTGGGAGCAATTCCGGGCCCATTGCTTGACGTCTAGCGTGTAAGCCACTTTCCATAAGTCTCCTGCTAACGGTTCGCTCCGATACACTGACGTCTCGAGACATTTCCAGCTCATTGCGGACGTTTGTGGCAGTCAAGCACGATCTAGCAAAACACTCAAGACGATGAAACGATCGTCACGGGCAGATGTGCAGCGCGATCTTCCAGATCCTTGTCTTCGGGTGTACTCTCCTGTCTCCTCAACGTTGGTACACACATCGAACCGTTGTTCTTGGAATTCTTAGCGCATCGGCGACGTAACGCTGGCTCCGACCATCTTCAATTAGGGCGACGACTCTTGCTAAACGCAAATGCCTACTCCCAGTAATGGAAGAAAAAAGTGGCACTAGCAGTCTAAGAGCAACTGAATGTCAGACTCGAATTCTTAAAAGAAGTAAAAATTCGTTACAGCTAGCGTGTTCGCAGTTGACGTTGTTTTGTCTCGTTATTTGGTTGCCTCATGGACTATATTTTCGAATTTTAAAACTTTTATAAACAGAAACTTGCCCACTTTTTTGCTTTTCGCGATATTCCAAGTGGGCCGATTTTTCTGCCGCTCAGTGTATATAACCAATGCCTAAGTGAAAATTAATATGCTGGGTTTTCTTCAGTTATCTTTTTGAGGCGAAGTTAGGTAAGGTAAGCCTAACATGCTGGATAATAATAGGCTGGCAGAAAAAAACCCAGTTGGGTTTTTGCTCAGTCTTTCAGATAATTTTACCAGTACGCCTAAAGGCCTACCAGGAAAATTAAATATATGTCTACATTTACTCTAATTAAAGCTATAAAAAGTTGATATAGCCTATAACAATGGTTTTGTAATCTTAAATGTTTATTTAAAACTTATTCTGTTTCAAATTCACTAATCTACGTACCCCACTTTGTATTCCCAGTGCTCATTGAAATTAATAAATTCGATTATTCTTTGCTTCTGGTAAAATTTTTAAAAGTTAACCCTAAAATCAGTTTAAATCTCAAACTCTAATAGGATTAGGTTATTAGAAAGAAGGCCGAGATGCTAGAAAGAATATTTATACGTAGGCATCTAAGAGGTAGTGGCAACGCACCCGAATTCTGAAACACAAATACGCGAATGGTAGCGGATGAATCGAGGCTCCATCTTTTTTTTTATGCACGAAGGAGGGGCCAAGGGCAAATGCTCCCATAGAAGAAGAGAGCTAAAATCAAGGTCCGGGGTTTTCGAGATGCCTAGTAAGAAGCGGGAAATTGATGAGACGAAAAACCTTTGATTCCACCCGTCAAGTACGGCTGCGTGGATTGAACCACTCCACACGTGAGAAGCATACTACATACAGGGGCGAACAAGACACCCGTACAATGTAAATAGACAACAACTGAGTGGTGGTGAAGAAACCGCGGAGGCGGTACAGTATACCAAACCTCTTACACGCTATTTTAGAAAGAAAGTATACGTGATCTTTCCAGGAAAGATCACGAGAAAAGGAAAGAATGAGTCGAGTACGTACTTATTTTTATTTGCGTATGTAATAATATTGCATTGGGTACCATCACTGAAATTATTCTTCGTGTTTAGTTACGGGGTTAGCATTTACGGGGACCGTCAGTTTATTACTTTATTTCTTAGGTTGGAAAAAGCGTTCTCATAATCAAAACGGAGGAACAATTTTATTAACATTTCTGCGCAACGCGGAAATACTCATTATTGGAATTGCTCCACAGTTATTTTATAATTGCTTTCCATTAATAAAATGCAACTAAATTGTTTTCATATATTTATTGCGTAAATCGAGTATAAATATTACATTACATTTTTTTAATGGATCCTCCACCCAAACTACCTAAACGAAAACGTGGCTAAATATTTGAAAAAATAGAAAATATTACTGCTCCGAGTTTAGGATTCGCTGTTATAGATTATACCCACAAAATATTACACAAAAATCTGAGCTCAAGGGGTGTGTGTGTGTGTGTGTATACTGCTCGGTCCTAACATCCCCATATAAAAAGAAGACATTAGACAGCTAGAAGGGATTCAAGAGAAGCTTCACAGCAAAGATCAATGGGTGCAAAGAACTAAATTACTGGTAAAGGTTACGCGAACTAAACCTATATTCACTGAAAAAGAGGAGATATTACACACCATTATTTACACTTGGAAAACAATGGAGAAACTAGTCCTTAATCTTACTCTGAACCCTCTAACTCCCCAAACAACAGTGGAAAGTAGAAAAGGAAGGGTGTATCGTGTTCCCAAATTAAAGGCGAGACGGGGAACATCCTTAACCCTGAAAGAAAATAGCTTTCTTGCGAGAGGACCAAGACTGTTTAAATCAGCTGCCCAAAGACTTAAGGAACACGAGTGGTGTTGTGGTGGACATCTTCAAAAGAAGATTAGACGCCTGGCTCAGAACAATCTCCGATGAGCCGGGCGTACCTAGCTATGTGAAATGGAGAGTACAAGAAACCAACTCACTACTTCACCAGGCCAACTCGAGAGGAGGGGCGACAAGCTTGACCTTCGTGAAATGAGGAATCATCGCGCGGAACCTTTGAAAGGTTGAAAGGAAAGGTGTGTGTGTGTGTGTCTGTGTGTATTATATATATATATATATATACACACACACACACACGTTACGATTTTATGAGAGTTCAATTTAGGTTAGGTTAACCTTAATCTAACCTAAAATAAAACAACCAAAAACAGGGTGCATAAAATCTTGAGGTAGCATGAAGCAGTAGTAATTTGATTTCGACTAAGTAAAATCCTAACTCGAGTGAAATTCGAAAAAATAATCGTTGTATACGATAAAAGCGCGCATTCTCTAAACTTTTTAATGGAACCTCTCCGTACCATAATGCAAGCGTTAAGTGGTTAAAAACCTGGAAAAAAAAACCAAAAGATGTAGCATGTAGGAGCTAATGTAACTTCAACAACCACCGATGAAAATATTGGAGGAATTTGCACTATAATAATACAGGGTGTACATAAAGTCAGGATCTATTTTTGTGAAGCACTTGGAAATTATATGGAATTCAATCATAAAATGATAAAGTGGTAACATTTATTAAATAATTAAGAGTAGGATTCGACGTGACGCCCATCAGTATCCCTGCACAGCTCAAATCGTTCCGCAGCATTTCTAAACACATTCTGGGGCATTTGCGGGGTTATGTTATCTGCAGCAGTTCGTATACTAAGTTTTCAAGACTCGCAATCTTCGTCTGATAGACGTGCGATTTGATAAAGCCCCATGCAAAGAAATCTAAAGGGGTTAAATCTGTTGATCTCGCTGGCCAAGGTCTGTTTGCTTCCGCGTCCGATCCAGCGATTTGGAAAACGTCCATTTAGATAATCCTGAACAATTTTGGCATAGTGACAAGGAGCACCATCATGTTCATAGACGACGGTACTAACAATCCTATCCCCGTCGTCTATCAACATGATGTGCTCCTTGTCACTATGCCAAAATTGTTACGGATTATCTAAATGGACGTTTTCCAAATCGCTGGATCGGACGCGGAAGCAACAGACCTTGGCCAGCGAGATCACCAGATTTAACCCCTTTAGATTTCTTTGCATGGGGCTTTATCAAATCGCACGTCTATCAGACGAAGATTACGAGTCTTGAAAACTTACGTACACGTATACGAACTGCTGCAGATAACATAACCCCGCAAATGCTCCAGAATGTGTTTAGAAATGCTGCGGAACGATTTGAGCTGTGCAGGGATACTGATGGGCGTCACGTCGAATCCTACTCTTAATTATTTAATAAATGTTACCACTTTATCATTTTATGATTGAATTCCATATAATTTCCAAGTGCTTCACAAAATAGATCCTGACTTTATGTACACCCTGTATAATATAATATAATATAATATAACAGGGGGTCTCGAATTTTTCAACTTTCAAATTCCAAATATGAGGGGTGCTAAAAAGTTGCAGCATGACTTAGGAATTCTAAAGATATTTTTGTTAATTTAATATAATTTAGTTTTGCTTGGTAAGAAGCTACATAAAAATAGTGACTTTTTTGTGGAATTATATAATAATTATTATATTAATAATTATATATGCTGTATATATAATGCACTGCTGTTTTTGCTTATTTCACAGGTTTAAACATATTCATCAGTGTGCTGAAGATTACTTGTCCGTCAGTGCTACCATCCTAACCAGTGGGAATTGACCTACAATGGCTTCTAAAAGGAGGACAAGACTGGGGACATTCACACATATGAGCAACCTAATTGGAACTGGTAGAGAGTTGTTGCCATCTGAACTCCCAACTCTGCGAGACGTTCTGAAATATGGGCTACTGCTAAGAGAACAAAGTGGTGAGGATGTGAGAAACTACCCAGCAGCCAGTCTTGCAAAGGACATTTACCCTAAAGTGCTTGAAAAGTGGCAACGAGCAAACAGTTCTTTTGTAGCCCCCGTTGTAAATTCACGAGTCACAATCTTAAACAAGATCCGAGAGAGCTGGGAGCAGGCCAAAAACATATCTCTTGGGAGAGAAAGCTACATGTCAAAGAGGCTTTCATTGCAAAACTTGACAAGCTTTTTGACATCCTCAGTTGCAAGTGTAAAATTGTTCTCTGCTCTGAATTTGGCTGCCTTGCAGATGCTGGTTGCAAAAACGAAACTCACATTAACTGTACATGCCCTAGGGAGATGAAGATCCCTGTGAAGGAACTTGCTTTCATTAAAGGTCAGAGAGACAAGTCTGGTTCTATTGAACCACATCAGATTGGCTTGCCAGATCAACCTGAGCACAACAGACAAGTCAAAAAAGCAGAAGCGGCAAGAAGACGAAAGGAAGGTTTGCTGAATATAAGCAGACAAGTAAGCAGGATGTTTCAATGCCATCAAATGAAATAATTTTCTCTGATGATGAAAATGAAGAACAAATAGCTGATGCTCAAGATGGAAAGGATGGAAGTTATGAAGTGACATTAGAAATACCAAGCACGTCTTCAACTTCCAATAAAAAGCCAGAGTACAACACATTAGAAATACCTAATGTTGCTATGCATAGCATCAGATATGGTGTTGGCCTGCGTGCCACAGCTGCCATCACCACTGCTGCCTTTATGGATGCTGGCTTAATCACTGAAGAAGACAAGAGACTTGTAGTTGATCACAATAAAGTCAAGAGGGCCCAAGAAAAAGTTATGAGATCCCTGGATCAGGAATTTGATGATCTTTGTAAGAAGGGTGAAATTGACTGCATCTTCTTTGACGGCCATCAAGATACAACTAAAGTTATGCTGAAAACAGACAATTCAGATCATCAGTTCCCAAGCATCATCAAAGAAGAGCATTATTCTGTGTGCAGTGAGCCAGGTGGAAGATATCTCTACCACTTCACTCCTGAGAAAGGCTCAACGAGGAAAAAACCTGCTGAAGTTATTGCTGATAATCTTGTAGATTTCATGAAGAAGAAGGGCATTGATAAAAGCCTGCAGGCCATTGGAGGTGATTCTACAAATGTTAACACTGGCTGGGAGGGTGGTTCCATGCATTGGGTAGAGGTCAAGCTTTGCCGTAAGCTGATCTGGTTGGTTTGTGCCCTCCACACTAACGAGTTACCCCTGCGACACTTGATCACAGCACTGGATGGGAAGACCTTGTCTAACAACAAGTGGACAGGTAACATTGGCAAGATGCTAGACACGGCAACCGAACTTGAAATTGATCCTTCATTCACCAAACTCTCAATTGGAGAGCCTCTTACTTCACTGAGTGACAATGTCGTAAAGGATCTCTCTACTGATCAAGCGTACGGGTATAGGATCACACATGCCATAAGGACAGGAGAACTTCCCACAGATCTGGCCCTTCTTGAAATTGGTCCAGTGAGCCATTCAAGGTGGTTGACAACAGCAAACAGGCTTTGTCGCATATGGGTTTCAAAACATGGCCTTAAAGGCAAAACCCTCAACAACTTAAGACTGATAGTGGAATACATTGTTGGTGTGTACTACCCCTGTTGGTTCAACATCAAAGTAAAACACTCTTGGGTGGAAGGCCCACGCCACATCTTGTTTCAGCTGCGGCTAGTTAGGCTGCAAAAGAAGGCTGTAGTGGATGCTGTTTTGCCAACCATCAAGCGCTCAGCATGGTATGCATTCAGCGAAATGATAATCCAGACACTCTTGTGCTCAGATGACAGTGAGGAGAGGAGAGCTGGTGTCCAAAAGATTGTTGACATGAGGGGTGGAGATGATGACACACTTGGAGATCTTTCTGTACGTCCCAGGAAGACACCTTCCATCAACCCCAGTGCTTCTTCCGTGTTGGAGCTGACAGACTGGTTTGACGGGGTATTTGAACCTCCTTTGACATGTAAACTGACTACAGCGGAAGTAAAGAAGTTCTTTGACAAGCCTATGCAAGTTCCACAGTGGCCCTGTCATGCTCAGTCAATAGAGAGGTGTGTGAAACAAGTCACAGAGGCAGCAGGCAGGGTGTATACACATGAGAAACGTGAGGGCTATATCAGAGGCCAACAAGCAAGTCGGCGGCTGATGTCCAAGAACGAATCAAAGCAAGACTTGATGAAACTTGTTTAAATATTTTTTTTTACTGGTGTCATTACTTTCTAATGTTGTTTTATGATTACAAGGATATGTTTTATGATTACTAGGATATGTTTTATGCAGAGAAACTAACATTTTTATAGCATTACCTGACATTTTGAGAAGCTAAAATTAATAAATGTTGTTTTCCGAGAGCAATTTATGTGCTTTTTAATCAAACGTAGATTTACCAAGCTAAGTGTTGAGCAATCACAAAATAATAGCAGATTTGAATTCTTCACATCCAAAAACATATTTTTAAAACCCCTCAGTGAAGGAATTCGCAAAATTAATTTTCACCTCCCAAATTGACACACCATAATATAATATATATAATATATATATATATATATATATATATATATATATATATGAAAATGAAAATGAAAATGTTTATTGGCAGACTATAGTCCATATGACAAATATTATTAATACAATGACAGTTCATACACTAAGGATAATAATATATACAATTGATTAGAAATAATACTGCACTGTCGAAATTAAGTGGAGCTACAGACAGACGTTTTCGTACCAAAAAGTCCATAGCTTAGAGGATAAATGGCAGGACTCATGGATAGCTTGGATGATCGGGTTGGTTGATTTTTTAATTCTTTGCATTAGACTGTGTTGAGCACGTCTTGTTACCTCCGGGAAGCTCGGAACATTGCGGGTTGCAAACATTTGCGAAGCTGAGCATCTCGGGGGTAATTTATGTAAGTCTAAACGACCTGTTGTACAGCAAATTTAGGGTTCTGCCAGAACCTTTTTTATAATTCACCCAGAGTTGCTGACCGTATATATTACTGCAGAAAGTACGAAAGTGTGTGTCTTTAGCTTCACTTGTACAGAAACGAAAGTTCCTTATGGTCATATTCGCTTTAGCACACAGGCTTCGAGATTGTTTTCTTATATCCGAGTCATCACTCAAGGAGCTGGTAATAGTTTGACCCAAATACTTAAACTCTTGTACTTCCTCAATTACTTCACCATTCATTTTAAACCTTATATCAGCTGGCTGATTACAGCTTTTAGGATGAAATTGCATAACCTTAGTTTTTGTCACATTAAAAAGAATATCATGTTTCTGCGAATACACTTCGCAGACTTTTAGTAGCCGATCCAGACCTTTAACAGAGGGACTTATTAACACCATATCATCGACATAAACTAAGTTATTTATCCTTGTGTTATCTATACAACATCCTACTGTTGCCTCATTAAGTGAAGCAATTAATCCGTCAATATACACATTAAACAGCATAGGGGAGAGCAAGGAGCCTTGTCTCACCCCACAAGAGGAGCCAAAACACTCGGATAGTACATTGCCCCCCTAACAGTGAAAGATTGGTGGGAATACCAAAATTTCAATAAATTTAATATGTACATGGGAACCTTCCTGTCTTCTAGTTTTGCAAATAAATATTGTGGTTCACCCTATCATATGCCTTACTTATATTAAGGAAACAGCTATAAATGGTTGAATTACTGTCAATGTATTTAGATATTGTTTCTTTAAGTACATAGATACACAGGTCAGTTGAGTGGGACCTTTTAAAGCCAAACTGATTAGATGTCCATAGGAAATCATTTAATCGGAGTAACAAGTTTTTCTAGTAGTTTCGAGAAGCAGGAAGCGACAGCAATAGGCCTGTAATTATTGCTGGACAGAATGTCTCCATACTTATTTTTGACCAGGGGCAAGATATATACCCTCATGAACTCTGCAGGGATATAGCTATGAGCAAGCATGGCTGATCGGAGCAATGATATATGCAGACATACTACGTCATTTGCATATTTTAAGTGCTCATTCGATAAGTCATCTACCCCTGACGCAGAGCCAGTCTTTAACTCTTTAATTAACCTCTTTACTTCAGAAAATGATATCAAAATATTTTCCCTTGTCCCTCCCACAATCGTTTCGCTGCAATCTATCTTAAGATTATCCCTACTCACACTATTAAGAATGTTATAGTGGTGGTTTTTCCACAGCTTTGCAATTTCATCGTCCCCCGACACCCCATCGATTGTCGGAGGGAGGACATTTTTGACACCCGTTTGATTCTTAACAAATTTCCAAAATTTGTTATTATCGTTATTTATGCAGCTTCACAGGCTTTTGATGCTCGAATAGACTCTTCTTCCTGTTTATATCGCCTTATCCGCCTTATACTGACCCCGACTTCTACACATATTTATGTATACTGGTCCTAATCTGGGTCTACCATGAAAGCACCACAAATCGTAGGCGTCTTTCGATTCCCTCTTCAGGGGGGCAATAAAATCATTCCATCCAGGAATAACCTTAGTATGATAGTTGTAAGATTTAATCAAGGGGCTTCCTGCTTCTCTTAACAGGGATATTATCTTACTATAATACCTATCTATGAGTTTACAGTGAGAATCATTTGAGCAAGGATTATTACAGCCAAGGTGCAAAATTTCTAAATTATTAAAGAGGTGACATGTTCTGTCTTTGTATTCTATTCTCTGCTGCATATTAACATTGGACCAATCGACGCGATTATTCTTACCTATTGAGTTCTTGTTAAGTCGTGTTGCGCATAAATTGGTAACGTTAATTAATAATGGTCTATGATCAGAAAGAAGGAAATCATGCAAAATATGAACGCTAACAATTCGATCCTTTAGATTATTACTAGTGAGACAATGATCAATCCACCTGGTGGTACCACTCATATCGCTAACGTACATGTAAAATTACCACTGGCTACCCCTAATACATCTACATCACTTATACTTAAATTGGCCGACTCGCACATGTTACCCAATTCTCCAAAGAATTCCGAGTTCACATGTGCGTTAAAGTCCCCCATTATTATACATTGAGAATATTTGGGGTTATCTGATAATGACTTAATTTTGTACAGCAAATCAATGTATTCATCTAGATTACTGCCGTTGTTGTATGGTAAATAGCAGTTTACAATTAATATGCAATCATTGTTCACTCGTAATTCAATGCCTAACAACCTTACGTTATCGCTTGTTAAAATCTTATATGTTTTGACAAATTTTTCCTTAATAAGAAAGCAACACCACCAAAAGGCCTACCGTACATTAATTCATCTGACAAGTCTATATATATATATATATATATATATATATATATAATATATATTAGTGGCGTTCAAAAGTCTGTGTCCACCTCAGTTTTAGACAATTTCTAGAAAATAATACAACTCTGAGAAAGTATGTCCGCTACATTAAGGTATTTTTTCTTTGACAAGAAATGATATTTCATATATTCTACTACACGTGTAAGTAATGTAGCTTTTATTTCATAAGAAAGGACACATTAATGAAAATGGTCCTTTTTGGTCCCGTTACGTCTTTTTCTTTGCAATATAATAACGCCGATTTTAACCCAGGTATTGGTGACAGACCATAGCCAAATGTTATTCATCCTCAAAATAGCTTATTCATACAGTAATTTTAACAACTTGTCTATTATAACTGATGAATCCAATTAGTCAATGACATTGTAGCAATTTGATTAAAAAATAATAATTTTCTCTATTCTCTCTCTCTAGGGCCGTAATTAAAATGTGTTAAGGAACTAAGTTTATCCCAGAGACGACAAATAATTGCCCTTTCAAGAGGGGGAATGTCCCACCGCCAGATCTCGGCAAAAATTAACGTTTCAAAAGGGACCGTCCAAAAAACTATAAGCGGATATAAAGAATCTGGATCGTGCTCTTCAAAGACAAGATCTGGCAGATCTAAAGTGACTAATGATTCTGAGGATCATTACATAAAGGTTACATCACTGCGTGACAGAAAAGCCACAGCAACATAGATTCAGGCACAGTCAAATGAACAACGGGACTCTCCAATAAGTACAAGTACTATAAAAAGAACTCATAAAAGCTGGTCTCCATGGCAGAGTTGCTGTGTCCAAACCACTACTGAGGAAACAAAATAAGGCTAAAAGATTGAAGTGGGCGAGAGAATATCGAAATTTTACTGTAGACGACTGGAAAAAAGTTCTTTTTACTCATGAATCAAAAATGGAACTTTTTGGGTCTCTAGAAGAGTTTATGTTGGACGTAGAACCAACGAAACACTGATAGATCCCCGCATAAAACATTCAGTAAAATATGGTGGAGGCAACATTCAAGTTTTGGGTTGTTTCAGTTATTCTGGAGTTGGATCTTCACGGAATCACTTACACTTTCACAAAAGAGAAGTACCACTCCATACTAGTGAGACACGCAATACCATCAGGATTGAGGCTTTGTGGTCAAGGATTCATTTTCCAGTAGGATAACGACCCAAAGCGCACTTCTAACCTTTGCATGAACTATCTCAACAAGAAAAAGATGGTGTTCTACAAATTATGAAGTTTCCTCCACAAAGTCCTGATCTCAATCCAATAGAGCATCTTTGGGACAATTTGAAGAGTCTGAAAGCTAAAAAGAATATAACTTCTCTCGATTCTCTCTGGGAGAATGTAGAAGAATGCTGGAACGGCATAGCGCAAGATGTTATCCATAAACTTGTCGAATCTATGCCTAACAGAGTGGAAGCTGTCATTAAAGCAAAAGGAGGTCATATTGATTATTATTAAGAAGATTATGCCATTAAATTGTTAATTTCTTTACTAATTTATAATAATTACATTTAGAAGCAAATAACGTAAAAATAAAAAATAAAATTTTGCTGCAATCATCATATATATTTGTACAATTTACAATAAATTGGGTGATTATAAGGTGAACGCAGACTCTTGAGGTCCTTAGCTCAGTACCACAAGGAACTGATATAGATGAGGAAGTTAGCAGAGACAGCACAGTAACATCCTTTGCCGATGACAAAGATCAGGAGAAAAATAAGAAACCCAGAGGATATAGAATCTCTGCAAACAGACATGAACAGAATCTACAAGTGGACGGAAAACAACAATATGAAGTTTAACACAGAGAAATTTCAACTGTTAAGGTACAGAAAAAGGGAGGACCTAAAATTCATGGAATACTACACCCCAAATGGACAGGAAATTCAGAGAAATTCTAGAGCAAAAGATTTAGGGGTTGTAATGACTGATGATGCAAAATTTGAAACAAAATAAGATAGCAGTAAACGGAGCAAGAGAATAACTGGGCACAAATACTGAGAACCTTTAAAAGAAAGGATAGGAATATAATGATTCCTCTACTGAAAACACTGATCATACCCAAATTGGAATACTGCTCGGTCCTAACATGCCCATATAAAAAAAGAAGACATTACACAGCTAGAAAGGATGTAGAGAAGCTTCACAGCCAAGATCAATGGGTGCAAAGAACTAAATTACTGGTAAAGGTTACGCGAATTAAACCTATATTCACTGGAAAGGAGGAGAGAGAGATACACCATTATTTACACTTGGAAAATAATAGAGAAACTAGTCCCTAATCTTACTCTGAACCCTCTAACTCCCAAAACAACAGTGGAAAGTAGAAAAGGAAGACTGTGTCGTGTTCCCAAATTAAAGGTGAGACACGGAACATCCTTAACCCTGAAAGAAAATAGTTTTCTCGCGAGAGGATCAAAACTGTTTAAATCAGCTGCCCAAAGACTTAAGGAACACGAGTGGTGTTGCGGTGGACATCTTCAAAAAAGATTAGACGCCTGGCTCAGGACAATCCCCGATGAGCCGGGCGTACCTGGCTATGCGAGATGGAGAGTACAAGAAACCAACTCACTTCTTCACTAGGCCAACTCGAGAGTCGGGGCGACAAGCTTGACCTTCGTGAAATGAGGAATCATCGCACGGAACATTTGAAAAGTTGAAAGGTATATATATATATATATTAAAATATTAAATCTAAATCAACCTAAATAAAGTAAGTAAAAAACGTACTTAACTGATAAGTAATATGATGCGTCCATTACAGGCTTACATCAGCATCATGGCTTTATTTGGCCTCAGAAATGGGAAAAAGGCCGTCAGACGAATATTGTTTTTTTGAAGGTTATCTTGTTTTTCAACTGCGAATTCCCTACGACTGATAACAACGTCAGTGTTTTCAAACCTCTTATGAATATTTGAACATGGTTATGAAGTAATCAATTTTAGGGCCAAAACGGCGAAATATACACGCTTCTCGGTCATCAACAATTATTATCGTGGATTCTCCAATGTAAAAAAAAAAAATCTAAATCCGTTAAAACTGAATACGTAGATTAAGATACGGATTCTAGACATAATTTACTCTATTATCGGTAATCGAGTTGTCCCGAAACTAATTCCAGATTTAAAACCCTTTCGTATCTGAAGAAATTTGCAGGATCGCTTTCAATATTTGCCATCTTAAAATGGTCTTCCGCTAAAGCTTACTTAAACATCGTTCCGCAATTATCAATTATTATTTAAGCGATAAACTTTATTATTCTTTTAAAAATCAGAGTAAAAAGAATTACGAAGAAAAATCATAAGACGGAAATTCACATTTTGCAACCGGGAGACCAACAATTCGCCGGAGACAGAATTCGTAGGGTGGCAACTCTGATCATTGTCCAGTTGTGCACCTTCACGTAAATCTAACTAAAACCTCCACCGTCTCCAATTTCATTGAGGATAATGAATACGCGGTTTATAATACAATAGACTATTCAATATTTACGAAGGAAGATTGTTCAACGTATCTACCGATGACAGTCTTTACTTTAAGGCGACAGGCGTACACCCAAACATCGATTATTGTTAAAAGTGGTGCGAAAATCGGTGTGAAGACCTTCCTGATCAGAGCCTGGGAGAACGAGAGACGAGCGCTCCCATGAGCGTACTTAGAGAGTGGCCCCTCCGTTGAGTAAAAAAAAAAAAGTGTCTGAACGGGGACGAGGTTAGGGGTGATGGACGGGACAAGACCCACAATGAATGAAAAGAAGAAACGGACACCCTAATGCAATCGAACGAAACAAAATCGATACAGTTTAAGTGAGGGAATCGCCTTCAGTAATGGCGCGCCAATCCAATCACCGCGAATACACCATAAAATGCTTCCTTTCCAAGGAAACCAATAATAAATACAAATACTTTTCCTCCGTACCACACAGAAAACTAAACCCATTACCATAACACACACACACACACACACACACACACACACACACACACACACACACACACAGGCGCGCGATAAGCCCATATTAACAGCAGAGCTAAACAAGCAAAAATGCAAGAATGAAAGGGGAAATTTTCAAGTGAGGAAACAAAATGGTGCTAATTCATCACAACGACTTCTTTACAACAAACTTTTCGTTCTTGTTTTGAGACGCTCTTGTGCCAAAAGTCCCACACGATTAGTTACAAATTTTAATGCTCACTCCATACCATTTCCACTTTATTTGGCCTCCTTTCACTTCTCAATTTCTTTACTGTCACGGGAGATTATCCACAACGTTTCATTAACTTCTTGCTTCATACACCGGATGAGATTCAACAGGGACCAATACTCATCTTTCAAGTGAAACAGTTATCATCATCATATCATCATACCATAATTTACCGTATGTTCATCCGTCTCCTTTTTCAGGTCCAAACGGCTGGACCGATTTTCATGAAACTTGGTGTTGGTGACAGCTTTTGGGATCCCTGGGGTATTTCTAGCAACTTTCTTTTTCAGATGGGTGTCCAAGAAAATTTATCCCAATTTATCCCCCTAAAAACAATTATATACCAAAATATGAAGCGCTTAAATTTCAAGATTTTGCCCACTGGTCTTGCTTGGGATGTGAAACTCAAAATTTTGATGGTTGCTTTCTTTCTTGAATTTGTTGATCTGCCATCTTTATAATGGCTATTAGAAAAATATAAAATTTTATAGAAGCGTCGACAGGTGGCACTCCCTATCATTAATGTCTGCCAGTAAACCAAGTTCCAACACGCTTCTACGGAGTTTCATACACTTTCATCGAATGAAGAAAATCAAATTGGTGAATAAATTTAGAAGAGAATGTAGCTATCAAAATTTTTAGCTCCGCATCGGAAGCCATGATAGGTTAAAACAAATGTGACGAGTTATATTTGATATTTAAATGCTTCGTGAGCTTCGAGTAAAATCTGCGAAGCTGCCTTTAAAATTTAAGTGATTCGTGGGTTAATTGTAAATGTTAAACTGAAACTCGCTTAAAAATTTCTTAAGTAATTTGAGAATGTTCTGAAAACTTAATCCAGACGAAGAATCTTAGGGATTGAACATGGCAAGAAAAAGGAAGCCATCAGTGGCGTGCATAAGGGGGGGCATAAGCCCCCCCCACTGTAAAAATAATTATTACGCTCAATAAAGATATTTGAAAAAGAAAATTTCAAAAATCGATATAACTTTGCAACAATCATCACAAAAAATCTTTATGTCATGGAATTTGTTATTTCATGGTTACCAAGACATGTTATTAATTCAAAAGCAATTTTGGCTGGGTTAGGAACGCTTACATCTATAACTATTAAAAGAAAAATTTCTTTCAAAAATTTTTAAAAAATGAAAACAGTATTACACAATCTTCCAAGGTAGTAGTAGTATGACCACAAAATGTTCCGAGTGCATATGCAATCGCAATGTTGATCAATTGTTGCAAGGTGCCGGCGCCATGGGGTAATGGGGGGTTATGCATAAAGGGAGGCGAGGGGTTTTGGTGGGGAGGAAGAATGACCTCCCCCAAAAGGGGTAAGTAACTCTAACGTGCCCTCGCTGTAGGCGAGTTTGCGAAGCACAAGCCCCGCCCGTCGGGCAGGGAGTTGAAGGCTCTGTTTGTACGTCTTTATACGTACGATTAATTTGTGCAAATTTAATTCTTTGCCCATAAATTGGAAATAAAATACAACTGAAGCCTTCCAAGATGCAATTCATTTTGATTCCAAATCAATCATCAATTTTGAGCTGACACACACACACACACACATATATATATATAGTGTGTGTGTGTGTGTGTGTGTGTGTTCCCTTTTAAGAAATGCTGTGTACACCCCTGGAAGCCATCACTCTGAGGAACTACAGTAAATATGCATTGCTCGAAGGGTAGTAACAGTTTTCGGTAGGAACTAGCAAAAAATATCCCGCGTGAGAGTCAGTGGACAAAAAGGAATGAATAAACCAAATGGGTGCGAGAGTGAATTAATGCGAAGAAAATAAAAGCAAATCTTAATGGCGAGAAGGGACGATACGTCGATGCTGTTCGCCACAAAGTGATCACGCAAATCCTTTCGAGGGCGAAGCGAGCACCGACTGATTAGGGGAATCTTCCGCCTCACGCGGGGAGAATCTTTATTACGAACCAAGGGGAGAGCCGATGATGTCGCGCTTTGGGACCTCCAATATTCATACTGCGAGCTGAGGGTGAGCGCGCGCCAAACGAAAACAAACACTCTCTTTATATTTATATATATATATATATATATATATATATATATATATATATATACAGTGTAGTAGTGCTGTGGGAACGGCGTTCCCTTACTTTTTTTGGTAGACGGAACGGCGTTCCCTCACTATTCAAATAAATCCGAACTTACAAATCTCTAACGTCATGAAATTTTAATTCCCACCCCTAGAAGAAATATGAGAAAGAATCATTAACTGCTTCATTTCTTTTAGCTTCGACTGAGGCAATGCTAGCCTATAAAGATCTGGTGAAACAGTCACCACGGCGTACCAGTTGTTAACTTTTTTTTAGTTAATCATTCCAGTTGTTAGCTATTTTTATTGATCGTACTGGATGTCGTATATCTAATGACACTGGAAATACTGCATCTTCAACCTTGGAATATATCCTAATATCCAGTGCATATGACCTCAAAATATCCCTGAAATTGGTCAGATTTCAAAAGATTTCCCGGGGGACTTACAGTGCCCCGGACCCCCAGCTGTATGGCTCGCCGCGCTCGCCATTGTCCCCCCCCCCCCCGCATCTGAGTAACACTTTCAAAATGCGTTCCCTCACTTCTTTATTTAGCACTGCACCACTATATATATATATATATATATATATATATATAATGATGCAACCTAAGATTGTTTCGATCGGTCCACAACCCAAGTGTTTATTTCAGAGTTAAGCCACAAAAGTGTACTTTAACAGTGTATTCGTATTACATATTAAAGGAAGCAATTTAGCTAAACTTTACGCTCTACACGTAACATGGAAAAATTGAAAAATAGTCGTGTGGACCATCTCTCTCGAAGAAACCTGGTCGGAACTGTCCAGCTGCGTCCTATACATACGTACCTTGGTTACCTTGGTTTTGCTTCCGTCTGAATTGATCATTCTGACCATTGTTGCTCCACCTTAAACGTACAGCTTAAACGAGGAATCCGAACCACGATCCACCACGGGTGGTCAGAAATTACGAGGTCTTCGCCTGGGGGTCGATCTCATGACCTCCCGATCAGCAGCAGCACAGCGTCTTAACCACTAGGTTACCCAGGGTACCCATTTATCTACCAACCAATTTCTTTATTGTGTGGAAAGATGAACAGCTAGATTTTGCTGCGCGCCGCCTGCCGTCACCGGGTCTCGATCCGAGCCGATGGATTCGTAGTTAGCTAACCACTACAACACCGCACGCACACACACACACACACACACACACACACACACACACACACACACACACACATATATATATATATATATATATATATATTTTTATTTTGGTGATGGGATGAAAAATTTGACATTTTTACGCATCATTTCGACCATAAGCTCATTTTACGGTACGAGCAGCTCGCAGCAGCTTTGTCCAGTAAACAAA
This sequence comes from Bathynomus jamesi, assembly GCA_023014485.1. NCBI lineage: Eukaryota > Metazoa > Arthropoda > Malacostraca > Isopoda > Cirolanidae > Bathynomus > Bathynomus jamesi. Next base: position 133,974 of record JAJOZX010007507.1, on the reverse strand, counting down.
AGATGAATGTAGTGACGGTTTTCGTACGTAGTTCGTCACAACTGAAAAAAAATATGCTCTGAAGAATATCCAAATCCATATTCATCGTTCATCCTAATTTGGTCAGTGTTCATTGCAGACACTCCCAGTCATCATTAGTTCCCACGAATGATGGGCCAATATTTCGGTACAGAAATAATGAAATTACAAAAATTTCCACGAAAATGAAGAGACGAACGGCTATTGTTCGCCGTTGGGACACTATACGCGTACACACAGGGTTGACAAAAGTAAATAGACACCCCTTCCCCCCCTTTTTTTTTTAATTTTCTGATTTGATTATAAAAGTTGTCAGCAAATAATAAATTAATTGAATTAATATGTTTAAAATAGTGTTCCTTTCTCCTTGTATCTATAATCAAATCGGAAAATTTGCTGAAAAAAAACCGTGTCTACTTACTTTTCTTAATCTTCCGTACAGTATGCCATAGTGTATATTGCGCGTGAAACGACTCCTTACAAAAAAGGGGTTGATACTTACTTTTGACAACTGACAATTCCAAATTCGCGAAGGATAGGAAGCGCCGAGAAATTGGCGTAAAAACTCTAATTTCCCCCATTTGCAACTTTACAATTCAAACTGTGTATTTCTTAACTGCGTTTCACCGCGTAATCACTCGAGAAAAGCTTCCCCAACCATTTTATCAACTACTTCCCGGCAATATTTAGAAGCGGAAGACGCGGATGATGATGATGATAATTTTACTGCTCGACAATGCAAAATCTGCATCACGGGAAAAACCACGCTGATGACATTGAACTTCCGAAAATTTCATCGTTGAAACGTAAATTGGAAAATGTTTTCCGTTCTACGTTTAAATCGTTCTAAATTTAGAGGATTTTGCCCCAAAACCAAAGCTACAAAAACGAGAAAAGAAAACTTTTAAAAACTTTTCTTTCCAAAACAAGAAAATGAAAGTAAATAAAATTAAAGGAAGAAAAGCGAGTCGACGAGATTCGAAGCGAGGACGGTCATTGCCTTCGAAAGAAGCTTCGACTCCTCAGCAGGTGGTGGTGTAAAAGCGTTTCTCCTTATAAGAGTGACTTCCTTTTCCGCAACTCGGACGGGGTTTCCGGTACCGGAGACTAAGTCCGGTCAAATATCGAGGAAATTTCTCTTCCGTGAGTAACGATAAATCCCTTCCTAGAATCCACGCCACAAATCTCTCCACGCTTCTTTTCTAACAAATTACTAAAGGCGATCCCGCTAAATTAGGCGACTTTTGCCCTCATTTCAGTAATATCGAAATCTTCCAATAACGGAATAGAAGCAGTTTCTTCACTACAAAACGAGAGATTTAATTCACTTTCAAAACTGTTTCAATAAAGAGAAAAGCGGAAGACGCGTACAAAGCCTTCTACGAAGCTCTTTAAAAGAGTCAAGCAACAATTAGGCAACAAAATCTATCATACGATTTCCTTAAACTTTTACATTACCAGCACGCGGTCACACACACTATATATATATATATTTTTTTTTTTTTAAAGGTCAGGTAAATTTTTTGTTTTATTAGTTGTCTTGCGTAACGCGAGGGGTACAATAACCAAAATCGTGATGACGAAATCTACGCCTTATAAACTCTTCACAGAAATACGAAGTGCCAACTTCATAATATCTTCAAAAGCAGTTCTCAGATTTAAACTATTTATTTATTTACGCTTTAAACTTGACATCGTTGCAGTCTTCTGTTGGATGAAGACACGTTTTACATTAAAGTTTCAATTTAGCTTATTAAGTACTTAATATAGTATCTCAAACGATCTTTGAGTGCTACAAACTTTATAGTCAGATCGTATAAAGTCATAAACAAAACTATTCCTAGACAAAAAATGCTTTAAAACTGTACTTTGGTCAGAATGGATATTTATATGAAGTGTGAAGGTGATCAGCTGATACAAACACCCCTTCCCCCTACTTCGGTCCCTTTAAATTACACTTATTTCCCCCGCATCCGTTTCAGTGACAATGCGACGCACGCGCACAGACCGCCCACCCTATGAAACGCGGAGTCTAGCCTCTATAATCCCTCAAACCCCCCCTTCTCAACTTCCACCAAGGTCTATCCCTCAGCGAACAGCTGTTAAGCAAAACACTTTTATGGCTTCGTGTGACAAACCAAATAAAAGGTCACGCGAGGTCACTCTGAATGGGCATTGCGTCATTCCGCACCTAAATTTAGCCCGTTTCGATATCATTACTCGACGATCATTCTTCTTTATACCTAAAGTACGTAAAAGATCGACGAAGAGGTTCAATTACTAGAATGGAGGCGTGTGGCAAGAATTTTGCACGTGGGACCTCGATACAAAGGCGGCTACACTGCAGATTCTATCAGCTGATTGAAAAAAAAATCTTCATTAGCTAGTTATGAGATTTATTTAGAAATGGCATTCTCTAATCGATTCTTCGTACAGTACTTATATGACTAAAAGACACTCGCAGCGAGCAGCCACGGACGGGAAATACAAATTACAGTTATTGGTGTGGTACGAGTTAGTCGTAGCAGTAGGGTAGGTCCCATAACTAGACGCAATTTAAGAATGACGAAAAGCTAAGACTCTATTCCGATAATAAACGGTTAATTAAACAAAAATTTAAAGTTTTCGTTTAAAGTGAAACTTTATCTTTATTCCGAAATGCTTTTTCAAATCGTCTAAAATACTAATATAAGTACTAAAATTATGGTCTAGCTCAACATACATTTTTTTTTACGTTATAAAAACAAGAACTTCGAGTAAGCTAAATTAGGAAGTAGCATCAAATAGAAAATGTTAAATATTTTTACAAACAAGCCCCGAACAGATGTTGAATTAACCGTTAATGCTAAGAATTATATGGCTTTCGTAAAATTAATATTCTTAATGTTAGACGCTTACGCATTACCAAAACCTACGTTGCTTCATTTTTCTCAGACTGATTCAATGAATTTAATAGTTTCTTCCTGCTAGGAAATGTGCGCGCGTGTTTCGGCCAAATTACCTAATTAAGAGTTGCTGAAAAACGCAATCGAACGAAAGAACTGATCTGAACCTACTTGAGAACTTGTCGCAGCGACTGCGTGCAAAAATGCACTTGGCAAAACTCAACTACCTCACTACTCCATTTTCAGTGATGTTCCCAAAATTACTTTTAAATAAATAAATGATAAAGCTCATTCTCGGAATTTAAGACCTAAACTACTACTACTTTTTCTTCTTAAGAGGTACTCGACCTAAGGATTCAAATCTGACAGGTAGTGTAAATTTAAGTTGGCACCAAATCCCAAACAACAAACCAAAGCGCGACCGACCACCTCAACAACCTTGCTTATCTCCACAAGACGCCTATTTATATATATTAGCCTGAAGAAGAAGAAGAAGATCCAAACGCTATCACGTGGTTTTAAGTAATGGTAACCTGTTGTAATTTGATGATAAAATGCATCTCTCGTAAATTCCTTCGTAATGAGGGATGCTGGTAATGTCTAACGAAGCAACGTTAGGCCATAGCCAATGACGAAGTTAGGGGCCCTTTTTACTAAAAGCCTCTTAATACATTTAAATTCAAACCCTAATTACTTCTAAAAATAAAATTACTTTATGTTTCGTACATTAAATAATAACTAAATATGAACCCACCCCAAAATTGCTACAATAAAACGGGACATTTCTTTTATAAAGTTGCCAATGGTCGCGCATCGGTCCTAATGTCGCGCATTTCAATTAAAAAAAAAAAATAAATAAAATTCCCACAAAATAGTTACAGTGAAGGAAGTGAAATGCGCGACATTAGGACCGATGAGCGACCAATTGGCAACTTTACCCTATCTTAACTATTCAGTTTTGTTACTTATTTCAGAAACATGTTTTACGAGAAATTGAAAAATCAAAGTACATAAATATCTACTACAAAATAGGTCTCTCGATATAAGAGTTAAAATAGGAATCAATATAGGCTATGCGCCATAGCGCAAGATATACTCGCTCAGCTGACGAATTCAGCCAGTCAGCCAGCCAGCCAATCAGCCAACTCTTCTCATCGCCTTTAATAATAATAATAATAAAATTAAAAATTACTACGTTTATCTCGATCGAAGTAATTAATTATTATATTTAATAAATGCTTATTTATTTATAACGTAAATAAATCATTTATAATGAAGGTAAGCAATTTATAAATACGAATGCCACGAACGAAGGCCAACTAAGGTGTCATGCACGTAGCACAGAAGTGCCACATAATGCAGAAATTGATTTTAGTCGTATCGAAATTTATTATTTACCAATTTGGTATTTAATAAAATGACTATTTTTAGCGAGAATAAGCCTCAATTTCGTCTTATAAAGTTCAGCGGGGTTCCGCATCAAGCCCATAATGTTACAAAGTACGAAGACACCTTAATCGAAGGAGACGAGTTTCTCGAGGGTAAGGAGTTAACTACAACAAAATTCTATATAGGAAACCGTAATTAAACTAGATTAAAAAATTTCGAATCAAGAGGAAAGAATCACTACTTTAGTAGAGAGAAAATTACGCCTCACCCTATCAATTAATTAATTAATTATGGGGATCGAATCATCGTCAACTAATTCCAAAAACTCGTTCACTTTTCAAACCTTCAACAACTGATTCCCAATTTATATTTATGGAAAACCCTTTCACGCTCACCATCTTAAATTCACCCTTATTCCCCCCCCACTTCACCATTTTATAAGGACACTCCGAGGTTTCCGCGTGTTAACCACAACAGGGTGTCCCAAAAGTTACCTACGTCTCCGCGTCCAAATAAAAAATAAAATGTTTTGTACGTTAACTAAGAACTTCAAGTTTCAAATTCTCTTTCGAGTGGTATACGTGACATTTCACCACACTTTCATTCGTCTCACTTTAACAAACAATCATGACAGTGGCAAACAAAACCCGAGAACGGCAGCAGCAGTAGTAGTAGTAGTAGTAGTAGTAGTAGTAGTCGTCTGGACACGAACTCGCCAGTTCATCACCAAAGATCGGTGAACACCTCGGACCTACACCTATTTTATCGATAAGACCAAAACATCGACACTAAAAGACTAACCTAGCCTAATAACTTTTCGATAGAATGTAAAGTCGATCAGATGCGGTAAGGCCGGAACACCTTCATCCCCGAACTTATCATTGCCCCATTTCTTTCTTTGCGGGGACAGGCCACCTTAAAGGGAGTGTTTATGTAAATAACTCGAGCGATATCATGAAATGCATCGCGAGCGTAAAAAGAGAGACTCTAAAGGGCATAAACTCGCGTTGACGCGTGTTCGCTTACGCATAGCCCACATAATGGTGGTAGACACTTCCAGTCAGGGTTGGCACCCAAAAACCCAACGGAATTTTCAGTGGGTTTTGGGGTTTTTGTTCAGAGATGTTTATTTTAAAATAATTTAAAAATTTCTGATTGCTACATTGTTCAATTGTAGCTAATTAGAATGATTTGGCATGTTCATTATTTCGAGTAAGCTAACTTATAAGACAATTCTTAAATTATGCAATGTGTAAATAAAGATTATGAAAAATTGAAAAGTTATTAAAAAGGATTTACACCCATTGTGAACACTATGGGCAATTATTGGATCATTTGACACATTGCTCCAACCATCTTGAATTAAAGTTACAGTAGAATTGACTAAGTCTTTTTTCATTGAATCGAGTAACCTAAACCTACTTCATTATTCACTTTGATTAGCGAGTCATCGGATAATTTTTTTCTGCTTGGAGGACTACAAATGGAATATTTGCTGAAAAGAAAAATCTGGCCATTTGCAAATCTAGTTGTTCTTTTTGATCTACGGTTGTTCTAACCACATGTGGCATTATCTGACCTCGCGTTTTCTTGGCTGGAGTAGAATGAAAAAAATGGTATGGAAGATTCAGAAGCGGTTGAAGTGAATGAAGTCTCACTACTGTGAATTGTAGTGTCATCATGAACCAGGCTTTCATGCGATTTGCTCGAAGAGGGTCTACTCTCAAAACTGCCGTGTCTATGTGTAGGAGGAAGATTTGCTGATGTAGCTGTATTTGTAAGCTCATCCGCTTCATCATTACGAGCCTGTACCCAATTTTTATTGCATCGATCTAAATGATGTTTCACTCGTTCTATTTTTTTCGAAAATACACATCTGCAGTATTTGCACCGACCTCTTGTGTGGTTGGTCGCTCAACATTTCTACTTAATCCCATTCAGCAGCTTTAAGTCTGCCACCAGTATATGCGGGTCTAACTTCCTCTAGATGATGTTTCACACACTCAATTTTTCAAGTGATACTTTTTTACAATAATTGCATAATACTCTAGTAGACTGATCACTTAATAAAGTCACCTCGTCCCATTCGCTAGCCTTAGATCTTCCACCTCTATAACTCTTTGGCATCTTAAAAACTTAAATTTGAGTTAGGTCTAAATAAAGCTGAAATCTGCTGTTAAGAAATAAAGGAAAGATCTAAAATTAAAATGGAGAAAATTCTAATATGTCATTATTATCTCTCATATCTGAACTTTCTGTGAAATAAAGATGTCTTTTTAATATATATTGTAGATTAGATAAATAAATTAATAAAATAAGAGATATATTAGGCACTACATAATTATCGAACCTTCCTAAAAAAATGTTCAACCCATCAAAAACCCAGTTGGGGTGGGTTTTTTTTGTGAAAAACCTGGGTTTTTGCGAACCCTGCTTTCAGTACGTATTGTTACAGTAGACCTACATATTTAGCATCTTCCAAACGAGTTGTAATTTTGAACCGTTATAAAATGGTTCTTTACTTTTCCAAATTCTATTTTTTATCACAATTTTGTCGTGATTACTTATTAAAACGAGAGACCAAAGTAGTTGAGATGTAGTGTATAGCACTTAAAAGAAGTGTCAAGCTTTAGAATAAGGTTTCGACATTTTTTTTATTTCATGCTTAACTTTCGGGAGACCGACCATACGGCAAGCCATTCGTGTTTTAAATACATTCACAATTCTTCAAAAATTTTCAGCCTGTAAAATTTCAATAATTTTAATAGTGGACACAAACTACAACCTACAATACAGTATTAACCAATATTGTAAACCTAAAACCAATCGTATTAATTTATACTTTCTTTTCAACCTCTCGGATGTTCATCGCGATGATTCCTCATTTCAAGGTGGTTAGGCTTGTTGCCCCCCTCCTCTTGAGTTGGCCTGGTGAAGTAAAGAGTTGGTTTCTCGCGCTCTCCACTTCGCATAGGCGGGTACCCCCGGTTCATCTGGAATTGTTCTGAGCCAGGCGTCTAGTCTTCTTCCGAAAATATCCACCGCTAAACCAATCGTATTTCCTAGTTCCTTGGTCTTCTTGGTCTTCTGGCAACAAAACTATTTTCCTTCAGGGTTCGGGATGTTCCCTGTCTAGCCTTTAATTTGGGAACACGACACATTCTTCCTCTCCTACTTTCCACTGTTGTTTGAGTGGTTATCGGGTTCAAAGTAAGATTAGGGACTAGTTCCCCCATTGTTTTCCAAGTGTAAATAATGGTGTACCTCTCTTCTTCTTCTTTCCAGTAAATATAAATTTAATTCACGTAACAATTCCCAGTAATTTAGTTCTTTGCATCCATTGATCTTGGCTGTGAAGCTTCTCTGAATCCCTTCTAGTTGACTAATGTCTTCTTTTTTTAGTTGGGGTAGTTAAGACCGAGCAATACTCCAACTTGGGTATGATCAGCGTTTTCAGAGGAATCATTATATTCCTATCCCTTCTTTTAAAGGCTCTCGGTATCTGTCCAGTTATTTGTTTTTGCTCCGTTTACTGCTATCTTATTTTGCGTTTCAAATTTCGCGTCATCAGTCATTACAACTCCTACATCTTTTGCTTAGAGTTTTTCTACATTTCCTATCAATTTGGGGTATAGTATTCCATGAATTCTAGGTCCTCCCTTTTTCCATACCTTAATAGTTGAAGTTTCTCAAGTGTTAAATTTCATATTGTTGTCTTCAAAGTTCAGACCAATCGTAGATTCTGTTCATGTCTGTTCGTAGAGATCCTATATCTTCTGGGTTTCTTATTTTTCTACTAATTTTTGTCATTGGCAAGGGATGTTACTGCGCTGTCACTGGTACCTTCCTCATCTATATCAGTTAGCATCATTATGTAGAGTAATGGAGCTAATAATGTTCCTAGTAGTAGTACTGAGCTAAGGACCTCTGATTCTGAAGAAGCTATTCCTTGAACTGAAACAAACTTGCTGCAGCTCACTAAGGAAATTATATTCCCATTTCCTACTTTTCCCGTTATTCCCATATACTTCAGTTTATGTATTATGATTCCATGGTCACACTTGTCGAACGCTTTGGCAAAGTCTGTGGATATCACACGATAGTTTTCATTTTCCAGTGCATCAATAATAATGTTATAGTGTTCAATTAGTTGTAATAGGCATGATCTTCCTAACCGGAATCAATGTTGGTTATCGTTTAATTTTTCCGAGTTTCTAAGCTATAATAACTATTCTTTCAAATATTTTGGAGATGTGATGTAAGCGACACTGACTTATAGTTTTTAACCTAGGATCGATCTCCTCCTCCATATATTGGAACTATGTTCGCTCTCTTCAGGATGCTCCGTATTTCTCGTGTCTAGGCTCTAGCGATCGTCTCCGTATCCAATACATGGACTAAGCGATTTCATTCTTGCAGTTTTTGATTAGTGTGACATTCCATTTGTGCAGGCCTGCTATCGAGCGTGTTTTTAGCTTCCCGATAGCTTCGCTGTCGCGAAGTAATTCTTTTAACTCTTCAAAGAATGCGTTTCTATCGCATATTAGTTTATCAGTTTTGGGGAAAGTGAGAAACTGATTCATACCGAGCTCTTAATGTTTCAGATACTTCTTTTAGATCAGCGGTGAATACATTGTTTTCATTCTTCAAAGGTCAGATAGTAGCGTGATTTTTCGACTTCCTTTTTACAAAATTATACAATTATTTTGAGTTAATTTTTATCGCTTCTATATAGGGTGGCCAGACGTCCGGCTTTAGGCCGGACAATCCGCCTTTTGATCACTCTGTCCTCATCCGGAGCCACCTTGAGCCGGACCTTAATTTGTCCTCCTTTTTGGGGTCTGGCTAAAAAAAATTATATAAATTACCTCAGGTACACTTAAAACAGCGGTACTGAAGGCCATAGTAACCGTTAAAGTATTTTTATTATATGTAGTTGGCAACACTGCTGATAAGCCGCATGCTCTCAATTTCATGACTACGAGTCGGAGTCAGTCAGTCTGCCCAAGGAGTAAAAATGAATATTCATTTCTTTCATTTATATATATATATATATATATATATATATATATATATATGTTAACGTACGGCCACATACGCAGTGTCCTCCTTTTTGGAAATGGCCACCCTACTTCTATAGCGTCATCATCATCATCATCTTTCTCTGTATGGTTATCAATTAGAGCCTGTATGACACAATCTACACACTCCACTTTATCATTTAATATTTCTCTGATGTTGTTGTATTTGCAGTTTCTTAATTTCACAGTCGCTCTTTTCCTCTTGCGGAACATTGACCTTTTTCTCTCGAACCTGCTTCTCTTTCCTCTTTGTTGTTTTTTGGAACACGTCTTTCCACAATTTCTAGTCTTTTTTTCTAAAGTTATTGATCTCTCTTCCGTTGTCTTGCGGTTAAGATGGTTTTACAGTCTATTGCTTCCATGCTGGATGCAATACCTTCCCAATTTATAGCCTTAGAGTGAAAATTTAAAAAATCGAATTTGCCTCCTTCTATAGTGCGTGGTCTTTCCTCCTCTGTTGCTTTTATATTGGTTATTATTTAAAAAATGTTGTGATCTGATAGTTTTTTCTTTTTCAATTTCTTCTTTAGGTTGTTCAGATTCGTCATCCTTTGGTGGTGCATGTTTCGTTGCCCTCTGATTCTCCGAGATTCTAGATTCTATTTAAAAACCACCTTTAACACTTCAATTTACCATTCTACAAATAAGCATAAAACAGTCATGTCCACGTTTCTAACATTTATTAAGTTTTTATTCAAGACGGAATGTTGCAAATATCCGCATCCGTGAATATAAAATCTCAATATCCACAACTGCATCCACACGTGGGTATACCAAGCCAAGGAGAGGACACACTAGACGGCCTACTGCGCAAACGCGGAGTATATGTTACACCGAGTCCCCACTTACCCTCCCCCCAACATTATAGGTTTGTGAGGGGTAGCCAAACAGTTCATATCTCATCAAATGGACGAGTTACGAATGGATTATATATTCTATTAATTTAACCCTTTGCCTGTCCAAAGCATTTTCATAAGTTTGGTCCAAACGTCCATGCTTGTTTTCAGACTTTTGGTTATAGGAGGTTTATTTGGTTTAGTTGGTGGGTAATATGTGATCATAGAATGTATCACACTAAATATTATTTATGATGCGCACTGTGTATCATATGTGATGCATGTATCACACGTGATGCACGGGACAGGCAAAGGGTTAAACTAAGTAAACAAATAATTTTATTTAATCTTAACAAAAAATACATTTCTATATTCCTCAGGACAAGATCAGCTAACATTCATACACTTTATTTATTCTCAAATCTCAATGTTTAAATATCCGCATCCGTGTCTCCGGATATAAAAGCTGAATGTCGGCAACCGCACCCGCGTATGTCAGTTTTTTTTTGACATCCGTAGCATCCCTATTTAGGACTAGTGATCGCTTATGAATAAAGATTGATGTAAAATGGTCTCGGCTCAACCATATCTGTTTGGAATCTATTCACTATCGTAGAGACCCTATATTAATAAGCCTTAAGTTAATCTAAATACTAGAAACTAGGTCCACTTCATAAGGCCTACACGCACATACTATATTTAATAAAAAAATTTGCCCCCGGACCCTTGAAATTCTTTTACGTGAGAAGCCTACATTACATCTGGACAACATAAAGCCACTGGGGCCCATCCACGTCTGATGAGTGATGTCAAGCAGTGGTTCTTAACCCCCCACCCCACCCCAGCGCACTCTACGAGTTGACTTCTGACCCATCGCCCCCTGATAATTCAAGTGTATTGACTAATATTACAGTTCATTAAATTTATTTGATATAAAAAAACGAAAAACACACATCTTCCATTTACAATTTTATTTCATATCGTACATTATATAGATAGCCGTTGTGAGCAACACAATTATTGTGTGTGTGTGTGTGTGTGTGTGTGTGTGTGTGTGTGTGTGTGTTATGGTAGAAATTGTCAAAATATTATCTTAAGTCAGCTAACTATTTTTAAACTACAGTACTTACACTAAACTCCATATACTAAAGTCTTAGTTAGCTAAAATATATATTTACACAATTTATTTGTTAGTCCTGAAAAGATCTAATTTGCACATCTTATCATAGCTCTCCTCAAAACTAAACATGCCCAATCCCATCATTATATTCCAATCATCTTAAGCTGGGAAATAAGTTTGGTTGCCCTACATTGCGCACCTTCAAGCGTATCTTTATTCCACCTATGATGAGGTGACGAAGCTTGAATGCAGTATTCTAAGCGGACTAAGCCTAACATAAGAATTATAGTCTCAGAGTTGCCAACATGGATATATGGGAAAACCAGGAAATCGAAGAAAAAAAAACATGATTCAAGATTCAATAACACAAAATATCACGAAAAACAATAAAATTCCAAAGCAAAAATTTACCAAAAAAAAAAAATAAATAAAAAATAATCTTAAAACATGTAAGCAAACACAGAAACTACGAAGCAAACCATACACTGAATACTAAGTTTGGTGTATTTCTTTGTTATGAGCCTTAACTCAAATACATTATGTGAGAATGCTGTCAATTTTGTGCGTCGATATTTTTAGTGATGATTTTTCAAATTAGGGATAAAGTTGTACGTTTTAGTGCGTCAAATTAATTATTCCCGAAATAAAACACCGTTATATCATACGCATACACGAACTGAAGACGGGTATGTACGGTGCGGTTTATTTTGAATTAAATAAAGATTTTATTTATCGGAATTTATCATGAAAAAATGGGAACACGTAATTTGAGAGTAAAAAATCGGGGAAAATTCAGAGAAAACGGAATAGTTGGCATATATGTCGTCCACAGATGAATTACCTCCATAACTAACACTGCTCTTAATAATACCTAGCACTTTATTTGTCTTATTTCTAGCTTTTAAGCACTTAGAAAAATTTAGATCACTACTAACGTAACTATAATGCCAATACCTTTTTCCTGACTTACATCATAAATCAGTTTTCTCAAATATCATAACTAGTCTTTATTATTTCTGCCAAAATGTGGGACTTTGCATTTTTTAACACTGAATTCCACCTGCCACTTACTATCTCAGATAACTAATCTATAAGATCTTTTTGTAGTTTATAAGAATTCTTTGTTTGTGACTGAGGCAGCTACTTTTGTTTCATCAGCAAATTTAGATGATAGTTTATTACCTACTCCCCTCTAAATCATTCAGATGGACATTGAGGTGAACTCACTCTTAATATACCAGACTACTCTATGATAAAGATACATTGTATAACCATATACTCATAGCTACTCCCGAGTATGTCATTGAACAGCGATTCACTAATCCAAATTATATAAGATTTTCACTAATTATATTGACTAACTAAACAATTTTTATTCTTCTATTCATCAGAAGAATTGGTATAAAAACACTAAACCCTTTCTCTAGGATTGTTTTATGAACTATCAAATTGAAATTTGAATGCTGCTTATTTCTATCATAATTTTGTAATAACCCCAAAAGCATTGCTAACCTCGGATGTACCTTAATGATGTATGATCTCCTTTAATCTAAAGTATGGTAATTTTTTAGACTCCTGAAGACCTCAGTTTTGTTTTCCAAATAGCTACCACATAAAGTAGTTCCTTTTCTAATTTGAATAATGCAATCCATCCTTACTGTGAAAACCCTCAACAATAACATTATCCCTATATCAATAAACTCCACTTCTTTACTACAGCTATTTAAAATCTTACTCATGAACTCTTCTAATGTACCCAAATCCTTTGAAGAATACTTACTACAAATATCATACTTGCTCTGTCTATTTATTAAATCATCAGTGGTCTCTAGACTTTCGTTTATGTCTAATTTCTTCTAAACTTCTATTTACATTGTATCCACATGCACAATAATTTTACCTCAGCTTTCAGTTAACTTTTTCACTACCTCATTGACAATGACCATATTACACTTTTTGGTGATTTCTGCCACTCATCTCACCGATTTTAATGATTTTTGGTGTGGTGTTGGGTATGATGAGTAATGAAGTGTGACCAAATTTTAGCCACTTGGGTCAAATAGTTTGGGAGTAATGACCCCCTAAATTGGGGTCAGCAGTGTAACCTCGTGATTTTGAAAGGTCATAACTCAGGATTTAATGGATGGATTTTAATGATTTTGGTGTCAAAATGCTCAGAAAAGACAGCAGAATAACTTTAATTTTATGCACAGAGTGCGTACATTCCATTAAAAAAGTTGCATTTATATTTCACCTTTGACCTCGACCAGGTCAGAGTTCAAAATTCAAGGTCATGAAAATTGGCATAAGTAAAGACCTTTAGATTAAGCATATTCAAGCAAAAAATTGGAGTGGGATCTCCATGGGCTTGCTTTCCACAAGCATTTGAAATTGTGCATGTTGAAAATTTTGAGCATTTTATTAAGATAACTTCACAAATAGTTCATATACAGGGTGTCCCATAAGTCCGGCATCATAGGAAAAATAATAAAAAAAGCAAAACAAAAGCTTTTATTTACAGAATGTGCTCAGTATGTCCACCATTGTTTTCACTACACAAATTCAGACGTGATACCCAGTCAGCAAGCACACGTGAATGATGTTAGGAGTAATGGTGTTACATGCCCCAATAATGCGCTGCCGCAAATGTTCAACACTCCTAATTTTCTCTGCGTATACCAGCGCTTTCAAGTGCCCCAGAGATAAAAATCTAGTGGCATGAGATCCGGGCTTCTAGCTGGCCATTCCACAGGCCCTCGACGTCCTATCCAATGACCAGGGAATTGTTGGTACAGGTATTCCCTTACTTGGGTGCTGTAATGTGCAGGAGCGCCATCTTGCTGGAACCATGTTGGGAAATTTCCTTCTTTTCAAGACACTGGGAAATGCTTCTTCCTTGAGCATACGTAGGTAGGTGCCTCCAGTGACATGTTCTCGAAAAAGAGGGGGCCTATGATGCGATCCTTCCAAATGCCACACCATACCATCACCTGAGATGCACCTTGTTCCTTTGAAGAGGTATACCAGTGAGGGTTGTTTTGAGACCAGTAGCTGGTGTTCTGTCGATTTACCTTACCATTTCCATAAAAAACAGCCTCGTCACTGAACAGAATGGTGGATGGAAATTGGCATCCCGAGCATAAAGAAAAATATGAATTATGATTTGTAGAAATAGAAAAATATAATTTCTCCTATGATGCCGGACTTATGGGACACCCTGTACATATTATAATATAGCTACATACATGATTTGATATATACCTATAGGTAAGCATCAAGATTTTTACAAATTTAGTTCTCTAAAAGTATCAATAATTTTGATCACAAATCCTATATAATTTTTGCAGTTAAAAATAAGTTTAAATTTAGGTGTTTGAAGTTTGAAGTGAACAATGACTAACTTGTACAGGTATTTCTGATGAATTAACACTTCATATTGCTGTGCTGAACCTGAAAATTTTTATACCTATTAAAAATTTAAGTAAAATTATATGATGAGTTGTTTAAAAAATTAATTAGCAAGTAGGTAGTTAAACCCTTAGTTACCTCCCAAGGCTAGGTGTGTACCTCGTTCCAACTTCCGAAGGACCTAGGCCTAGATACTATGCAGGGTGCCAAAACAGGTTTTTTTTCATTCGTATTAGTTTAGAGATCTTATATATTATACTGTATGGCAGAAACAAGCATAGGCATTGGGCACTTGGGAAAAATAAATTTTCTAACCTCTAAGCTACTAGGATTCTAACCCAGGACCATTTATTCACAGTCACAGGCTCTAATGACGGGGAGGATTTCCGCTATTTAATAATAATTTAATATTAGGAAGCTGTACAATTTAAGATAGACTAATACTTAGAACAGTATTCATAAGTGTAATTATTAAAATATAGTTAGTTACGGTATATAGGCATAGTACATGTCATAAGCAATTTAAATAGCAATACTCACATTTTCCATGCAGTTGTAAGTTTTTGATTATATGTTTTTGATAATACTTTGTATCCAGTGGTCTTTTTCAGGGTCATATTGGCTTCATTGGTTTCCTTTTTGTGATTATATATGTTCTTCCAGTAGCTGTTTGGGTTTATGATTGTGAGGATGTTGACAAATCTACTGTAAGTATATCTGATTTTCAGGATAAGTAAATGACTTGTTTGGGCCACAAGGTGAAGGAAGTTTACTTTCACTTCACCTCACCAGGATATGTTTCCATCACACACCCAATCCACCAGTGGTTATCATACTACACTTGTTACATATCCTGACATTTTCAATTAATTGAGTGGCTTGTTGGGGGAAGTGAATTCCTTTCACTTTAACTGAGGTGCCGTACATTTGTACTTCTAAACAATTTTTTGTCAGTGGTATGAATGTAATTTTTGAGTTCCTGGTATGGTTCTCTTTTGATAAAATTGATCTAAAAATTCTCTCATTTGAGTATTGTTCTTGTGTTGCAAAGCTAAAGACATTTGAGTCAATTTTAAGGAACAGAATCAAAAAGATCTTATGGACAGAATTTGATTTTCATATGGCCTACAAAGACTCTTTTGATGTTTCCTTTTGATGTTCCTCCAACACCATCTGATGGTCCCTTGCCATGGCTGGTAGCAAAAAAATGCCATTCAGCCTTAACTCCAAATTCTTCATGGTGGCGGCATAAATTTAAAAAGTTTTGCAGTTTTTGTATTGACCTGCATCTGTCAGTAAAATAGATAATTCTGTTTAGTAGCTGAAAATTTGACTTAAGATGATTTTTAAAACGTTTATGAATAGATGCACTGCAACAGTATCATGTGTATTACACTCTGAGATAATAGTTAGAGAGCTTGATTTACTTTTTCTTGCTCTTTGTAATAAACCCATGGATGAAGAGTTGCTTGGCAATTATTCCAGTGAAATCTTGAGCACAATTTGGACTACAAAGAATAGTTTTTGGAAAACTCCCCAATCACCAAAAAATTGCCTTCATCGAGTTCATTTTTTTCTTTTTTCTAAACTTGGCTTGTTGTTTGGCAATGAAATCATGATGCCTTGTCAGTTAGTTGAGAAATAAAGGTATCTAGGAAATCTTCTAAATTTTGAATAACACAGTCCAGCTGAGATTGATCTGTTGTTGTCCACTGTTTGTACTGGATTTCATCAATACCTTTTTCTTTGTAACATGTAAGAGAGTTTCCTTTAGTGAATCAAGTCGAGGGCATTGATCACACTCTCCTAAATAGCAAGAAGTTTGACTTTTGTCAAATAATTTTGGCTAAAGCACTGGTAACTACTCAATGGAGTTTCTTCCTCACTGGTAATTTTGCCATTCTAGAACCTGTCATCATTAACTTAACATTCTGATGAATTGTGCAGATGCACACACTATGCGTTCCCTTGCTCCCCCAAAACACATTCTTTGGGGTAGCATCGCAAATTTAAAATCCTAGAGAGAGCTGGTAACTTAAACTTAAATTGTTGATATGCTTCTTTTAGATTACATAAAACTAACCTCTCTGATATTTTTTTCATTCACCATTTTCTTTTATTGTTACAATCTTTCTTGCCTGCCATTTGTCTACTTATTTCATCATTTCTAAAAAACTCTTAATAGTGTTAGTTACTTCCATTGGCAATTCCTTCCCCACTTTGGATTTGTGATGACAATACTCCCTTTTCTTTTGCAAGCTGCTGAGCCTGAACAGCCATTCTTTGTGAACAGTTAAATTCTTGAATTAGTTTTCTTACATCATTGATGGTGCAAAACAGTTAGAATCATAATTTGGTCATGTTTATCTGAGTTTTGATATTTATCTTTCAATGTTTGGACAACTACTTCTGGCTCGGACAGTTTGTCTACATTTGATGGACCTGGCTCTCGAGGAATTTCACCTACCATATCTAAGTCTCTTCTTACTGAACTTTGTATTTTGGTCATTTTTGTTGGGAGGTATGCTTCATTTCTTTGAATCTTGCGCTTGACAATCAGACTTTCCCCAATCATGGCAATGTCTCATTCATTGCTGATAATTCAGCCTCCTTGTCAAAAAAACATCATCTGATGACATATTCCATAGTAGTATCAGATGAGCTTGATGATAATATTTCTGGTTCTGCTATATTTTGAACTTGTAAAATAGTAAGGAAAATTTTTTTCTGCATGATGAACATAACTTTTGGCCTGGCTTCAAATGATTTGGAAATTTTTCTATCAGTGATTATGAAGCAGGCAAAATCAGATTTTAATTTATTGTGGGAATTGAATGGATCACGACAATATTTTGATGACATTTTATCAGCATATAATCAAAACCTGAACACACAAATTTAACATGATTAAATATACAAATTATATAGGTACTGTGATGAAAATTATTGTTCTTTTGAGCAGCAAATACCTTAATATTTGCAAAAACCTTAATACATACAGTTTATTTATCAAACCATGAATGTAGCTATATTTATACATATATACATGCATATATATGAACTATTTCTGAAGTTATCTTAAATAAAATGCTCAAAATTTTCAACATGCACAATTTCAAATGCTTGTGGAAAGCAAACCCATGGATCCCACTCCAATTTTTTGCTTGAACATGTTTCATCTAAAGGTCTTTACTTATGCCAATTTTCACGACCTTGAATTTTGAACTCTGACCTGAGGTGAAGGTCAAAGGTGAAATATAAACAACTTTTTTTTAACAGAATGTACGCACTCTGTGCATAAAATTAAAGTTATTCTGCTGTCTTTTCTGAGCATTTTGACACCAAAATCCTTAAAATCCATCCATTAAATCCCGAGTTATGACCTTTCAAAATCATGAGGTTACGCTGCTGACCCCCCAATTTTTTTTTGGGGGAGGGGGGGAATCTGCGAGATGACCTGACATAAGGTGTGTACACTTGACATGGAATGCCTCGATAGAGTTCCCAACCATGGTACAAACAATGTCTCCATCTAAACTCGCAAGTACTTTATTATATCTATTGAAGGGTTGTCAAAACCCCCACTTTTTTTAGAAAAAAGCCCAACCCACCTGGGTTTTTTCATCTTTTTATACAGGGTGTATCTAAATTATGTTACTTCTTGGAAGAATACTTTCCATAGAGGTGTTATATATTATAACACTTCTATGGAAAAATCTTCTATAGAAGTGTTAACATAATTTAGACACACCCTGTATAAAACCTGAAAAAAAAAAACCCAGGGAAATCTGGGTTTTTCAAAATAGAGAATTAAAACACACTAATACATAAGCAGCTTCGCTTGGCTATGCCTTATGAATCTGAAAACTAAAAGTTACTGCCTAGGTTTAATTACAGACTCAATTTTTTCATTTTGTTGCTGATTTGCGTTAGTAACCTGGTATGGATATGTATTACTTCTTCAATTAGCCAATGATATAAAGCGTTTGTTTTTTAATCTAATGAATACCTATTGTAAGTTATTATAGCTATGTGGAATACTTGGATATACAAGTTTTTTATCTAGTGCTTGATCTCATGAATGGTGCAGACATCATATTGTATCAGTTAAGACTTGAAATAAAATATTTATTTTTGTTTATCACTTTTCTAACTTACCGAAGACTTAAGCTTCTGTAATGTTTTTGATCTCACTAGTATTTCAAATTATTCTATCTGATTTAGCTAGAGTATTTAAAAGAATTTTACAGATTTTGTTTAGCTATAACAAAATAAAAGGCCTTGTTTCACACAAATTTGTTTCATTATTTGCAAGATTAAATAAAGGTTTGAAGGTTCTTTATATTATATACTCACCAATTTCTCTTCTACAATAAGATTTTGTCAATAAATCTTACCATGAGTATTACAGTAATGGCTTGGAGTGTTAGTGTTGTGCTTAGAACTGTACATTGTTAGGATGTGAGTGAACTATAGAGTAATTTTGAAAAAACCTACCAAGTGGGGAAAATGCTGCATTTTTTAAAGCGTGTTAAAAAAAAAAGGTGGGAAAAACAGGGTTGGGCCCATTAATGCCAACCTTAATCTATTGTTGTTAATGAAATAATAATGTATTCCAGACTTTATATATTAGGTCTCCTCTAAAGGTTACCATTAACCAGTGTTGGTATATCTAAAATAAAAATTGCAAATTCAGGTTTCTGGGTATGCAGCATGCACACGCACGCACGCACGCACACAGTAATCTAATTAAAAAAGTTGCCTTATAATTTACCATGCAAATGAAGGGTTTTGGATAACTAAATCCATCAACAGATGAAGTTTCATTGAGGTATTACCATCCAAACAAGGTCTTAAAAGATTAAATGTAAGTTGTACACTACATGTATGGCCTTATCCTCCTCTTTAAGACAAAAATCATTAGTCATATTGTCTAACAGATAATAGTAGAATAAACAGCATTTTTCATTTGCAAAGGCAAGCCAAACATTCTTGCTTCAAGTACATTCCTTTTAAAATTATTCTATATGGTGTAGCTATGTCTTAACATATTTTGGAAGGCCTTGACCCAAATGACCCAACTATTTAATGTAGCCTTGTAGCCTATTCCAACTGTCCAATACAAAAAATGTGTGTACGTGTCTTCTTGGTCATTTGAGTAAATGCACATACACCTTCCACCTTACTGTAGGCCCTAATCCAAGCTCACAAGGACCTACATATCACTGTTTGGCAAGCCATAAAAGAAACCTCAGAATTACTGAGAATGCACATGAAAAAAATTTGGTAAGTAAGAAAGGAAGACAAGCTAACTACATTTTTTCATTTTTAACACTAGACAGCCAGTGTGGGACTGCACACGCAGCACCTAGCATTAGGTTTATGTAACCCCATACTAAAAATTACATTTATGGTTAGGTTGAATTAAACAATTTATTGTTAGGGTTGCCAGATGTCCCATATTTTATGGGACAGTCCCACATTTGATAAAAAAATCTCGCGTTTAAAGTGTCCTGCAAAAAATATTTTTTAAGCAAATTTTTTAGGGATGAATTTATTTAGAATTTCAATATTATGTATAATAATTTCAATTTATTCACAATGTTTAATTGTTAAATATTATTGTAATAAAATTTTTCTAATTTTGTTTGTTGTAACCATTTAAGAAATCGTTTCAATTTGAAAAAAAATTTGGTCTTAAAAAAAAAAAACCAGAAAAATCTGGCAACCCTATTTATTGTTACCATACTGAACAATAGCAAAAGTTAACTTGTGTACAATAAAACAATAAAAAACCATTTCCAGAAAAAACAAATGTATTATTATAATAGGCCATGCTGGGTTTCTTTGGGTTAAAATTAATTAGGCCTACCAGAAATATGAGGGTTTCAAATGCCTGCAACAGACCAAGTCTATAAAGAAATAGGCCTATATTTGTAACCAGGTCCTCTCAGAGGTCCAGATAGGCCGGGCCACTTCCAGCTTATGAGGCCCATAGCTAAACCAATTATTACTTTCAGTGCAAAACATTATATTCAAACCTGAAAGTTTCTAAATTTGAGAACCCCCTTAAGTTTGAGGCCCAGGCCAAATGGCCCTCCTAGTCCCCCACCTCTGATAGGCCCTGTTTGTAACCATCTATGGTGCAAGAACCTGATTCTTCTTCACATCTTGTGATTATACAACCATGAAGTTTCACCAATTTATGTTGAGCAGCTCAAAAAAGGTCTATTGACCTTTGATCTCTAATTTGTGACCTTGACCTTTGGTACAGGAACCCGATTCTTGCTCAAGGCACTTCATCTTCTGATGATCCATATGAGAGTGAAATTTCATTGATTTACATTCAGCAGTTCAGATGTCACAACATGGACACTAAAGAGTAATGGATGAACAAGCGCAATTCAGCATGGCTTCTCCGAACTTATTTGGGCAGGGTCATAATTTAACAGGCTTATGAGGACAGTAAAAGAGGGGTTTATTTAACCCTTTAATGATGGATGGTACCTTAAGGTCCACCAGAAATAATAATATAAATTGTACTTACAATGCCTTGTTTCTATAAATGTTTCTACATGTTTATATATAGATGTCATTTAGTTGTTGGGAAAGGAACCCAAAATGTGTATCATTTCAGTGACTAGTTAGTAGTTACTAAAATATTTAGTTTTGAATAATAAAAAAACCATACATTCTTGTAACAAGAGTGACTGCATATGCTGCAAACTCATCCTTAAAGGGTTAAATGACAGTATGGGTAAGCATACAGTAGCTAATTTGCCCTACCAAAGATCCTCATTACCACTGTACCTTAGGTATTCCAAAGAAGAGGCATCCACTACATCTAAGCAATACTGTACATTAATGGACAACTGAGACTGTAATAACTATTAATATTTTTAGTTCCTTACCTTGAAGTAACCTCCTTCATAAAGCGTGTCTGGTGGGCCAAATATTGCTACCTCCCATTCAAAGAGATTGTCATCATTGAGTAACTTGACACAGAAGCCTTCAACTGGTTCATCTTGTAGGCTTCTATACTCTAAAGCAAGAGTGCGAACTGCACTATTTGATGGAGGGAAAGCCATGTTTAATCACAAATTTACAATAATTTCTTCCACTAGATTATTAAATTATATTTATTTATACTTTAAGAAAAAATAAAGTAGGCAAAACAAATTAAAAAAAATTCAACACAATACACTCAGTAAGGTCTCATGAAGCACATAAGGCTCAGCCTTCGCAAAAGATTCTGTTCAAATGCTGGAATGAAAAATAAAAATACTGTATATAGAAAACATGCCAAAAATTTTACAAAATCTTATTTTTGTATTGTACCTTCAATTCATTGATTGGACCATTCCTCATCCTTCAACAACTTGTTTCAATCACAACTTTACAGTCATACTATTTACCAAGTGAAATTTGTAACTGTGTAATACATAAAATGAAAGGACACCATGTTTTCCATTCACAGAAAATATAAGCTTGGGAAGAAACTTATTAACTCCATAAAGAAATGACCAATCATGGGTGGTACATCACTTAAGCCTAGGTCCCTTGACCCTCAGAAGTGGGAGGATGCAAAAAATAAATAGTAGCTCCACAAAACCTTAAAACACCAAATTCCATTCCCCATTGAAAACTTCCCTTCATATACTGAAATTAATGATACAACTGGACTGGACTTCAAACAAAATGGTCTGGACTGGTTCAATTTTGTGAACTAGGATATACAAATATATATATACAGTATATGTATGTATGTATATATATATATATATATATATATATATATATATATATATATATATATATATATATGGTACTGTGAATTTTTGACAAACTGCTGTGACAACTGTGTAAAACAAGCATATCTGGGATTCTGGACCAGTCCTAAGCTGCATCACCAAATACACAATTTAAAAAAAAAAAAAATAGCCTATACTACAATACATTAATCAAATTGTAACTAGGCTATACAACCAACAAAAGGCCAACAGCTAGTTACAATCTCAACTAAGTAAACCTTAATCTAAATGTGTAGAAATATGTTCCGCAAATAGGACCTGGACCTAATAAGGAATACAAGGCTATGTACACCAAGTGGTTAAGTACCCTAAAAGCTAATAAGCCTACAATAAAATATAGCTATATACAATATGCCTTATGTCCTCAGACATACAGTAATATATAAGCTTCTGAGTGAGTTGTTCATTCTGATGGTCAAACTTGCTGTCCCACCTTAGACCTACAGTTTAACATAGAATCCAAACTAGGGATGAAAACCAGTATTAAAACCAATATTGTTTCAAAAAAGTATGGTAATACCAATCATAGGGCTTTCAGTACCAGTTTTTTGGTATTATTAACCACACATTCTTTAGTCTATTTATAACTGATTGAATGGTTGCAGGTTGTCGTTAAGTGAAGAAAAAACATCAATTAAAAACTTTTTTAAGGGTTTTCTTTTGCCCCTTTTTTTCAAGTGGTGAAATGTCCTCATTGTGACTTGGATTGTACTCTTCATGGGGAACAGAAAGTGTGATGGTACCATAAGTGTTACCCGGTTCCCAAGACTAAGAAAAGACAGCATTGTGATTTTTAGGTTAGGCTAGGTTTGCTTAGGTTGTTTTAGGTTCAGGCAATTTTGAAGGTGAAATTTACGTTTTTCCTATGTTTTTTGATGTGTTTTGTATTAATCTGACTTTCAAAATCTTCAGAAACCACTCGTTTTTGCGATTATCCCCACCCAAAAACTCCTGGTTCCCACTGGGGGTCCCCCAGGTAAAAATGTAAAAAAAGGTAAAAAAAAAATTGGTAAAAAAAAAAAATGGTAAAAAAGTGGTAAAAAGGGGGTAAAAAAACCGGGTAAAAAAAAAAAGGGTAGAAAGTTTTAAAAGCTTTAAGCTTCAATAACTCTAACAAATCATTTGCGACAGAAATGTTTCATTTTTTAATTCAGCACATTGAAGAACATTGAAAACCAGCTTTTAAAACTTTCTACCAGAGACGGGTGTAATAGTAAATATTTACCATATTTTGAAAAGAAGAATAAAGATGAAGCAGAATGCACTAAATGTGAAAATGTTATTAACTGTGGTGGAGGTTCAACTACTGGAATGGTCATTCATTTAAGAGCAATTCATAAAACTGCCATTAAGAAGACGGAAAATAATCCAAATAAAAGTAAAAACAACTTTGGATGGTTTTATCACTGAGAAATCTATTAAGGAAGAAATTTCAAAACTTGTCCGTGTGGATGGATTTAGTTTCAATATTCTATTGCCAAAAGTGGATTTATTCAAGATAATTTAAAAATTAATAAATATGACAAGCCACATCCAACTGTTGAATCTGAAAGAACATTTTCTGCTGCTGGATTATATATTTCTTACAAATTTGAGATCCAATAGCTGAAGAATCCTTAAATGCTCTCTTTCTTTAAAAATTACTTCCAAAAATCATCATAAATAAAATTTTCATATAAAAAAAACATTTTTTATAAAATAATTTATATATAAAACATTTATTTTTGTGTTTCTTTTCACAAATAAAAAATTAAAAAACCTGTCATTTTCACTCCTTAAGTCCTTAATCTTATGTGTAGCTATCTCTTAATCTTGTGTGTCTATGTGTAATCTTGTGTGTCTATGTGTAATCTTGTGTGTCTGTGTGTCTGTGTGTAATCTTGTGTGTCTGTGTGTGTGTGTGTGTGTGTGTGTGTGTGTGTGTGTGTGTGACCAGAACATGGGTAATAGTAATAAACTATTACAGGATTTTTCAAGTAACAGTAAGAGTAATAGATCATAATTTTTTGGCTGTAATAGTAATAGAAAGCAAAGTAATAGATAATAGTCTATTACTTTTCTATTACAGTGGCAATGGACATATTGTGTGAACAAAGAACTGAAAAATGAACTAAATCTACTCTAAACTAAAACAAACATGTACATGAACTAATATTGTGGAAAATTTTTCCTTCAATAAAGTAAAATTTATCAAGACCTACAGTCTCTGAAATTGTAATGATTTAGTTGAAACAAATATTTGTGATCTGGCTGCCACTGAGCCTCATCCTGGATCCGTGAGTGCAGAGCCCTCTGCCTCTCAGCCTCATTCTGGATCCCTGAATCCAGACACTGCTACATCACCAGCTCAGTACCATCTCACACAGGTACCCCGCAAAGGGCCTTGGTGAATCAGGATGCTGAGAATGCATCTTGGACAATGGTGGTAAGGAGGGGCTGGAAGCGAGCAACCCCTCCGAGAACTGTAACCACTGCAGTGCTAATGGTGGTGATCCCTCAAGGAGGTCTGGGCCCACTCATGCACCAGCTAGAGGGAGTCAGCCTGTGGCAAAGGCTGGCAGAGAATGGCGGGGTATCATAGGGGCTGCCAAAACAGATCGTATGATGGCTGTACTAACAAAGACTGCAAACATTTTCATCATCTCAAGATGTTGACCTGATCTTATGGCTGAGGAGCTGCAGGCATTTGTGGAAGATAAAGTGAACCTTCAAGGTTACATGTAGGAAAATTGACTCCAGATGGGCTACGTACAGTTCCTTTCAAGTAACAGCAGTCTGTGATGATCCAGGGGTATTTATGGATTCAGTAGTATGGCAGTTCTATGAGAAGAAGGGAAGAAAAACACCTGCAGCTCCTCTCGCAAGTGCTGAAGAGGGTAATTATGGAGACATCATGCATCATACTGTGGAGGAAAATCCAGCTGGGTCTAATGCTGTAACTGCTGTGCCTGGTATAAGTGGAATTCAACATGTAGAGATGGCTGGCAGAACTCCTGCATCTTCCTAATTGCAACATTCAAGGTAATATCTTGCAACTGGAGAGGCCTAAGCTTAGGCAATAACAGCAAACACAGGCAGATCATAATTGATAAGCTGTTAAAGGATGCTGATATTCTCTGTCTACAGGAAACAGGACTTAACCCTTTAAGTCCTGAATGTTTCGTAGGGTTAAGTTATGAATGCGTATATTTGAAACGTTAGCAATTTGTACCGTCAGTCCTTAAAGGGTTAAAGGACCTGAATAGCCTGTCCAGTAACTTTCATGGGATAGGGGAAGCCACCAGAAATAAACAAGATGATGATCTTGCAGGCCACCCCACCCACCTGGTGAGGTAGCTATTCTAAGGAGGTTGGGATATGGGAAATATATTAGTGAATTAAAACTTAGTTTGAATTGGCTAACTGAAATAGAAATTCATGTAGACAATAAAAAATTTGTAATTCTGTGTATCTATATGCCTTTTCTGGCAGTTGATAATGAAGATGATAACCTCATTAAATTGGGCAGGTCAGCAGTATTATTGATAAGTCTGATACAACATGTGTAGCTATTATTGGTGACTTTAATGCTAATGTGCTTAATGATAATTCTTTGTTTAGCAACCACTTAAAAGCCTTCTGTGAAGATAATAACTTGACCCTTTCATCCATATGTAGTCTTCCTAATGATAGCTTTACTTATGTTAGTGATAGTTGGCACACCACCTCATGGTTGGATCATTGTATTTGTATGTTCATTATACACAGCGATTCACTGGCCTACTTAGTCAGTGCTCCAGACAACTATCTCTTAATCTTCTATGAACCTCTTGTATGATGTTTGTACCTGTTGAGTCTGAAAAAAAGTGTTTGTTTGTTAGCACACTGCTTCTAATTGCATTTAAATAGACAAAGATCCTTTTCAAATGAGTGAAGTACCCCACATACAAAAGTAATAGTAATAGAAATAGAAGGAATCAAAAGTTATAGTAATAGAAACCCAGTAATTGACCCCATGTCTGGTGGGTACATAGTTAAAATATATTATATATACCTTTAGTATATATAATATAATTCAGCTTCCGCCTGAATTGTTCATTCTGACAAAGGTCAAGCTTTTCACTCCACCTAAGACCTACAGTTTAACGTGGAATCTGAACCATGCCCCACCAGCAGCCCAGTGTCTAGGCCACCCAGGGTACCCATTTATCTACCAATCACTTTCTTTATTGTGTGCAAGGATAAACAGCTGGGTTTTGCTGTGCACCAGCTGCAGTCACTGGGTCTCGAACCCGGGGCCGATGGATTCGTAGTCAGCAACGCAAACCACTACACCACCAAGGTGTGTGTGTGTGTATACACAAACACACACAGTACTATAGAATACCAGCATTAAAACTGGTAGGGTACTGGATAAAAAAGGCACTAATCCCAGTATTCAAAATAGCTGATATTACTTTCATCCCTAATCCAAACCATAACCACAGGCACTCAGAAATTACAAAGTCCTCACCCAGACTCAATCTCATGGCCTCCCAATCACCAGCCAAATGTCATAACCAATAGGCTACCTAAAATCCCCATTTATCTACCAACCAATTTTTTTTGTATAGGGTAAAGAGCTGGGTAAGCCAAATGTCACCTGCCATCACCAGGAATCTAACCTGGAGCTGGTGAATTGCAATTTCATTCAACTGGAGTAAAATTAAAATCAGTTATATACTCTCCTTGTAATTTTTCTTCAAAGAAGGTATTTCTATCAGGTACAGTACCACTTTGTATAGCCTATATAGGTTAGTAACAAGAGGTTTTCTGGAAGGTTGTTTAAGAAACCTTTTAAAAAAAAAGATAAATAAAATAAATTAAAAAAATGTTGCTAAAAACTAATTTTATTTACAATACACCTAACCCTAAAAGTGATCTAATAATGCAAAAAACTTCTTTTGGGTCATTCCATGTCAGTTCAATGGAATTTTGGGTCGAAAAAACGTGACCATCACCAATGTTTTTGAAAATTGGCACACTTATAGATCTCAGTGAGAAAAACAGAATGGCACTTGTTTCAACACTCTAGAAGTCTAGATCATGGGTCGGGGAACTTTTTTGGGTATTACCCAAAAATCTATTTGAGTAAAATGAAATTACCCCCAGACTTCAAAGTAAACAAAAACAAGCCAATTGCTCTTAAAATTGTTGCATATGGTGTCTCTCATACCGCACGCATTACCCCCAAAAGTTTTAAATGTACCCCAGTTCGCCAACCACTGTTCTAGATCATATGGTTCCGGAGATATGGCCATTCGAATTTTGTAAAAAAAGGTCAATTTCCAAGGTCATACCATATTTCAACATGAAATATCTCAGCTCCTATTGCGCGTACAGAAACCATTTAAACACTACTTTAAAGCTTTTAAGCAGATCTACAACTTTGTTTCTATTCATATTTTACCTCAGTGGTAAAAAAAAAAGTTGATCTTATTTTTGACCTTTGTGTAAGTCATTTGATGTCACAACCGATTTTTTTCTCCTTTCACCCAATTTTGGGTACACATGTCTACCTTAACCTAAAACAAGATTTTTAGTGTTGATTAAGTTAGTATAGACACTACAGCCATTTCAGTGGACTATACCTACCTCCATTTTGACCAAGTACCTTTTTCCACCAAACTTTGGAGCACCATTTCTTTGGAACTGTTTGAGCTAGTGTGTTGAGAAAAGTACCATTAGATTTGTCTCACTGAGATCTAAAATGTCTGCTATTTTTAAGACAATTTGCCTTTTAATATGTATATTAAAATAACCTATTCCTTTATTCTTACCAATTGAGTTATAAGAACCAATTCTTGTCTAGCTGGGTGAAACCATGAAAAAAAGAGGCATCAACATAACTTTATGTTTAAAAAAGGCAGTTATTAGGTATTTACATTATTTTTTTATGGAAGCCATTATTGTTACATTGCTTAGTTTAAATGCAGACAGAATGTGTTCCACTGGCACCTGGCAACACACATTCTTTTGGCCAAAGCTCTGCAAATTTTGAAAATCCTATTTTAATTGTTGGATGGTTTGTTTTAAAAAGCTCAAATGCTTCTTTTAGGTTGCATAAGATTAGTGATTTTTGTTTTCATTCCCGCCTACCATCAGCTCCTTTTACAGAAACATAGTCTTTCAACCTTGGCATTTGTCTACTCACATCTGGCAAATGATAGAAGTCAATTACTTTGGCAGCAGTTTCACTATTCAGGCATTTCCCCAAATGTGGATTACGAGTTGAAAGCACTCCCTTCTCCCTCACCAAACTCTTTGCTTGCCTAGCCATGTAATCTGAGCACTTAAATTCTTCTCTGATCTTTACTTGTGCCCATCTTTTTGGTAGGATAGTAAGAATTGTCAGTTTTTCACTTCAACTTGTCACTTGATTAAATCTCTCTTTTAGTTGTTGAAGAATCTCCAGTTCTGTATCATCTGAGTCACTGCATGAAATTGGTTGTTTAGTTGCAAGTTCAAGCTTTCTTTTCACAACTACTCCTACTTTCCTCAACTTTCTCTTTGCATAACCAGTGCTGTCAGAGAGTTTACATGGTTTTATTGGTCTCATCAAGTGTGGCCAATGAAGCATTGAATTTACTAAGCTCATACTGCATTTCAACTACATCTCCAATGGTTTCTAGCTCAGATGGGGCACTTGATGAGGTGGATGGTGATTTTTCAAGTGGTTCACATTCAGGCATTGGGGATGGACAATTTGCTAGTATATTTCGACAGGTTGCACATGCTTTATGATTATTTGTTAGTTTCAATTCAGGATTTTGATCAATCAAATTTTGTCAATGCACGAATGCCTTTTTTCACTTTTCCTGTGTGTTTTTTAAATGCGTCACAACAGAACCTGCCCATATTCAAACTGCTGAAATCCATGTTTATCTAAAAAGAAAAAAAAACATATGTAGCTTAAAAGCCAGGGTTGGGTTCAATTACACAAAATGGAAACAATTACAATTTTTTTTATTTTTCTTCAAATTAATTACAGTTAGTATTGTACTTCACAATTTCAAGATCAATTACAATTACACAAATATAACTATCTATTCTATATATCTAAATATATATCTATATCTAAGTATAACTAAATAAACTATCAAAGGTTTATTTTCATTGGATGATGTATGACTGCCAGATCTAGGAGTATAATTTTTAACAATTGACATTAATTGATCAATTACATCAGTTATAGCTCAAAAATCAATTACCTTTATTTTTATTTTATTTTGAATCAATTACAATTAATGGAAATTAGGATCAATTAATTAAAAATAAAATTATAATTATTCATTGTATCCAACCCTGTTAAAAGCTATTTTTGCTTAGATGGCACAAATAAAATTTGGGACCTACTGATCTTGTTTCAGAGGTCTACAACAAGAAAAATGTGCAGTTTGCTTTACAGATTGGAATAAATACAGATGCCAAAAAAATCCTTGCTCCAAGGTTTAAATAAGCTTATTTTCACATGGGTACATACTGTTGTACACAATGAATAAATACACAAAGTTAAGTAATTCTATTAAAACTCATCTAACTCTTAAAACTGAACTTATTCTATAGGGTAGTACCTACAGCCTAGTATAAGGTACTTATATACATACATAAGCTTTACCTTTAAACAGAATAGCAGGTTCGAAGTTCTTCACACTTTTCAATGTCCATATAAATTAATTAATTATGTTTATAATTTGTTTTAAAAATCACACAAATTAAGGTTTTTGTCTTTTCATTTTCACTTTGAGGCGCAACATATAAAACAGATATGAATAACTGTTTGCTACCATTCTGAGATATACTGTTCAAAAACAAAGGAAAAGTGTACCACAAGTATTGTAAATGTAAGTATCAAAGCATCAAATTATATATATATAACAATTTCCAACCAACAACTAAATGTAATTTTTTCCAACTAGAAAACTTTGAAAACAACTAGATCTAGTCGGAGAATTATTAAATTAGCAACACTGCATGTGAATAGCTGCTGATAATTAAGAGGGGTGCTGGAAAAGTTCAAAGGGGTAGGGAAATCCATGCCTGGGGCCATATTAACTCGAAATGATGATTAAGAGAAATTTATTATTTTAATTTATAACAATTAGATATCAAATTAACGAGTATTTTAATATAGCCACCTAGCCCAGAGGTGCAAATAGTCATGTATCCTAGTAACATTGTTACAAGAAAGAAATTCGGACAAAAGATTAAAAGAAAGAAAAGGAGACAAAAAATGGACTAAAAAAATATTTATAAAAAAAAACATTTAAAAAGTAAGGGTATAAGGGTGATGGGTAAGTGGAATTAAAAAAATGCAATAAGTTTTGCCTTTAAAGAGGGGAGTAGTATTCTGACAGAAAGGATTTCCTACTTTCTTCGGGTTACAAGAAAAAAATTATTTACGCATGGCCTAGCCTTTCATGGGTGGCTGGGATTTTGAATGTGGTATAATTCCTGTCCTTGATTGCCCTTACTAAATTTATAAAAATGAATTGAAAATATCTATCCTCTAGGACAGGCTCACCAACAGGCAGGCTGCAGTCTGGATTCAGACTGACAATGTATTTTATACGGACTGCTGGAAATAAACCCATACTCTGAATATAGATTTGCTTTAAAATATAGGCAAACTAACACTTTGAAAGAATTAAAATAAAACTTTTTCTATGTTTTTTGCAAAGTTTAAAAATTAGTTTTTATTCATGAGATTAAAAACTGAGTTTATTTTCATAAAATACCAGTAATGTCAGCCATAGGTATTACAAAAACAGTCTAAGGGAAGTGTGGTTAGCAGACCTTGGTAGAGTTACAGAAATTTTGCACCAAAATGTGTTCATTTTTATCATTTTGTTCGGGCCAAACTATAACTACCTTTCAACTGCACTAAGATTTCTAGGCTCTATAAATCTACCAGAGAATTCAACTAATATCATACTAAAAGGATCACTCTTTCATTTGCCCCAAAATATAAAATGAATACATTCTAGCTTATGAGTTCAATTTTGCCTGAAATGCTATCTAGTCTGAAAAACAATTAGGGTAGGCTATGCAGACTACAGATAAAATTAATTGGTGGCTCCCTGCAGTACAACCTCAGCCTAGCAATAACTACCGTATTTGTCAGCTTATAAGAGACACTTTTTTTTCCTTATAAATACCTTAAAAAATCACCCTGCGTCTTAGAAGCCAAAAGTGGCAATACAGCACATGTGCAAAACTGAGAAGTTGGCAAAACACAAAATGTACTGGTAGTTAACGGATAGTTTACATCACGATCAAGGTCAGTACACTTTTCAGTAATTAGCAGGCTGCTGTTGGAGTAACAAGTGAGTTCTAGTTATACATTTAAAGCCCTAATCAATGGCAAGTGCATCAAGAAGGCAAAATTATACTATTGGATTTAAGCTAAAAGCAGTGCAGTATGCTAAAGAACATGGGAACAGAGCAGCAGAATGACATTTTGGACCACCGCCTACTGAGATGATGATTCATCAGTGGAGGAAGCAGGAAGCTTTATTACAAGAAGCTGAAAAAACAAAGCACAATCTTCGTAAAATTGTGTAGTTGGATAATGGAACTTAGAGATGTGGGTATTGCAGTGAGTACTAAAATAATGATAGTAGAAGCACAGAAATGAGCAGCTGATATTGGGATACATGACTTCAAAGGAACTGAATCTTGGTGTTATCGCTTCATGAAAAGAAGCAGGTTAAGTTTACGCACAAGAACTAGAATAGCCCAGAGAATGCCAGCTGAATACAAACAGAAAATATTAGATTTCCATATATTTGCCATTAATGCTAGAAAACGAAGCAACTACAAACTTAGCCAAATCGGGAATATGGATGAAATTCCGTTGACTTTTGATGTGCCATCCAATAAAACCGTAAATCTGAGAGGGCAAAAATCTATAACTATTAAAACCACTGGACATGAAAAGAGAGAGTACACCGCAGTTTTAGCTTCTTGTGCTGATGGGACCAAACTTCCGCCAATGTTAATTTTTAAAAGAAAAACTTTACCAAAAGATAAACTGCCAAATGGAATTCACGTACTTGTACAAACGAAGGGATGGATGGATGAAGAAGGTATCAAGGCATGGTTTGAAAAAGTTTGGTCCAAGCATCCTGGTGGACTACTGTGTAAAAATGCACTACTAGTGTGGGATCAGTTTAGAGCACATAGGTAGGACTGAAAACATCAAACATCTGGCACAAAGGATGAACACAGAATTAGCGGTAATTCCGGGTGGCTTAACTGCCCAGTTACAGCCGTTAGATGTCAGCATCAATAAGCCATTCAAGAATAACATGTGGGAGCAATGGAATAAATGGATGATAGAGGGGAACCATGATACGACGCCTACGGGAAGGATGAAACATCCATCAATAGCACAAGTGTGTGAATGGGTGCTGAAGTCATGGCATGATGTTAAGACTGAAATTGTGGTCAAGTCCTTTAAAAAATGTGGTATAAATAATGCAATGGATGGCACTGAAGATCATTTATTGTATGAGAGTGACAGTGATACAAGTGATGATGATGATTATGATGATGGGGATGGGGATGATGATAATGTCAGTAATGAATCTGAAGTTGATTAATAACAAATAATAAGAGTACCGTAATAATCATATCTTTCTTTATTGGCTTTTGGGTTTTCTTTTTATTGAATTTTACATATCCATTGTACCGTGTGACCACAAAAATTGTCCCTGTTTTTAATCGCTTATTACTCAGTCATTATTGCAGCTTCACAAATGAAATAAAAAGCTTTCGAAAAAGAATATTTAAAAGTTTTATTTAATTTTTTGATATCCTGGATACGAAATCAGTACTTATAAAAAAATGACAGTTTTATCCACCACAATCATGGGTTATTTGTCGACATGCAACGTGTTTTCATCGCAGAAGAGATGATCAAACATGGCTCGTAGTTGCTACCCAACGGTCTTTCAGACGACAATACGGTCAGCAAAGGACCATAGATCCTAAAACGATTTGCAGATTTTCGCAAAATGGAAACATCACGGCTCAATCAAGAACATGCATAAAGGCAACTCTGGGCGCAGCAAAGGTGTGCGAACCGCTGAAAACATTGATTCAGTCGCAAATCAGCTTGAAACGGACAACAAGAAATCTGTGAGATGACTATCAGCTGTGACAGGAATCAAACGGGAGAGCATTCGGAAAATAATCACGTTGGATTTGAGAAGGAAGTCATTCAAAATTGTGTGTTTGCAACAGCTTAGCAAACAAGACTACCAGCGTCGTTTGATGTTTTGTGAACGCATTGAAACAATAATTGAAAAAACCAGATAAGATTAAGTAACAATATTCAGTGATGAATGCCACATCTATCTCAATGGGTTCATCAACAGACAGAATTACCGGTGTTGGTCACAAAACAAGCCAAATATACACTTGGAGAAACCTCTGCATTCACCAAAAGTTACTGTCTGGTGTGGTTTGAGTAGCAGCAAGGTTTATGGTCCATACTTTTTTGAGGACCCAGAGACAAGGAGACCGCTTTCAGTAACTTCAGAAAAATATGTAGAAATGCTGAACACTGTTTTTGAACAAGAAAACTGCAGTAACAAGTGGTTTCAGCAAGACAGAGCAACAGCCCACACAACTAAACAATCACTGGAATGTTTAACAAGATTTTTTGAACAAAGATTCATTTCTTATCGCTCGCAGTTTCCCTGGCCTGCAAGATCTCCCGATCTATCACCTATGGACTTTTTTCTCTGGGGATTTGTCAAGGACAAAGTATTCAGGCAAGAGCCATCCTCTATCGAAGAATTAAAGCAAGCGGTGGTAGAGAGTGTACAGTCCATTGAATGCAGCGTTTCGGAAAATGTAATAAATAACTTCCTTTCCCATTGTGTGAAATGTAAGAATGTCCAGGGACGTCACTTTGAACACATGTAGAATAAATTAAAACTTTAAAATGTTCTCTTTCGAATGCTTTTTATTTCATTTGTGAAGCTGCAATAATGACTGAGTAATAAGCAATTAAAAACAGGGACAATTTTTGTGGTCACACGGTATTAACAATAAAGTGCATCAAAAACTTTTTTTCTTTAATTTACCTTTCCAAAATTAAGATGCGTCTTTCACAGCACAGCGTCTTATAAGCCGACAAATATGGTAATATAAAATCCTTTATAATTTTCAGGAACATGGTGGATAATTTTCTTTTTTATAACATTTACAAAGCATTTTATTAGCTATAAACCAAGGTCAAACTTGTCTATACATTTGATTTCAATATAAAAACCTGATCATAGTTATTAAGTCTATGTTGGTCTAAGTTTAATTAAAAGAAAATCTATTTTATGTATATGAATTACGGTATAGCTACATACGTAATATTCTGGTATAGATGGGATGATTGACTGGTTTAAACCATTAAAAAAACAATGATTTAAAGTTTTACATTCCGCAGTCCCTATAGAGGGTATACCGTACCTATTTATACAGGTTATTATTTTTATGTTAGGCCTCTTGATGTCTTTATAGGTCTATGGTAAACTCAGAATTGGGACTCCACTTATACTACACATTCCACTAATTTTATTATCAAAAGAAAAAATATTGGGGTCAAGTAAGAGAAATCTTGAATTTAATGTATTTTAGTATACAATACTGTATCATTTAAGATTAGGGTTTCAAGCTTCATTTCTAAAAAAACATGTAACTGTTTTATTTTTAACCATAATAAAACACAAGGCCTCAACTATTCCTTGAAATAAAGGAAGTTTGAAGGGATTTCATTTATAAACAAAAGGTTGCATTTATTTTCTTGTGGAAAAAACCTTCATCTAGGAACCTTGGTCTTTATTTTTTAGACTTAGGATTTCCAATAATTTTCATCAATGCCAATTAGCTAGGTATAAACTGCGATATCTAATGTTAGTTAAAAATTTAAAATAGCCTAATGAGAAATGTGTTTTAAGAAACAAACTAGGCCTAGTCAATACATACTCATTTTTGGTCTAATATTAGGCCTAAACAAAATTTTTGAAACAATTTTACTTTTTGTAAAGGAAGCCTACTTCTCAAATTAAATTTTTATGGTACAAATACTCTTCAATCTCTTAAATAAAGGAAGCATTTCGCTTATGATCAAACTGATATTGAGACAAATAGTGCAAAAACAAACATTTCCTGGTTCTAATGACCAAATATTAAGAGAAAATTCTGCACCTAAAAAAATTTTTAAAGATGTAATTTAAAAATAAATGTATTCAAAGGATCAGACTACTGGGAAAGGTTGGCAAAATTAGAGCTATAACACTGCATGCATGTATACAGAATTGTGGCCACACAGGTGAAAAAAAATAAACAATGTTACATTTTTTTATTACATTGTCTTCTTTGTTATTTCAAATTTGCTGACAAAGTATAATATGAAGAGTTTGTAAAACTTGTCCTAATGTTTTTTGTTATATCTGTCAGATATTCAGAGGTATAAATCAGAAAATGAACATAGCCAAGTTTGTAAAGAAGTGTTACTATGACTATTTTGGATGTAAAATAGATCAAGATAAGCCACCATGTAGCTACTGAAAATCTGAGAGAATGGTTTCATGGAAAAAGCAGAAGTACCATATGCCATTTGGAGTTCTAATGACTGCTACTTTTGCATGAACAATGCGCGTGGATTTACTAAGAAAACAAGAGTAGCATTATATACCTTAATATGCCCTCAGCTATACAACCAGTATTATATTGTAACAAAATTCCTGTACCCTAACTAGGCATGGGGTAATTGTAATTGTAACTGATTATTATTGATTTCACTTTTTCAAGTAATTGCTGTGGTGTAATTGCGAGTGACTAACTGGAAATTTAATTGAAATCAATTGTCACAGTGACAATTTCAGTTGACCTAATTACAACTAACCTTTTCAATGCTCACTGTATCAATTGATGAGCAATGCACAGGATGCTCTACACATATGAAAGACTCCTGAATATCAAAGTCAACAAGTTATATGCCTGATTTGCGTGAACTTAGAGATTTAACTCAATGAACATCGAACAATTCACCTGATATTACACTGACTGCTAATTGAACTGTGATTTAAAATCATATTCACACTATGGGCATGGAAATGAATTGCCCCCACACCTGACCCTAACCACCTTTAACTCTTGAAGAATCTATATCAGATGACATGAAGTCATGAATACATCCACTCCTATGCTTGGGATTCTGAGTACAGGCATGAAGTAGTCACCAAAATTAATATCTCAGTCTGATCTTAAAATGATCTTGTGAGGGGACTTGTCATTACCCAAAGAATCTGTCGAGTTCTTTGGATCTAAATTGAATGAATGGAACTTGCTTGCTGCTGAAACAACATTCTGCTAGTATCAGCATCATGAGAAAAATTGTACAATTTTTCTCAGTAAAAGTCTTTAGAATACTGCAACAATGAACTACCATAGATAAAAAAGTACCACCCTGAAGAATGGAGTCTTTTTTGTGGACTCATCCAAAAGGTGTTTGAAAGCTATATTATTATATATGGAAATGTTATGTCATCAATGCCTATGGTACACATTTTGCACATGAAAGGGACCCATAAAAGTTTGGACACACCTGGCAACACTTAAAGAATTTTTTTTCTTTGTGGAGACCTTAAAGTTATTGAAAAATTATTATTTTGGAACAGTGCTATACAAAATACCCATATTTTTTTGCATCTTTAAAACAGTAAAGCCACTGAACAACATTCAAACAGAATGGCCAAGATGATCATGTATTACAGCTGGAAATGAGATCATCAGCACTGTACCTTTCAATGACAAACCAAGTACTATTGCCACCTCTCCACATAAAACTTGGATTAATAAAGAATTTTGTCAAAACTCTTGATAAAAAGTAGTGGTTTCCAGTATTTATACTATAAATTTTCACAAATTAGTGATGCAATACTTGAAGGAATATTTGTTAGTTCTCAGATTAGAAAATTACTATGACAAGTATTTTGAAGAATGCTTGGAAAACAATACAAAAGAAGTTTGGCTGAGATTCGTGGCAGTTGCGCAAAATTTTCTTGGAAATAGGAAGTCATCAGATTATGTGATCATCAAAAACATGATTGAAAAGTGGAAAGTTCTTGGATGCAGAATGAATTTGAACTTGCACTCACACCCAAATTTTTTTTTTCTGAAAACTTGGGTACTGTCCGTGAGGAACAAGGTGAAAGGTTTCAAGATATTTCAGAAATGGGAAAAAGTTATTATGGGTGATGGAATATAAACATCATTACCTTGCTTGCTTATAGTGGCACTTATAATTAGCCTATTTGTACAGAGAAATATTTCAGTTATATTCATCCTTGTTTACCATTCATTCGGAAAAATGTAACCTAAAAAAATTAGTTTAACTCCAACATATAGCTAATGTAACACAAAGAATTCGAGAAAAATAAAAAAGTTAAACTGTAAAAGTTTTTGTACATTTACAAAATTATAATATTTTGTGTCCACCTTAGGCTTAAGGAATTTTAATTTTTTATCAGTAATTGGCTGTTCATTGATAAAAGACTGTTGGCAAAATTTTCTAAATTCAAAATTTTTTTCTTTGAATCTTTATGGAAGATGGATGACTGTACAAACCATCAGTAAACAATGGGTCATCGTGGTAAAGAGACATCTACAGATCTTAAGAGATTTGTTACTGCTGCACACGAGTCTGGGAAGAATTATAGGAAGGTAGGAGAAAAACTGTGAATTTAATTTACAATGGTTGCTTTAGTTATAAAGAAATGGAAAGGCTTTGGAACAATCAAAACTCTACCAAGGTGTAGATGAACTTGCAAAATCTCAGAATGTACGGCTATCCTAGATGGATTGAAAGGATGGCTGCTGTGAATCTATGAGTGATTGTAGGTGATATTTGCCAAACATTAAGACTGTCTAAGATCAATGTCCATTCCTCTACTATATATGTTGTACACATTGAGAAAGAATGGTCTGCATGGAAGAGATGCATGAAGAAAACCTTTGCTACAAAAAATGCGCAAAGAAACTTGTTTATAGTATGCCAAGGATCATCAAAATGGTGGATTTGCATTCTGGAAGAAAGTTCTCTGGACAGATAAGAGCAAAATTTAATTATTCAAGCACAATGAGCAATGGTATATTTGGCAAAAATCAAATACATTTGAGAAAAAAAAAATCAAATCAATGAAAGAAAGCCACCCCCAGCCTTCTTTAGTTAGCTTTATAAGGATAACTAATGAAAATATAATGACCTAACCTAACCAATCATCAAGGGTGTACAGCTGACCTAATGATTGGTTAGGTTAGATCATGATATTTTCGTTAGTTAGCCTTATAAAGCTAACTAAAGAAGGCTGGGGGTGGCTTTCTTTCACTGATCCAAAACATCCTTACTACAGTTAAACACAGTGGTGGTAGTTTGCTTCCTTGGGGATGCTTTCGTGCTTCTGGTCTAAGAAGTTTATCATCATCAATGGACTCTTGAATTCAAAGAAATATCAGGAAACTTTAGAAAATATACGGCCTTCAGTTTGGGAGTTTCAACTTGTAAATAGGTCGCAATTGGGTACTGTAACAAGATAATGATCCAAAACATAAAAGAGCACCATGAAATGGCTTTAACAAAAGAGTTTTTAAGTTTCTAGAGTGGCCCCTGGAGTTTAAGTCCAGATCTCAATTTAATCAAGAATTTATGGTTTGATTTTGAAAAAGGTGTCCACAAGAGAAACCCTTCAAATCTGAATGAATTGCAACAATTTTTTTTAGAAAAATGGGCTAAAATTTCTACTGAGATGCCAAAACCTTGTAAAAAAAAAAAAACAAATCATTGACATTCAAGCAAAAGGTGGACATAGAAAGTAGCTATTAAATAATTTTGCAAATACAGTTAAATGTACAAAAACTTTTGCATTTTAACTTTTTTTTCCTCAAATTAATGCTTGGCAAAAGAAAATATATTCAAGAAATTCTAACTTTTATATTATAGGCCAACTTGGTCACAAAAAGCCTGGCCAAAAGTGACAGTACACCACTTTTCATGGACTTTGTAATGGGGGGGGAAAAGTTTGTTCCCGAGGTGAAATGATGACTAAACATTTAAAATACTGCATACAGGCATGTTTTTTGTCATTTCAGGCAGATAGAGATAGGTCCTATGTAAGCCAGTATTCAATGTAGAGTAACTCAACTTGTCCCTAGCTTGAGGGGGAAGGATTATAGATACACGGAATCTGAACCATGGCCCACCACCAGCCCCTCCCCCGGCTGGGGGGGGTCTCAAAAACGAGTCATTTCCGACGGTTTTGAAGGTCAGATTCATTCAAAACACATCAAAAACCATAGAAAAAAACATCAATTTCACCTCCAAAGGGAGACGGGTGTAATACTATAAATTTACCGGAAAACCTTCATGATTTAAAGAGATAGTTTGTAGACTGTAAATACTGTAATGTTCTTGGCTTAAGTTATATTGGCTACTTTGGTAGTAGTAAATTGTTGTATGCTAATTAGCTGACTTCAAATTAACATTTTGAAAGGTTCTATTATTATTATAAAATATAGCTTATTACTTAGAAAACCTCAATAGGCCCTAGTGGCTTCATGTTTTCAAAATGAAATGTAATTCTTTGTACAGTTAGTACTTAGTGTGGCTGGATTCTTATTTTGGACATGGCTAACCTAGAAAAGCCATGGTGACCAAGTTATTTTTGTTAGCTATATATATATATATATATATGGAGGTAGTGTCTCTGAGCAACTGATGAGAAAATGGGAAATAGATTCTCTATGCTCTTATTATGTCTTGGTCCCTTACAAAATTAAAGCAATTAGTCTCTCCACAATAGCAGCTGAGGGTTAACTTATGCTGATTGGGACCTAAGCATAGTCTTAGTCATCAAATAATTAGTCTACTTTTGTTAAAAGCACTCTTGTTCTGGTTAGATTCAGAACCTGCCCTAGCCACAAATTGAAAAATTTAGCAAAAATTTACCAGTTGTAATGCGTCACTTTTTAGGTTAAAATAGGGGTATAAGTATAGAATTCATGGTTAAATTATTTCTTACACTGTACTAGTATATAGTCTATGGTCAAATAGAGAAAATGTAAATTTGTTCCTGTTTATATCATCTTATGGCTGCTTATGGCAGTAAGGTCAATTGAATACCCAGTTAGGTCAATTGTATGCCCTTGACAATTGGTTAGGTTATCATGATATTTTTGTTAGTTTTTAACAAAAATATCATGACAACCTAACCAATCAACAAGGGCATACAGTTGACCTAACTGGCCATTCAATTGACCTAATCAGGCATTCAGTTAACCAGGGGCCACAATTTGTTTATGTAATCAATAATGGCTGGTCATCCTGCTGCTCCTACCTTCAGGAATTCTTGTGGCACCGCATAATTAAGGAAAATGACAAAAGCTATTTTAACAACTTCTTGGATCTTATTCTACAGAAATATGTTTAAAACTTGTCAGACTCACATTTTATACTTTGCATGTTTTAAATAAATATAACCACACCATTGTCCTGAATAATAATTTAACCACAGATTCTATTCTTAGGCCAAAATACTAACCAATTCATTTCAAATCCAGTGGAACCACTCTTTAGATTGGTAGTAATAGCTCCTAGATAGGATATTTACATAACTTTCTCCCATTTTCTATAGGACTTAAGAGCTAATATTAAGTTTACATCACATTTGGGAAACATGGAGCCAAGTACTCAGGCCTATCATGGTTTTCCAAAGTTATAAATGATCTGAAGCTATATTTAGCTATGATCAAATTTTGCAAAGTATCAATTTCATAAAGACCAGATTACCATAGGTTGTCATCATTTTAGATTGGTTAGTCAGTTCCCACATGACTAATTTTGGCCAATGAGGATATTTGTAACAAATTCTGACTGTTAAAAATACTGGTCTCAGCAAAGCTTAATATTTACCAGATTTAGAATTATTTCACTCCTCTCTTTAGAACGTGCGTTGCTTCTGCCAAATTTCTCATTCTGGACCTAGCCTACACTATTTCAAATGAGATGTAGACTACAGGGAAAATGGTATTAGCAATTTTGCAAGCGAGTTCCAAGACCCCTTACAATAATATTTTAGGTTTCATTCGCTCACCATACATTTCATTACTCTTTTCCAAATCTTGTCCTACCTTTATACAAGGTTACATAGGCTAGGCCCTAGAGCGGAATAACTTTAGATTAATTATTTTGTACAGTCTTACTCTACTTCACTTACAAACACTAATTAGACGTGTAACAACCTAATAGGCACCTATAATTTTCAAAATATTTCGCAAGGTCTGAGGTCTAGGAAACACATTAAGCTGCGTAACTTAATTACTTTTTTGACTAACCTTCATACACCTACTTCTAAATTAATAAGGTCCGATTTAGCCAAGCTCACTAATTGAATACTGAAAGTTAGGCCTAACTTAGACGGAAGACGATGCTGATAACCACTTAACCAGGGCCCGAAATTATGTAATAGACTATAGGCTAAATAGCCCGATGCTGAACTTTGATGATAGCCTAATAAGGTCATTACCCTTAAGCTAGGCTACTTTAATTTACCAAATTTATTGCTTTGTAATCAGACCTAGGCATTACTAAGCTAGACTAACCCTTTCCACAAATTATGTTGTGCTAACTGAAAGAACACTGAACCTCGAGCTTAGTCAAACTTGTAAAGCGGAATAAAGTAATTGAACTAAAGATCACATATTTTTTATTTTGGTTACGGGGTTCTATGGTCATATATAATTGAAACACAGAAAAACCTTTGAATATGTGTAATGAAATAAATTCGTCATCAAATACGGTATAAGCAAGGATATTATGCTCAAGACGCGTTTCTTCGCACACCCTACCTCCACAACTACACATTCAAAACTGATTTGTGTTTAACTTTGCAAATTTGCAAACAAGCGACAGAAATAACAGTTGCACACACAATCATTTCTATTTTTTTTAATTTATCAGTCAAGCATGCATATTAGTGAGTCTCTGTAATACAGTATGCATTATTATTAATAATATACATATTCTATTAAATTAATTAATCGCACGAGCTATTAGTTACTTACTAAAAACAAAGAAATAATCCAATCTGGATTCATAGATCTCAAGAATGACGTACAAGAAATTGTGTATATAATTTTGCTTAAATCCCAAGTTGGGAAAGTGATTTAAAAGTAAAATATAATCTGATTTGAACATATAGATTTTTCAGGTGATTATGTTAGAGGCTCAACTAATTTTGACAGATTTCAATTGCTTTATTTTAACCATATGCTTACCTTAAAATTTTAGAGAAGCTTCCAATTCTGAGTTAATGAACAGATGAAATTTTCTACAATGAACAAAACATTATATACTAAAAACTAAAAAATGGCACTCCTAATGATAACCTAATATATATAAATATATATATATATATATATATATATATAAAAAGGTTTATTGGCAGACTATAGTCCATATGACAAATATTAATAATACAATGACAGTTCACATACTAAGGATATATA
This sequence comes from Bathynomus jamesi, assembly GCA_023014485.1. Lineage (NCBI taxonomy): Eukaryota > Metazoa > Arthropoda > Malacostraca > Isopoda > Cirolanidae > Bathynomus > Bathynomus jamesi. Next base: position 90,837 of record JAJOZX010007507.1, on the reverse strand, counting down.
TATATATATATATATATATATATATAGAGAGAGAGATGAAAATACGAAAGTGCGCAAGCGCTTTCGTCTAATGACATCCTCAGGAACACTGAAAATAAATTGAGGATGTCATTATTTCGTGTTTTCATTCTCCTTCGTGGTTCTCTCTCCTCTCTCTCTCTCTAAATCAAGGCAAAAAGTTTTCAGGAAAGAATTGATATGACTTTTGTATGACTCACGTTTATTTCTCAAAATTAAACAGGTGTTGATACGCAGTAATTGTTAATTTGGTATTTTCGAATTCTTGGAAACATCAAAGTATATTTCAGCGAAGTTCATTCCTTGAGAGAGAGAACTGTATGTACTCAGTACTCTATGCAACTCCCGCTCAGTTCTCGAAAATCTTAGTCTATTTTCTGAAGGGGTAAAGTTCCAGGCTAAGTTAATTTCCTAGAAGACACTATTAGAGTACTCCAACTGAATGCTTAGAATGGAGAGATCGGGTACTGTGGTTAATTATAGTTATTCCAAGACAACAGCTACATTAATTCGGCTTACTCTCATTAATTATTAAGAGAATGTCGAATACATAAATTAGTGAAACGTTCATTGTTGAGAGAGAAATTACACTTACAGTATTTTGTCCTTCAATCTTCAAATACTCGACTGGGTTATATTATATATATACACTAGCTGAGGTACCCAGCGTTGCCCAGGATAAATTTCACATTGCTGTTGCATGTCGTTCACGGTCAGCTTCAAGGCGTGATTGCCTTTCTTGGGGTGTTTCTCTTGCTCTGGTAGCTGCTACACTTTCTCGGACAGCTTCAAGACGTGATTGCCTTTCTTGGAGGTTTTCTCTTGCTCTGGCTGTTGCATGTCGTTCACGGTCAACTTCAAGGTGTGATTGTCTTTCTTGTGAGCTTTCCTGTTTCCGGGCTTTATTTTTTCTGGCTGCTGATGTAGATCTGCCCAAACTTGCCCGTTTCTTTGATGGCATGGTAAAGTTGTTGGGATTTTCAAAAACTGCAAAAAAATATTGCCACATTAACTTCCTGTAACTATTCGCACAAACAGACAAACAGACAGGCTGACGGACTCTGTGTTGACATTCTTCATCCCATAAGAGGTTCCCGTGCCAAATTTAGTAGCTCTAGGTCAAACTGTTTGAAGTCGTCCTAAAAAATAATTATATGTGAAGCTCAAGATTTTCATGACTGTGTTCTTTTCTATAATTGACCAAATAATTAGTCATGAAAATGTTAAGATTCAGAAATCTAGACACAATGTGAAGCTCAAAAATTTTCACGGCTGCGTTCTTTTCTGTAGTTTAATCACGGTGCGGGGGCCTTCGGGCCCAGTAATTTTAATTATTTAATTTATTAACATTCTTCATCCCATAAGAGGTTCCCGTGCCAAATTTGGTAGCTCTAGGTCAAACGGTTTGCGCTTGCATAAAGGACAGACAGTCAGACAGAAAGGCGAAAATATATAATAGATATATATATAATATGTATATATATTTTTTCCCTTCATTTTGCCGCCGATTCGTACCTAGTGTGGTACATATCTCAAGAGGCAGTGGGTGAGCGGTGTTACTGAGTTGGAGATGATAGACCACCGGGGGGGGATGTATGTAATGTTCAGTTACTGGGTAGTGGGTATGGGGGGGCTGGTCTCAGACCCGTTGAAGCAGGTGGGAATAAGTAAGGAAACGGGAAATCGCTTCCTCCGAAAAATGGGGGCCCTCAGCGAGCATGAATTGTAGACGCTCAGGTATGGGAATTTCGGCCAAGTAAGGGACACATCTACAACGAAGAGCGGACAAGTTTGGACATTCGACCAGGAGATGCACGACAGTGATGGGAGTATGGCAGGTAGGGCAGAGCGGGGCTGGCGATTTAGCCATAAGGTGACCATGAGTAATGCGTGTGTGTCCTAATACGAAGACGGGCTATAATCACTTCTTTATGTCGGGACCGGTGGAAGGAGGAGGCCCAGTATCCTACTTGCGGTTTGATCTTGTGAAGTTTGTTTTGTGTGGCCTGGTCCCATTCCCGTTGCCAGATGGAACGGAAGTGGGAGCGGAGAGTCGGGAAGAAGTCGGTGAAAGGGAGGGGCCGGGAGGAGGCCGGCAGTAAGCAGGCTGTTAAAAAATGGAAGATTTGCTGGATGGTACAGACGAGCGGATGAGGGGGGTTAAATCTCTCAGGGAGAGAAGTGCGCTTTGGGAATCTGAATAAATGACGAAAGAGCTGGCAGAGAGAGTGCGCACTATGTCGAGGGCCTCCTTAATCGCGAAGAGTTCTGCCGAGAAAACGGATGTCTCGCGGGGCAGGCTGACGCCTCGAGAAAGTGGCTGGGCCAGTATCACCGCTGAGGCGGCCGCACCAGTCTCCGAACGGGAACCATCTGTATAAATGAGGACTGTGTCCGGATGTTGGGTTGCATGTTCACGGAAGAATGACCTGTATACCTTAGCACTCGTTGTATTCTTCAGTAGAGCACACAGGTCCCTGCAAAACTTGATAGGGGTGAGGAGCCAGTGGGGTAAATGTTGTATGAAATGGGGATAATTGAGGGGACGGGCATGATAGAAAGGTCAAGGAAAGAGCGGACCTCTTTAGTGAAGTGCCAGCTCCGTCACTGGGGTGGGAGTTCAGAAATCGCCGCGCATAGAAGCGAAGAGGGTAGTCTCTGCGCACGGAGGTATGTCCTTATGAGGAGCAGACCCCGTCGGAGGGGGAGAGGGAGATAATTGCAATCCACTTGAAGGCTGGAGGCTGGGGAAGAGCGGAAAGCACCAGTGGCGAGGCGGAGGCCCCTATTAAGGACCGGGTCCAAGATACGGAGGCAGGTGTTGGAGGCTGAACCGTATACTACACTGCCATAGTCCAGCTTCGACTGGACCATGGAATTGTAAAGACGAAGGAGAGCGTCGGTCTGCGCCCCATGTGGTGTGGGGGAGGTGATCTAGTAGAGCGAGGGGACGCTGGAGGGACTGCTTCAGTTGTTTGATATGAGGAACCCAGTTGAGCCGTCGGTCTAGAATCACGCCCAAAATCGCGTGGAGGGTACCACCTCAAGAGGATTGCCGTATAGCGTGATAGAGGGAACAGGAAGGGTTGCGGGTCTTCTTCTGCTGAAGAGCATACACTTGGACTTCGGAGTGGAGAGGCGGAAATCTACCGACGTCGCCCACCTTTCCACCCGGTAGATGGCGAGCTGAATTTGCCGTTGAACTATGGACGGCTCCCGCCCTGCAAAGTAGATCGCAAGGTCATCCGCGTAGATGGAAGAACGGATGTTGTGTGGAAGGCATTTTGAGACTCTGTTCATGACGATGGAAAAGCATAGAACACTGAGGATGCTTCCCTGTGGGCAGTGGCGGTTCCTCATATGGGCAATATGGGCAGCCGCACAGGGCGGCATTTGTGGAGGGGCGGCATGAGCGCCTGCAAAAAAAATAAAAATAAAAATAAGAATAAATAAATAAAGAATAAATAAAAATAAAAAATAAAATAAAATAAATAATAAAAGATCAATGACTTTGCATCAAGGAAGGTAAGAAGAGTCAGGCTTTAGATGGCAGTTGTGCTGTGGTGCAATTTATTTTGTTTCTTGTTCAAAGTGTAGCATAATAATTACCCTCTCTTAAGTGTCTTATTCTATTTATGTGATAGAGCATTTGTACAATTTAGAAATTTGATTCTCTAGTTTATTTATGGCAGTTGTGCAATTTAATTTGTATTTTTCCTGTTCATAGTATCATAATTACATTCTCTTAAGTGAGTTATTCTATTTACGTGATGAAGGATTTGTAAAATTCAGAAATTTGAGTCTTTGTTTTGGTTCTGAAGTTCCAACAATTAGTCCAATAAAAAGTTATTTTGTGAAAGAGTTATATCTGTCCTTTATTTTGGGGGATTCGAATGTGTGTGTGTTGGCGAACAGGGGGGGGGGCGCTGAAGGTGAGGTTCGCCCAGGGCGTCATGTAAGCTAGGACCGCCACTGCCTGTGGGACCCCATCCATCTGCACGAAAGTGTCAGAGAGGACTGAGCCCACCCGAACTTTAAAGGTTCGGTAGGATAGGACGCCCCTGATGAAGGTCGGCATGGCTCCTACGAGCCCTAGACTTTGGAGCTGACTAAGGATTATTGTCCGATGAGTGGTGTCGTAGGCCTTCTGGATGTCAAAAAATATTGATAGGACGAATTGTTCACTGTCGAATGCATTCTGTATGTCACGGATGAGAAGCAGGAGGGGATTAGTGGTGGATCGAAATTGTCTGAAGCCGGACTGGATAGCCGGGAAGGAATTACTATTTTCAAGGAAGAACGATAGTCGCGTCGCGACCATTTTTTCGAAAATTTTGCAGGCACAACACATTAGGGCGATTGGTCTGTAGTTTGTGGGATCGAGGGAATCTTTGCCAGGTTTGGGGATAGGGATTACGTAGGCCTCGCTCCACCGGGAGGGAAAGGCGCCCTCTATCCATATGCGGTTGTATAGGTCTAGTAGGAAAATTTATAAGGTAGGGTGGATGTGCTGGATCATGCTGTAGGGCAGGCGTCGGCAATCCCTGGCACGCGTGCCAAACTTGGCACGCGAGGCATCTATCCTTGGCACGCGAAAAGATTTAATTTTTTAAAAATAATTTTAAGGTTAAAAAAAGAGAGGAGAAATACTACTCAAGACCATAAATTTTTTTTTAAAAATGGAATTGGCACGCAACACCAAAAAGGTTGCCGACGCCTGCTGTAGGGGATACCGTCTGGGCCGGGACAAGGGGATCGTCGAGAGGCCAGTGCCGCCTGTATTTCACGCATGGTGAACAGTCGGTTGTAGGAGCTGTCTATGGACGGTGAAGAGGAGCTATTTTTAGGGGCGGGTACGAGGGAGCTAACTGCGGAGGAAGAAACGGCAGCGAAAGTAGAAGCTAGATGGTTTGCCACTGATTTTGGCTCGTATAGGAGTCCGTCGTTAGTCCGGAGTACCGGCGGTCGGGAGGGGACATGTCGTCTCTCGACGCCCCGTACCTTCTTCCAGATGGTAGCCGAAGGTGTGATGGTGGTGACACCGGATACAAAGGCACGTCAAGAAGCTCGGCGCGCTGTCTTCATTGTGCGGCGGGCGATGGCCCTGGCCCGCTGCATCTCCGTACGATGGATGGGAAGTCGCGTACGGTAGAACCGTCGAGTAGCCGTCTTCTTGGCACATACGGCCTCCGTGCACTCTGGGGTCCACCAAGGTACCCGTCGGGCGCGGGGGTAGGTGGAGGATCGCGGGATGCTAGAGCACGCAGCCGATACCACGTTTGATTCGAAGTATACGATACACTCGTCGGAGGATCGGAAGTTGGCAGTCGTTCGGGTTGTATATGCATCGTCGTGGAAGCGGGACCAATTAGCTTTTGCAGTAATCCATTTCTCCAGTACCCGAACGGTCTGGTCTGGCCAATTGAGCGCGAGTTGAACTGGGAAATGGTCACTTCCATAATCCTCTTGGAGGACTTGCCATGAGAAATCTAGGAGGGCATCGGTCGAAACGAAGGACAGGTCTATACAGGATGGAGTGCAGGTGGTGGCATGGGTAGAATGTAGAAGAGCCATCATTGAGGCACTCAAAGGAGGCTCGGTCATGATGTTGATCAGGGTCGGGGCCATATAGGTGGAGTGTGTTTCTCCCGACATGGGGTGGCGACTATTGAAATCGCCCAGTAATAGAAAGGGCCTGGGGAGTTCTTGTACCACCTCCACCAGGTCATCGCGGGAGACTTGAGTGTGTGGTGGGAGGTATATTGAACAGACGGTGTACTGTCTATCCAGTGAAAGCCGGGTAGCAATCACCTGTAACGGGGATCGGATAGGGAGATTGTAGAAGGGGACTGCGTGGTGGATGAAAATGGCAGCCCCCTTTCGAGTGCAGGTAGAAGGGGTGGTGATGAAAGAATATCCAGTCGGGCAGGGCATAGGTCTGGTCCCCAGGATGAGTTCCTGAAGACAGACACACACCGAACGGGAAGTGGTAATCAAGGAATTAAGGCCTTCGTAATTCGCGAATATTCCTCTGCAGTTCCAGTGTACTAATGTAGTTTTCGGGAGATTCATTATTTGATGATGGGGGATGGGTAAAGGTATAGGCGCGAAGAGGTTGGAGTGTGAAGGCAGATTTGAGGTTCGCGAAGGCGAAGAATGGATCAGGAGTATGGCTGGCTATCTGCCGTTCACCAGAGAAGGAGTCGGTCTGCCAGTCGATCTCTGCGGAGACCGCAGGGTCGAGTCGGCCGAGCGAGACCGGAGTCGTGGATCACGGCAGCTTGGAGATCGTCGTGGGCTCTGATGGTGCGAATTTCTTGATGGGCTTTTGTGTTCGGGCCATGGGGGGGGGGGGCGTTTTATTTCCCAAATTGGCACCTCTCCGCCTGTCTGGGGTCTCACGACGGACCCCAGGTGGCGATAGGTGCCAGAAGGACCCGGCAGGTGGGAGGGAGGACGTGCTCAGAGTGGCTGACAGGGTGTGGGCCGGGAATTTTAGGGGAGCAGGTACAGTGGGGTGGGAGGAGATGAACCAGTGTTCTCGTGGAGGGGTAGAAAAAATGGCACCAGGAGGCGAGGGCAAGTCCATGAGACTCACGTGCGCAGCCGAGTTCCCCTCACCGTGTAGCTGCGCCAGAGCCGCATCCACTGGATCCTCGGGGGAGAGGATGTTGTCCAGATTGGGTCTCGTCGTGGGGGGTGGGTCATGTACTTCGGCAACTATTGTCCGAGTCTGTAGGGGTAGATTGATGGGACTTCTGCGGTGGGGTGGTTTGGTCCTCATAGACGAAGTGGGCGGTGTGAAGGTCCGATCCGTCTTCTTAGCACTAGGGGAAGAGGGAGACACAAACAAAGTCTGGAGGGTCTGGCGACTCACTCCGACGTCTCCGCCTCGTCGGCTCACTCAGGGCGCTAGGTTCGGGTGTGTGCAGAGAGTGCTGGGAGGGCAGGGTTCGAGGTGGGTGGGGCCTGGGTGTCCTGGTTCCAGACTCCTGTGGAATCTGTGGCAGGTGAGGTGCGTGGAGAGAAGGAATGGTGGGGAGACAGGAGGTCGTTAACTCCTGCGAGGACTCCCCCTGGGAAGGATGGGGAGCACTGGTCGATGGGGTTGTGAGCGGCAGGCCAGGGCGGCGTGCCGAGAGGACAGAGCCGAGGGCTGCGGCGTAAGATACGCCCGGTCTCACCTCCCGAGTCCGCACCCTGTCTCGTGCCTCTCGGAGGCTAAGGAATTCCGCTACCTGCAGGCCTCGGACCTCTTTCTCGAACCTGAAGAACAGGCATTCGCGGGATGAAGATGGGTGTGCACCTTCACAATTGGAGCATTTGGGTGTGTTGGGGCACTTGTCTGGGTGAGCGATTTGTCCGCAACGAACATACAATTGGTGCAGCTGCCGACAAACTGAGCTAACATGTCCAAACTTGTTGCATTTAAAACAACGGGTCGGGTCTGGGATGTATTGGCGGACAGAAAACTCGCATGACGTGCGGTACCCCATACAAGACGGTCGGGAAGGACTAAGTTATTAAAGGTAAGAAGTAGACGCGGGGTGGGGGAGGGGGTACCTCCCTGTCGGGATGTGAAGCGATGGATCTTGGTGACACCCTGGGGTGCGAGGTCCTCCAAGAGCTCGTTCACTAATTGACAATAGGCGTGTGGCATAAATAGTGCCCTGACTCTGGTTCAGGCGAGGGTGTGGTGAAACGGACACCTAGCATCCAAGGACCTCAGTGATAGAGAGTAAGGGTTTCGTCTCTGTGGCTAAGCGTGATTTTATGAGGAGGGAACCATCCCTCTGCGGTCGCACATCATAACGGCTGGAGATGCTGCGGGCTCAGATCGCCCGAAACGTCCGTTCAGAGTTGGTCGGAAGGGATCCAGAGGTAGGCCGGATCTCTAGGAATTTGTGGATACTTGGAAGGGATATGGAGGCAGTAGAGTCGAAGTGGACTGATTTATCCAACTGTCGGTAGGATGGTCGTGTATGCCGACTTCCCCTTCCGCAGCGGGGCTCTCTCCGTGGGGAGACGGGCGGACGGGGTGAGGGGGATATACGGGGAGAGCAAGAAGCAGGGTTTTGGAGGTAAATCTTGGATGGAACTTGACTTGCCCGAAGGCAGCTGAGGCGGGCTGGGGCGAGACCCCTGCTCCAGAGGGTGTACATCCAAGGGGATATTCAGGGTACAGCCTGGGTCGACAACAGTAAAGGAGGGTGCAAGTGATCAGCTACCAGAGGTGGGGGTCAACCCCATCTGGATGCGGTCTTCCAGTGGTAGGGGACTCGAGGGCCTGGTTGCCCACCACCCGAGTGTTGAGTAGTAGTAGTAGTAGTAGTAGTAGTAGTCCGAGTAGAAGCGGAAGTTGTTAACCGAGTAGAAGAAGAAGCCATAGCAAACATGGAGAATTTTCATCCCCCGCGCGCTTCCAGCCACCACCGACTCCAACAAGGGAAAGGCGAATCGTGGGCTCACTCGGTCCCACCGCTAATAGATGTCACGCAGGGGAGATACACCCATTCTCAATCCCCGTGCCTACGAGGCGGCCACACTCATCCAATGCGAGGTGAAAGATGGCAGGGAAGGGAGGAAAAAACAAAACTAGAAAGAGTTGGGGAAAGGAGGGGAGGGAAATATAAGTAGGAGGGTAGGAAGTCAGCCGGGTCCCCAAACGGGTCCAATGGTCCACGAGGGGCAGAGAAAGCCCTTGCATCGGAGGAAGATGCATTCCCCCATTGGCCACAGAGGTGTGGCCAATGGGTGCAGGTCATCTAAAGTAGTATACTGTTTCTCGTCAAGATAGTTTTGCAGACTCCTGAAGAGATGATAATCTGAAGGCGCAAGGTCTGGAGAATATGGAGAATGTGGAAGTTTTTCACACCCAAGCAACTCAAGTTTTGCAGAAGTGATCCGAGCGGTATGAGGACGTGCGTTGTCGTGGTGGAACACGATTTCTTTCCGATTAACCAAAGGTTTCTCTTCTTTCAGTGCAGTGTTCAATCGATCCAGTTGTTGACAGTAGACTTGAGCGGTGATTGTTTGGTTGTGTGGTAAGGTTTCAAAGTGTATTACACCACCTTCATCCCACCAAACACTAAGCAACACCTTCTGAGGGTGAAGATTTGGTTTTGGCTGTGGTGTCGCTGGTTCTCCGGTACAAACCCACTGTCGACGGCGCTTAACATTCTGGTACAGTATCCACTTTTCATCACCAGTCACTAAACGATGCAAAAACGGATCTTGGAGTTCACGGGAATGAAGAGCTGTGTTAATGTTTACCCGCACCCTCAGATTGTCGACCGACAATTCATGTGGCACCCATTTTCCTAACTTAGGCACTTTCCCGAGTTGTTGCAAATGTCGATGGATGGTGGACAGGGATGAATTGAGTTTTTGGGCCAATTCTTCGACAGTTGTTGAACAGTCTTCTTCAAGTGCGGCTAACAGCAGGTCATCATCAAACTCAGCAGGGACTCCAGGAGCGTACTGCATCTGTCAAACAGCAGTTACCATTCCTAAACTTTTGAAACCATCTTTGACATTTCCTCACATGCAGAATATCGTTGCCATAAACTTCCTGAATATTTCGCGGTGCTTCAGTAGCACTATTCCCTTTTTTGAACTCGTAAAGCATTATATACCTGATATGCTCTTCTGATACCACCATGTTTATGAGGGGTTCACATAAAGCAAAACACACGTCTTCACTGATCAAGGTCTGTAAAGTATGTAGCGAAACACGATAGATCTCTTAGATATAACCTTTGGAAAATTTATGCTTAAACCGAGCAGGAGTAGTTTAAACTTAATCTATCGTAAAAAACGACATTACTTATGGATGACCTGATATACACTTCAACTATAATTTTTGCCATTTCTGTTTTCCAGGAAACAACTATCGGGATCCAAATTACAGCTCGATCCCCGAATTTATTAGGACAACCTGGATGGAATCGAAAAACTTTTACTTTCTCGTTACTGATCGTCGGTAAACGGAAGCAGAATCGTGAATGCGCCAAAAATATAAGAATGTAATGAAAAATAATAATTGCGAGCAATAACTTAAATCTTCAAAAATCAATCATTTTTTAAGCGTTCCACGGAGTCCCAATACCATCCATTAAAAACCACCTCCAAAAGCCGTTTCACTAGCTCGCCTTCACGAGTATCAGGCTTCAGTTTAGGAGTTAAACGAAGTAGTGGTAACATTTTGTGTCATCTTCCGTCTGTATCATCTACATTGTATTCAAGAAGCGATGCCTCGTCTATTTCCCTACCTTAGTTTACAAAATTTGAAATTGTAACTCGTTGAAACAAAGACTCGCTAAATTGACACGAACATTTATTATTAGCTTTGTGCCCAAGCAAAGCGTTCATAGACTAAAAAAAAAAATTGAAATTTTAAAAATGGAAGTCATTATTACTATAATAATTTATTATGTTATTATTAGTTTCATAAACGATAGGAACACAAAACAATGAATAGCAATAAATCTCATAGAACGTAGGCGTACACTGAATTCTCGTTGAAATATTCCATGAACAAATTGGAGGATAGAAAATACACTCGAGATGAGATTAAATTAACCTTTTGTATCCCGAATTACTTTAATCTTAGTATTGATGTGGGGGTGTACCCTTCGCGACAGATCTGCAGCTACCGGATACTAAAGGTTACGTAGGTATAGGTCAGGTCTAAGCTGATGAAAGGGTTCAAAGTAACAGGAGTTTCCATTGTTAGGCACAAGCAATTAGGTCAGAAGTAAAGTGGCCATAAATAAAAATATTGTATTCTAATGAAAAGCATTCCATCATTTTGATGAAAATAATTTATAAAGAAATCGTAATGTATTTTTTATTAATTAATTAATATACAGTTCGAAAACGGCTACAACAAATGTTAAACTCGTTAAACTAACGTAAATACAATACGGAGGGACGCTAATGTATTTGGAAAGAAAAACATTTAACCTTCATACAAATTAAACGTCTCTCAAGAGTCACTATTAAAAAATTAAGATTCAAAATGACAGTCTGAGGACTTTCCTCTTTTGTGGTTCACCTTTGAAAATACATTTTGATTTACAACAGTAACACCAACCTGAGATTTAAAGTTCCTTGATTGAAGTTGTAATACGTAGAATTGTTTGTAGTTTCTTATAAAATATATTGCATAGAAGTTTTTTAGACTCATAAGTAGTAAAAGCAGAGAATCTGAGGCTGCGAAAGGAGTACTAAAGCTGAAGCCCAACTGCGATATTAATTTGTAGCACGTTAAATTGAGGCGAAAATTTAAAACGATATCCGTAGTTTTATAAATTTTGAGAGAGAAATCCTGGCGTTACAACCCAACAGGCCCGAGTGCATTCATGTTGTTCAAATGTAGTGAAATAAACAATTTTGTTACAAGTTCAATTATGGTACATTTTAGTATCGGACTCAATTCTCCCGGTGCAGCTAGAGATTATCTGGCAAAAGGTACGTGATAAAACGATTAGAACGGGTACTTCTAATTATTAATCACGAACAACTCATTGACTAAATACAACTAAAATACGTACGCAAGTACTCAATTCTCAATCACGCCACTGACCTATCTTTAACAAATAATGAAAAATTTGATCTATGGCACGCGACATAACGAATCCATTTCGGTCTTACTTATTCAAACCGTAACCACTGCTTCTAAACAGCCATTTCTAAAATGCATTAATTAAATTAGAAAACATTAACACCATCAAAAATTACAGTCAACAGAAATATGTAAACGTTCTACAAATTTATTCAAATAAAACTGATACAAAAAAAATTAACTTTACAGCAATACAAATTTGAAGTAATACAATTGGATATACACTTTTTGTCATTTTACCAAAATTATTACTCTACAATTAAACTTAAATACAACCATTAATCGTCCATCGCGTTTGGCTTAAAAAATGCCGAAAATAACGTTTAAACACTATTTGAACCAATGAAAATTTAGGATTTAATCTAAACTCTCGAGACAATTAGATTTTGAATGGAACTTCACATTCATTCGTCCATGGATTCTGAATGTGAAGCAGAATACGACAGCCACATTGGTTTTTTTCCCATTTAGTTTAAGTGTATGAAATATATATATGAGGCGTAGACGGACTATTAATATGTATACTATTAAGAAAGAAAATAGTGGTCCTACTTAAAATGTGATAAACCTTTTGTGCGTTGATAAACACACACAAAAGAGAGACTACCAACAAATACTTAAATACAGACTTAAAAACTAGTTTTTTCGTTTTGTTTTTCTCGGATGACGTGAGCAATTAAGATTCTTCTCTTTAACATTAACTTTAGGAATTTAAAGAAAAACAAAAATAGTAAAATATTTTTAACTATGAAACGGGAATGTAATTAAATAAAAGGGGGATGACTAGAAAATATATACGAGTGACCAATTGGCAGAATAATCTGTTTGAATTATCACTACTCCTAAGCCCTCGCAAAAGGGGCTTCTTTGGTTTAGAGATTAAAAAGATAACATTATCATACTAGACTAATGTAATTTAAATACATACTATATACATTATATATATAAGTAATTAACATCTAATTTCAAGTATACAAAGTTGTCTGGGCTATAAAATTTACTAAAACAGAGTATCCACTTATTTAGATTAGGTTTGAGCCATTGCGTTTGACTTACGTCCGCACTCCATTGTGTCGTACAACTTTGAAGTGAGCTTTAAGAGTGGTGAGCGAGTAATTTTCTTAAAAAATACGATCAACATGGTCTCAATTACAAAACGTTATATACCGCGGGACAAGATCGCATTACCCACAACCTACTTCCCGATGACCGTCGGAGCTCGCGAATTCGGAAATCCAGATCAGAATAATAATCATCACTAGAAATGAGTTACTAACCTCATTTCCAACTTTCAATAAGGAAGGAATAGTAGCTAATGTTCTCCTTACGTTAAAATTGAAAACTTTCACTGTATCCCGCATAAATTGAGTATATAAAAGACAATGACTTAAAAACTACCTACAAAGCTAACTATCGTGAAAATAAAAATGAGCCGCTACAATTGAACAATACCTAAAATACCTCCTATAACAAAAAAGTACGGGAATATTATAATACGAACGTTGTTGTAATATACAAAACTGAAGCAACAAATTTGAACAAAGTAATATCAGAACGCGAGATGTCAAAAATCTATTCAAATCTAGAGTGAAAACTAGGTGATAACGCCCTATGAATGTTAGTAGCAATCTAAATTAAAAATAATATCCACGATGAAGGACGAGTTTACTAACGGATTTCGTAAGTTTAGTTGGATTCCTATAGCTTTTTCCTACACGTTCTCTCTCATCCTAGTTCCCTAAACATCGTAAACCATTTTGTATAGTAAATACTAAACTGGTTATGGATAAGCGGAAATATTGTCTTATTATTCCTCCCAATGTTTGGAACAAACTAACCCATTTTAGTCGAAAGATTACAAAATTTTTATAAAATTTCTCAAAAAAGCCTTTGTTTGTTGAAGAATTTTTACGCGTTTTCGGATATTTTCTCGATATTATTATTATTATTATTATTATTCTCGGTTCCATCTTCGTATCACAATTATTTTCTCGAGATTTAATCAATTAAACGGACATAAATTCAACTGATCTCATCTGGTATTTGATTAAAAAAAAAGAATGAGAAAAATGAAAAAGTATTAAGAAATCTCACTAAGGTAAAGTTCGCATTGTCCCTAAATTCAAACTATTTTCATCTTTACATTATTAAAACTCGCGCAATCGCGTGGGAACATGATGACGGAGAAAAAAAATAATCCCATACGAGAAAATTAATTTGTTAAAAGTTTTAAGTCTCAGAAAACAACTTTTGATAATTGTTAAGAAAGGCAGAGACTTTCTCGTCGAAGTTATAGACTTTAATGAATTAATTTTCTCTTGAATGAGTCTTTTTTTTTATTTTTTTTTCCTCTCGTGATTACTTCACATGACAACTGATGAAAAACGAGAAATGGCACATTCCAGGCCTACCCAACCTTTTCTCTAAAATTAATAAGCCTATGTATTCTCACACTTGGAAATATTACTCAGTACATAAGTGAACTTAGAAGAATAAAATCGTAACGTATGCCTAAAATAAAACAAAAATTAAACGCGTAAGAGTAATAATGAGTTGTGAGGGGCGAATAAAACTCAGCCTAAAAATGACTAGAGGAATGTCAATAAAGGTTTTTATAATAGGTAGTTCATTTCACGCACGCGGCAGTAAAACTGCTAACGTTAAATTCCTTAAAATACGAAGGTGGTTTGAGGTATTTCTCGAGGGAGGTAATTGAACACAAATTCATGCTGCTCATTTTAACATTTCCCGATTCAACGTGTTTGACAACTTTTATATTACAAAATGGAAGTTGCTTAGTGATATCTTTCCCATTATAAACGACCCGAAAGTGATAATTCTTCTTATAACTGGCGCCACCTGCCGGGTCAGAGGTGTTGTGATAAAGCTCAATGATGATTCGGGATGCGTAAAAAGGCGCTTGAAAATGAGATACTCCGAGACTGGTCAAGAGATGATTTAGTGATTTGTCGTGACCCGAATATAGAACGATTTTGGGCTTTCCAATTCCCATCATTCCTTCGATAGAAGCGAGAATGTTCTTCAGAAAGCCGAAAGAGTTCAGCTTGGCGCTCTTCACTTGATTTGAAGTCCTCTTTTGCTTCGCTTCCCATTCCTCGTACGAGAGAAGCTTCGATAAGTCGTCGAATGTGACGCACTTTCCGTTCTCGCAAGGCAACTTGGCCCCGTGACACGCGTAGGCTAATAACGCGTCTCTCATGACGTAAGGACTGCCTATATCATCGTCGTATTCGTGAGCTTTTACGAACGTATTCAAGTCGGAGATGAGTTTCACGACACTCGGATGGGACTTCATGTACTCGTGTTTCTCGAGTTCATGTTTCTTGTCATAAACGGCAGCTTTATCGCATCGACAGTGGTCTCCGCAGAAGTTCACGCCTTTTGCGTCCTTCATCCGGACGTTAGAAAGGTCAAAAGTGGGTAAAAAGGAATGAATGAAAGCCAAAGCACTTTGAAACGTACGTCGAAATTTTGTGGAATAAATAACAATGTCATCTACCTCCCACGGGTGAGAGAGAAGGCCAACTTTATCTATATAGATTGCCTTAAGAACTTTCCCCAACTGCAGGTGCTGGGCCACACCCATGGGAGTCAGGTGACCCGTGCTGCATCTAGAAGGAGCTGGAAGAATAGGATACTTCATAAAAGGGCCAACAAAATTTATATAAGTGTTCGTTTTGGATACATTAAGAAGGTTGGCGACGTAATTTTTGTATTGTGGAGTGTCCGCATTTTTATAGCCACAGTTTATGGATGTAAAGTTTTTCACTTCATGGAAGGGGCCTCTGTCTCCGTGTCTCATGGCGATCACAATACCCGTCAGTTCATACTCGCTCGGAACTTCGCCTGTCAATAAAAATTATCATTAGGGATTAAAGATGAAGAAAGGTTTGTTTATTATTATTATTATTATTATGCTTCAAATAGGTTTATTAAATTGAACCAAAATTATTTTTGCATTCCTTAGTAGAGTTATTATATACTTAGCAACGTAAAGTACTTCTAAACTCAACATGACAAACAATTAATGTTTATATTCATAGTAAAGTTTACTCTCATATGTAATAACCTAACCATACATTTTTCGTATACACAATCCCCACTGTTATGGTGATTAACACAGGGTACTATTAAAAAGTACTCCAAGTTTTAATGTAAACCATAACTTACCTCATTTACAAATCTTTATTAAACTTTAAAAATGAAAGTATGAAAGTACCCTGAATTAGTCCTTAAAGTTTAATAGCAGGCCTACAAAACACGTTTCTGATCACAATTATTACAGTTATAAACGTTACAATACTGATAACCACGACATAATGTGATTTGCAATAGGAACTAGGACTAATCCTTACATTTATGCTCTAAATTTGGTTCCTAACCCAGTAAAACGGGGAACATCGAATAATGTATATGATTTTTCACGTTTTCCTCAACATCTTAACTGTTACATAAATTTATTTTCATTCCCCAAACTGTTTAGTATTCTTCATACACCTAATAGGCACAAACTTGACCCTCTAATTCTATATAAACTTCTAACATAAAAGTTTGCTAAGGTTACAAACGTTACGCCAATTTTTCTTTGACTCACAGAGACAAATCATCATCAGGAAAAGATTATCATAATTTAATCATCTTACAAAATTGAAAGGCTGAATTCGAATGATGTGAGAACGGAGTATGGAAGAAGAGAAGAGCGAGTTCTTAGGGAAGAGATGTACAGAATATGTGGAATGTGTATAAAGAATAGGAATGCATAGTATCAATAGTATTTGATGTATGGGTATGTACGAAATAAAGTGAAGAGAAACGCGACTGCATGATGGGATTATAGTGATGGTGAAGAATGAATTGAAAGAGTCTGGGAAACAATGTTACAAACTTAGCCTAGCAGTGATGAAGGGAGACGATGAGTTGTACAAAGAATGCAAGATGTTAAACGAGTGGAAGGCCGTCAAAACGGTTTCACCAACTGAACATACGCATTAATATAAACATATACAACACACAGACTCTGACTCCGAAACTTCGACTTAAATTAATGAAAAGCGAGTCTTCGATTAAATAAACAAATTTTTTTACACAGACTACAAATAAAAATCCTTTACAAATATTCAATAATTGGAATGATACCTTCGCAATTTAATGTACTTTACTCCTGAACACGTATTGGCTGAAATAAATCCTAAGTCCATATACAGGGTGTTTCACAACCAATCTGCCATACTTTGGGGGGTGATATCGAGTAAAAAAGTTAATACAACATAGATGCTATTTCCAACCGTTGCGAAGCTACGGACGTTTTAAGATGTGCAAACAACAAATCCCTACTTGTGTGTAATTCGATAGATGGCAGCACTGGTGGTAGTTTCAGTTAACGAAGTTACCACTACTAATCTTCAGTTTTTCTTTCAGTTGGTTCTGATTTGTGGTACGAGACACTGCGTTACGTTAAGGTGAATAATCAAAATGAATCAACAGTTCCACCCGCTGAATACGCTGATATCCATTTCATTTATGGATTCTGTGATGGTAACAGCAGAGCGGCAGTTGAGGAATATCGAAGACATTTTCCGAACTGCCGAATACCGAACAGGCAAGTGTTTAGTGACACACACCAGAGATTAAGGGAAACAGGGACAATTGTTCCACGATTGTAGCACGACGGCCCGTTGCTTTGGAGGAGCGCATATTGGACCTGTACAACGTAGCCCAACTACCAGTGTTCGAAGGATTTCTAGACGAATTGGTGAATCTGCATCGCGTGTATGGCGAACCATACATGATGAGGGTTTGTATCCCTATCATTTGCAACGTCTGCAAGCTCTTCAACCGGATGATTACGATAAACGTGTTCAATTTTGCTAGTGGATGGTTATGCTTCGCCAAATTCTTAATCACATACTGTTTAGTGATGAAGCACAATTTATTCGGGATGGCATTAACAATAGACGAAATTCCCGCTTGTGGTCCGCCGATAATCCCCACGGTATCGTTGAAGGAAACTTTCAACAGTGATTCTCGGTGAATGTTTGGTGCGGTGTAATTGGAGACGAGCTGATTGGACCGTTCATTTTGGAACAACGATTAACTGCTGATATTTATCTGAGCTTCCTGATGAACGAATTGCCGCTTTTGATGGAGGACGTGCCCTTGGAGACAAGGGGCAGGATGTTCTTTCAGCACGATGGAGCGCCACCACATTTTGGTCGTCATGTTACAAATTACTTGAATCAGCAGTACGGGAATCGTTGGATTGGTCGTGCTGGTCCAATATCGTGACCCCCCCCCCGAGATCTCTGGACCTAACCCCGTTAGATTTCTTTTTATGGGGCCTTATGAAAGAGATGGTCTACAAGACCAAAGTACAAACGAGAGAGGAACTCTTGCGTCGGATTATGGATGCCGCTGCTTACGTATGAGAACATCCCGAAATGATTCAATGGGCAGTGGACTCTGTTTGGAACGAGCAAGGCTGTGCATTGAAAACCAAGACGGACATTTGAACATTTATAAGGTGTATCTCATAAAATGTAGCAATAACTACATCAGATTAATACTCTCGTTTATTTTTTTTCCGTGCCCCTTAAAACGTCTATAGCTCCGTAACGGTTGGAAATAGCACCGATGCTGTATTAACTTTTTTACTCGATATCACTCCCAAATCACCCCCGACCAAAGTACGGCAGACCGGTTGTGAAATACCCTGTATATGAAGGTATGCTGAAAAGTAATGCCTCCTATTTTTTTTTTTTCTCCAAAACAGGTTCACGTAGCTGAATGGACTAAAGTGCAGTCAATATAAGGGGGTTTCAAAAAAACCTTAGCCCCCCCCCATTTGCAGCTTACATGTTTACTTATATCGAAATAGTTTTTAGTGATTATAAAAATACATAAAATTCTTTATTTATTGCAGGTATTAAAATTACTCTAGCTGATAAAGTGATAATATAATGGCTTCTCAATTAATTGGTGATTCGGAGAGGCAACGTGTGATAGATCGCATACGAGCAATAACATTTCGGGAAGCTCGTGATGCTGGAGCCACCTTTATAACACGTTCATGGGTTGCCAAAAAGTTGCGAAGAAGTGAGGACTTCGTCAAAAGAAATTGGAATAAAACTTTGGATGAATGTGAGATGGATACAACCAAATCTGGGCGCCCAAATTTGCCACTCTCTCAGGAAACAAAGGACATCATTGAAAGCGGTACGCGTAAGCGGAAAAACAGCTGTGCTAAACTTTCTAGAGAGATCGAAGTGTTGAGAGGAAAGATCGTTAGTGGTGAGATCATTCGACTGTACCGTCATAGGCAAGGTTTAAAGCCTTGGCATGAACTTCCAAAGCCAAGAAAAACTCAACTCAACTTAACATCGATGACAGAATGTGGTTTGCCCATTATCTTGAAGATTGGGATGTGGATGATTTCATGCATTTAGCTGTCTCCGATGAATTTTTTGTTTACGTATCGGCCTAACTACCAAAATTATCGAGTGTGGGCCACAACACCAGATGAAATCGATGACAATGAACATTATCGCGAATTATTAAAAAGTCCAGACTGTTGGTGTGTTTGTTTTGTTCACTGCAAAGAAGCTCATGTGGGTGCTGAAGCCAAATGGTGAGTTGGGATGGACAGTATTTTCGTGATATTATTCTATCCCAGCATGTCATTCCTTTTCTAAGAAACCCAAACAATGTTATGGATGTCGATCAGGTCACACTTCTGCACGATAAGGCCCCTGCTTTAAGGCATTAGCCACTCAACAGTTGTTGCGGAACCATGAGATCGATTTCTTTGGAAATGAGGAATGGCCAGGAAATTCTCCTGACCTGAACGTCTGTGAACACATTGGATGTTATAAAGGACAAGGTTGAATGTCTCTTGTTTCAAGAACCTGCAGCAAATCGATTCGAAGGATACAATGACGCAACATATTGAAACTGTTTTAGCAAATTTGCGTAACGATCAAGATCTATTCACGTCACTTTTGGCAAGCTACCCAAAGCGAATTCAGGCTGTCTTGGAAGCCAATGGCGGGAACACCAAGTTTTAATTGTTTCTCATTAAATGCAGGATTAAATTCTTTTTTTGTAAGGTATGTTTAGTTTTACTGTACCTCTAATGGTTTAGGCCAGGGGGGGGGCTAAGGTTTATTGGAGCCCTGATATGTTTTTCTTGCCCATTGCTGTGAAGTTTCTTAATTCTGCCACCAGGGGTCTCAGAGCTACGTCAGTCAACATGGCGGACGGTGACAACACAATGTCAGTGCAGTTAAAACAGCGTGCAGTTATCGAATTCCTGACTGCAGAAAACATTCCACCTCTCGGCATTCACCGGCGAATATAAGCCGTGTATGGTGATGATTGTGTAGACGTGAGTACTGCTCGCTGTTGGGCTAAGCGTGTGGCTGATGCAGACAATGGACATCACGTTGGCAGGGGTGATTATATTGAGAAGTAACTATGTCAAATTCAAGAATAAAAGTTCAATGTAGGTATGTTTTGGTTTCATTGTAATATCTCATCCCGTTTCAGAATTATAAATTAGGAGCCATTACTTTTCAGCACTCCCTCTTATATATGCAGCAAATGCGCTTGAATTGCAAAAATGCGTACCTTCAATTTTCAAAATGTGCAATAATTAGAATGGTACTTTTCTGATATACAGTAATTTCCATAAATGCTTACGACAACGACGTCGAAAATGTTATAAGATACTTTGACCTTCGGTCGGTGAACAAAGAACTAAAGAGAGAGTGGATCATGAAGGCTTGGAATGGATGAACGAATGAATGACCAGTATCTACAGCAGACCTGGGGGTCAATTCAATTTTATCAATTCCAATTCAATTACAATTCGCAGGTTCATATCAAACATCAATTCAGATCATTTTAATTCAATTACTTCTCGGATACCTTTGCTGATATAAAAATCTATTAAAGTCCTTAAATCCCCATCCCCATCCTCCAATATAATATTCTGTGGAGATTTTAATTTCCCATTTCTAAAATTCAAAAAGGAGGGAAGAAATTTTTATATATATATATATATATTTCTTTAATTACCGCCAGTTCATACCTAAAGAAAGCGGTACATATCTTGGCGAGGCAGTGGGTGGGTGGTGTTACTGAGTTGGGGATGGTAGACTAGGGGGGTGAGAGAGGGTCAGTTGCTGGATAGTGGGTAGGAGGGGTATGGTCTTAGATACGATGGAGCGGATGGGAGTGAGGAAAAGAAAAATCGTTTCCGCTGAAAAGTGGGGGCCTTCGGCGAGTATGGAGCGTAGACGGTCGGGTATGGGTTTTTCGGACGAGAGGGAAACACCCGCGCCGAAGAGCGGACAGGTTTTGGCATTCTACCAGATGTACGACAGTGATAGGAGCATGGCAGGTAGGGCAGAGCGGGGCTGGCGATTTAGCCATAAGGTGTCCATGAATAATGCGGGTGTGTCCTAGGCGGAGGCGGGATAGAATCACTTCTTTATGGCGGGATCGGTGGAATGAGGAGGCCCAGTATCCTAATTGTGGTTTGATCTTATGGAGTTTGTTTTGTGTGGCCTGGTCCCATTCCCATATGAAGCAGAAGTGGGAGCGGAGAGTCTGGAAGAAGTCGGAGAAAGGGAGGAGTCGGGAGGCCGGCAGTAAGCAGGCCGTCTTTGCCGTACGGTCCGCCTCCTCGTTACCCTGGATGCCGACATGTGCCGGGACCCAGCAGAAGGCGATTGTCTTGTGTCGGAAGGCTGTTTAAAAGCGGAAGGTTTGCTGGATGGTACAGACGAGCGGGTGAGGGTGGTTAAATCTCTCTAGGGAGAGAAGTGAGCTTTGGGAATCTGAGTAAATGACAAAGGAGCTGGCAGAGTGGGTGCGCACAATGTCGAGGGCCTCCATAATCGCGAAGAGTTCCGCCGAGAAAACGGAAGCATCGCGGGCAGGCTGACGCCTCGAGAAAGCGGCTGGGACAGTATCACCGCTGAGGAGGCCGTACGTAGCAGCCTCTGAGCGGGAACCATCTGTATAAATGGGGACTGCGTCCAGGTGTTGGGTTGCTTGTTTTCGGAAGTGACGTGTACACCGTAGCTCTCGTGATTGTCTTAGGTAGGGCACACAGGTCCCTGCAAAACTTGATAGGGGTGAGGAGTCAGGGGGATAGATGTTGTATGAAATGGGAATAACTGAGGGGGCGGGCATGTTGAAAAGGCCAAGGAAAGAGCGGACCGCTTTAGTGAAGTGCCAGCTCCATCCCTGGGATGGGAGTTCAGAAACCGCCGCGCACAGAAACGAAGAAGGTAGTTTCTGTGCACGGAGGTATGTCCTCATGAGGAGCAGACCCCGTCGGAGGGGGAGAGGGAGATAATTGCAATCCACTCAGGGGCTGGAGGCTGGGGAAGAGCGGAAAGCACCGGTGGCGAGGCGGAGGCCTCAATTAACGATCGGGTCCAAGATACGGAGGCAGGCGTTGGAGGTTGAACCGTATATTACACTGCCATAGTCCAGCTTCGACTGCATGGAAGTGTAAAGGCGAAGGAGAGAGCGTCGGTCTGCGGCCCATGTGGTGTGGGAGAGATGATCTAGGAGAGCGAGGGGACTTCGGAGGGATTGCTTCTGGTGCCTGAGATGGGGAACCCAGTTGAGCCGTCGGTCTAGAGTCACGCCGAGAAATCGCGTGGGAGGTACCACCTCAAGAGGATTGCCGTATAATGTGACAGAGGGAACAGGAAGGGTTGTGGGTCTTCTGCTGAAGAGCATACACTTGGACTTCGGGGTGGAGAGGCGGAAACCTACCGACGTCGCCCACCTTTCCACCCGGTAGATGGCGAGCTGAATTTGCCGTTGAATGACGGACGGCTCCCGCCCTGCGAAGTAGATCGCAAGGTCATCCGCGTAGATGGAAGAACGGATGGTGGGGGAAGACATTTTGAGACTGTGTTTCATGACGATGGAAAAGGATAGAACACTGAGGATGCTTCCCTGTGGGACTCCGTCCTCCTGCACGAAGGTGCCAGACAGGACTGAGCCCACCCGGACTTTAAAGGTTCGGGAGGAAAGGAAGCCCCTGATGAAGGTCGGCATGGCTCCGACGAGACCTAGTTGTCTGAGCTGACAAAGGATCATTGCCCGATGGGTGGTGTCATAGGCCTTCTGGATGTCAAAAAAAAATTGAAAGGATGAACTGTCCACTGTCGGAGGCATCCTGTATGTCTCGGCTGAGGAGCAGGAGGATATCAGTGGTGGGGCGAAATTGTCTGAAGCTGGACTGGGTAGCCAGGATGGAATTACTATTTTCAAGGAAGAACGATAGTCGCGTAGCGACCATTTTTTCGAAGATTTTGCAAGCACAACACGTCAGGGCGATTGGTCTGTAGTTTGTGGGATCGAGGGAATCTTTGCCGGGTTTGGGGATAGGGATGACGTGGACCTCCCTCCACCTGGAGAGGGAGGCGCCCTCTATCCATATGCGGTTGTATAGGTCTAGCAGGAAAATTTCTAAGGTAGGGTTGATGTGCTGGATCATGCTGTACGGAATACCGTCCGGGCCGGGACCATGACTCCAGATTTGAAAAAAATTTACTGGAGCACAGCTCTGAATTTACTTTTTTTCCCCTTACACCACGAGATAGGTTAATGATAGTAAACTCTTGAATTGACGACATACCAATTACAAATTGTTTTAGCTAAACATAATAATACAATAATGTACAGTTTATAACTCACCTTAAGTTTATTTATTCATTGCAGCAGCAATGTATTGATTTACACTTGCTTAAATGGGCTATGGAAATGTCAAATTTGTTGTTTTTTGCTTTATTAGATTTGGATGCAACACTTGAACTTGAAGGCATATTTTGACTCTTCTCTTTATTAACCACAACAGCTTGGTGAGTTTCTTTTGTTAGGCGCAAAATTGCATTCAATGTCTTCTGGATTTGGGAATTTTCAAATTCCTCTAAGCAGTTTTGTTAGTCTGATGCGCAGATTCCTCACTTACCTTTTGTTTCTTAGGTGGAGGAGAAGCACTTTCTTCAGTCTGTGAAACATCTAGTGAAAAAGTTTCATTTTCTAGATTAGCAGTTGATGAAGTTGGTTCATTTTTCTGAGGTCTAGCACTAGCACATTTTGTGAACAAACTAAATGACTGCTTTGCCGTATCTCTTTGCTGCACTTCATCCTGGTATTTCTTTACTGCAATATCTAAGCTGTGGGCCCAAACTCTGGGACCTCTTGTATTGTAACAAATATTTTTTTTGGAATTAAAATGTTCCTCCCAGTTTTGCTTCTTTGAATATTTGTTCTTGCATTGACCACAAAAGTAACCCCTTTTAACACCCTCACTTTTCTCTCCAACTTCATCAATATTAGGATCCATTATTGATTATTGACTACCTGAAAAAATACAAAATAAGTAAAAGTTAGTAAATATAGATGGTAAAAGTGAGTAAAAGTAAGTAAATATAGTACAATGAAAGTAAGTAAAAGTAAGTGCTTTAAACTTAGTAAAAGTAAGGAAGAGTAAGTAAAAGTAGGTAAGTTAAAGTAAGTAAAAGTAAGTTTAAACTTAACTAAACTTTTCAATTCTAGTCATGGTGGATTACTTAAAACCGCACAAGTAATTATCTGGCCAATTTATCAAACCTGGCCGAGATCAATGGAACATAGTCCAATCCTGATAATTTTATATTAAAAAAATATACGTTTTAATAAAATTTTAATTATCAAAACATTGAAGCTTAACAAAAAATAAAAATAATTGTTAAATATGGAATTACCAACTAAACTTAAAATAACTAAATTTGTAATTTAAAAAAATTGGTTTGTACAAGAACGTATACGCAAAAAAATTGCATAACGTCTAGCGGATGAACAAAACCCAAACCCAAATTTACTTTTTCTCATGGTCAAATTTACTGGAGCAATGCTCCCAAGATCCCAGGAATCTGGAGTCATGGCCGGGACAAGGGGATCGTCGAGAGGCCAGTGCCGCCTTTAGTTCACACATGGTGAACAACCGGTTGTTGGTGCTGTCTAGGGACCGAGAAGAGGAACTATTGTTTGGGGCGGGTACGAGGGAACTAACTGCGGAGGAAGAAGCGGCGGCGAAAGTAGAAGCTAGGTGGTTTGCCACCGATTTGGGCTCGCATAGGAGTCCATCGTTAGTTCGGAGGACCGGGGGTCGGGAGGGGACATGTCGCCTCTCGACACCCCGTACGTTCTTCCAGATGGTAGCCGAAGGTATGGTGGCGGTGACGCCGGACACAAAGGCACGCCAAGAAGCTCGGCGCGCTGTCTTCATTGTACGGCGGGCGATGGCCCTGGCCCGCTGCATCTCCGTGCGATGGATGGGGAGTCGCGTACCGTAGAAGCGCCGAGTAGCCTTCTTCTTGGCGCGTACGGCCTCCGCGCACTCCGGGGTCCACCAAGGCACCCGTCGGCGCGGGGGTAGGCGGACGATCGTGGAATGCTAGTGTACGCAGCCGCTACAACGACGGACTCGAAGTATGCGATGCACTCGTCGGAGGATGGGAAGTGGGCAGTCGTAAGGGTTGTATATGTATCGTCGCGGAAGCGGGACGAATTCGCTTTGGCAGTAATCCATTTCTCCAGTACCCGAACGGTCTGGTCGGGCCAATTGAGCGTGAGTTGAACAGGGAAATGGTCACTTCCATAGTCCTCTTGGAGGACTTGCCATGTGAAATCTAGGAGGGCATCAGTCGAAACGAAGGACTGGTTTATACAGGATGGAGTGCAGGTGGTGGCATGGTAGAATATAGGAGAGTAATCATTGAGGCACTCGAAGGAGAGCTCGGTCATGACAGTAATCAGGGTTGGGGCCATATAAGTGGAGTGTGTGTCGCCCCACAAGGGATGGCGACTACTGAAATCGCCCAGTAATAGAAAGGGCCTGGGGAGTAGTTGTACCACCTCCACCAGGTCATCGTGGGAGACTTGAGCGTGGGGAGGGAGGTATATTGAACAGACGAAAAGCTGGGTAGCAGTCACCTGTAACGGGGACCGGATAGAGAGATTGTGGAAGGGGACTGCGTGGTGTATGAAAATGGCAGCCCCCCCCCCCCCTTCGAGTGCAGGTAGGAGACGGGTTGGCGATGTAGGAATATCCAGTAGGGCAGGGCATGGGCCTGGTCCACAGGATTAGCTCCTGGCCACACACACACACACACACACACACACACACACACACACACACACACCGGACGGGAAGTGGCAATCAAGGAATTAAGGCCTTCGTAGTTCGCGAATATTCCTCTGCAGTTCCAGTGCACTACTGTAGTTTTCGGAGGATCCATTAGTTGAAGGGGGATGGGTAAAGGCGTAGGTGCTAGGAGGCTGGAGTATGAAGAGAGATCTGGGGTTCGCGAAGGTGAAGGATGGGTCAGGAGCATGGCCGGCTATCTGCCGTTCACCAGAAAAGGAATCGGTCGGCCATTCGATCTCCGCGGAGATTGCGGGGTCGAGTCGGCCGAGCGAGACCGGAGGCGTGGATCACGGCAGCTAGAAGAACGTCGTGAGTTGAGAGGGTGAGAAGTGTCTTGGTGGGCTTCTGTGTTCGGGCCAGAAGGGGGCGCTTTATTTCCCAAAGTGGCGCCTCCCCGCCTGTCTGGGGTCTCACGGCGGATCCTGGGTGGCGATAGGGGGTACCAGAAGGACCGGGCAGGTGGGAGGAAGGACGCACTCAGGGTGGCTAACAAGGAGGGGGCCGGCGATGTTGGAGGGCAGGTACTGTAGGGGGGTCATTCCATGTCAAGTCAGCCACCTAAAACACTCGCCCCTTTCAATTTTGCTCATACTTGGCACAATAGCAGATATACATGCCAAACTTAAGTTCCCAAATTATTAGAGCTGACTGACCTTTGGTTACTGAGATACAAGGTCACAAAGTTGTGACATTTTGACCTTTTTTGCGTTAAATGACTATTTTCAAAACGGTGTAACTAAAAAACTATTAAAGCTAGAGCATTGATTTTGGTCTCATTTTAAAGCTCTTTAGTAGCCCCTTGTTTATTGTCTCTTGTTAAATATCTCTACTGTGAAAAATAAAAAAATCCCTTCAAAAGTTGACCTTTGACCTTGAATAAAAAAAAAATACCTTCTCCTAAAAAATTCAATTTTTTTACATTAATACCTTGAGTCATGTACAACAAAATCCCAAGAAGCTGTAAGTGGCTGATAACTAGTTCAATGTATAAAAAATGAATTCAAGCAACATTTTGAAAAAAGTCATTTTATACAAAAATTGTCAAAAAGTCATGACTTTGTGACCTTGTATGTCAGTAACCATTTTTGTCTAAGGTCAGCTCAATCTCTTACAAATACAACCCATATCTACATACTATCTGCAGCCTTCTACAAACAAGCAAATGCTTATTTTTAAATATTTGTTCTTTACCCACCTCACCTGTATGTTGTGCATGTATGTGATGGTTTTCAGTAGTTGACAAGATTCTTGTGGGCCACCCAATTTATTGTGATTTCTAGAAGAGAAAACAATTTTTAATGTATACCTAGATAGCTACCTAATTAACAAATACAAGTAACATATTAAAATGTACATACAATATGTATAGGTATAGTGCTCATTGATTTCCATTTATCACAACTTAAAATGTATGCAGTGTATATATAGTTACATGACCATTTTAATTTTGAATTCTTACCTTTCTGTGCTGTAGATCTGCCAAAGCTTTGGATGCCTTCAAAGTAACTTCTTTGCAAATCCTGTATGTTCGTCCATTAGTAGTAGATGCCTCAACTTGTGTTAGAATATCTGAATATGGTAAGATTAATTCATCTGGTCGACCAGGATACACAAATGATGGGTTTGGGCCATGAGGATGAAGGAATGTGACTTTTACTTCTCTATTCTCTGGTATCTTTTCCAGCACATATGCCACCCACCAATGGCCATCATATGCAGCAGTAACAAAACCATGTATTTTCTCCTCAGTCACAACTTCTTCCTTTTCAGTAACTTTCTCAATATTTGAATAATCTGATAATGAATAATGTTTAACCTTAAGAGAAGTCAATGAAACTGGCTGTAAATGGTGTAATTTCTGTGTACCAGCAATAGTCCTTGCAGTTGAGTGTCTTTCTTGGAGAAGTTGGCTTTCCTCTTCATGCTCTTTATTGGTTGAAAAATGACATTTTATATTTACAATATTTTCACTTGCAAATGTATATAACTGTTCTGCAGTAAGGATCTGTTCATCATAAGGTCGTTGTAGACTAGCTTTTGCAGCTAATCTCTTAACTGTGCCTCCAACACCATCACAGGGTCCCTTTCCATGACTTGTTGCAAAAAAATTCCATTCTGCCTCAATTCCAAAATCATCTCTGTGATGGCAAAGATTCAAAAAGTTTTTGCAGTTCTTATACTGTCCTGCACACCCATCTGAAAAGTAAATTATTTTGTGGATGGAACCGATGGATGAGATATTATCTTTTAGGAATTTTATCAGATGCTTTTGAAACAAATGTACAGCAACTGTGTTATGGATGTTACACTCTGAAATAATAACAAAGCTAAGGTGAGCAATCTCATCTTCCTTTTTATAGTAAATAACAAATGGATGTAGAGTAGCCATCTCATTGTTCCAGTGAAAGCTCTGAACCTCATCTTGAAGAATAAAGGAATAATTTTCAGCAAAATCACACACAGCAAGGACCTCACCATCTTTCAAAGACATTTTTGTTTCACGGTAATAAGTTGCTTGCATCTTTGTCTTGAAGTCATGTATCTGGTATTCTTTCAGTTGGTTACAGAATTGGTCAATATATTCATCTGTATTCAGTTCTACTGATTCAAGATTTGACCGATCTGTATTGGTCCACTTTTTAAAATTTATGATATCAATGAAGTTGTTTGTAAATATGTCCAGTAGTCTGTTTTTTAAATCTGATGGATCTCCACATTGTTCACATTGTCTGAGGCAGCATTTCTGTGAGGCAGGATTGCATTCCATAAAGGCAACACAATGACGTACATTCTTAATAGGTGTGTCATCATTTGCAGTTAGTTTTTCTAATTCAGCTCCTACAAACATAAGTTTGGCATTCTGATGAATTGTACAGACACATACTGAGTGAGTTCCTGTTGCTCCAGCAATAACACACTGCTTTGGACGCAATTCTGCAAATTTACTGAATCCCACCTTAACCAAAGGATTTCTTTCTTTGAAAATATGATAGGCTTCTTTTAAATTGCAAAGTAAAAGATGCTTTTGCAAATGTATCCTTCCTCTTTCATTGTCAATGATACTACAATAGTCTTTCTTTCCTGGCATTGTTCTACTGATGTCTTCTGAAAGATAAAATGCTTTAATAGCGTCAACAGTATCCTGTTTAATTCTTTTCCCACCCTTTGGATTTGGGTCTGAAAGGACACCTTTTTCTTCAACTATTTTTTTAGCAATAGATGCTGTATGCCTTGTTGTGTTAAATTCTGAAGCAATTTTCCTAATGCTCCAACTTTTGGGCAATACAGTGAGGATTTTTATTTTATCACTTCTTTTAGTATTTTCATTTTTGAATTTTTCCTTGAGTTGATTTATTATTTCTAAACAGTCTACATCTCCAGATGGCTCCTTAAATTGTGAGTCAGAAATCTCTTTTCCTGCAACTGTTTCCATTCTCTTCTTAACTGTCTCTGTCACCTTGCTTAGTTTTTTAGCTCCATATGACTTTTGCTCTACAAGCTTTCTCTTTTTATGGGTGATTCACCAATTGAAACAAAAGAAGCATTCAAAGTACACATCTCATGGTTTTGCTCTGAAGTTGATGCATCACTATTGTCAACATTTTCAATTTTCTCAAGATCTTCAGGTGGTTCACTACTACAAGAATCATCATTTATGTCTGAATTCAAAGTGCCTATTCCTTTCTCAGGCAAGGACTCAAGATGTTCTCTACACTGCTTACAAAGTCTGTGATGTAGTGTTAAGTGCAGATCGGGAAACTTATTTACAAGTTCCTGTGGTACAATTCTCAAACTCTTCTTTCGACACTGACCTTTGTGACGCAGCAAAGGATCAGCACACTTCTGTTTCAGTTTTAAATGTTCCATGTTTGTACTCTGAAATCACAAAAGCACAAAGAAAATCCTGAAAAGAAAACAATGAACAATTAATGAATTATTAAATAAATTTTTATACATGTATTTAGTAAAAATAAATTAACTTTAACTTGAAGTCAGGAGTCAACTCTGTAAAGTTGACAGTACTTATATACTAGTTGGGCCTTTGGATCAGCGCTACTCCAGTAGATTTGGGGCTGTCGAGGGGTTTAACCCTGGTTGTCTTTTAAAAGACTTCTTTTGGCACAGGTCACAAAAAGGTTTTTGAACTAATAATGTTAAGTTGAACTAAGTCTTCACTGACACTATATCAGAACAGAACTTTTAAATAAATGAACTGACAAAAAAAATCTAAAATTGAAGAATGATGCCAACTTCATTTATTTTTTATACATTGAACTAGTTATCAGCCACTTACAGCTTCTTGGGATTTTGTTGTACATGACTCAAGGTATTAATGTAAAAAAATTGAATTTTTTAGGAGAAGGTATTTTTTTTTTATTCAAGGTCAAAGGTCAACTTTTGAAGGGATTTTTTTATTTTTCACAGTAGAGATATTTAACAAGAGACAATAAACAAGGGGCTACTAAAGAGCTTTAAAATGAGACCAAAATCAATGCTCTAGCTTTAATAGTTTTTTAGTTACACCATTTTGAAAATAGTCATTTAACGCAAAAAAGGTCAAAATGTCACAACTTTGTGACCTTGTATCTCAGTAACCAAAGGTCAGTCAGCTCTAATAATTTGGGAATTTAAGTTTGGCATGTATATCTGCTATTGTGCCAAGTATGAGCAAAATTGAAAGGGGTGAGTGCAAAAAGTGCCATTTTGTGGCTGAGTTGACATGGATTGACCCAGGGGTGGAAGGAGATGAACCAGAGTGGTTTCGTGGAGGGGTGGAAAAAATGGCACCAGGAGGCAAGGGCAGATCCATAAGACTCATGGGCGCGGCTGAGCTCCCCTCGGCCACACCGTGTAGCTGCGCCAGAGCCGCATCCACTGGATCTTCAGGGTAGAGGATGTTGTCCAGATTGGATCTCGTCGCGGGGGGGGGGGGGGGGGTCATGTAATTCGGCAACTATTGTCAGAGTCTGTGGGGGTAGATTGGTGGGACTTTTGTGGTTGGGAGATATGGTCCTTGTAGACGAAGTGGGCGGTGTGAGGGTCCGGTCCGAGCCGTCGTCTTAGATCTAGGGGAAGAGGTAGAGACACGGTGAAAGGCCGGAGGGTCTGGCGGCGACTCGCTCCGGGCGGTAGGGTCAGGCAGGGTTTGAGGTGGATGGGGCCTGGGTTTCCTGGTCCCAGACTCCTGGGGAATCTGTGGCAGGTGAGGTGCCTTTGGGAGGGATGGGAAAGCAGGTGGTCGAGGGGGTTTCAATTTTTGGAGGGGGGGTGGGGGGGGTTTCAATGGCAGGCCAGGGTGGCGAGCCGAGGGCAGCGGCGTAAGACACCCCCGGCCTCGCCTCCCGACTTCGCACCCTGTCTCGCGCCTCTCGGGAGCTAAGGAAGTCCGCTACCTGCAGGCCTCAGACCTACCTCCTCGAACCTGAAGAACAGGCATTCGCGGGATGAAGAGGGTGTGCGCCTTCACAATTGGAGCATTTGGGTGTGTTGGGGCACCTGTCAGGGTGAGCGATTTGTCCGCACTGAACACACAGTTGGTGCGGCTGCCGACAAACTGAGCTAATGTGTCCAAACTTGTTGCATTTAAAGCAACGGGTCGGGTCTGGGACGTATGGGCGGACAGAAAACTGCACAGAAAACTCGCATGCGCGCGTCTTCCATACCCCACACAATATAGTCGGGAGGGACTAAGGTACTGAAGGTAAGAAGCAGACGCGGGGTGGGGGAGGGGGTGCCTCCCTGTCGGGATGTGAAGCGATAGATCTTAGTGACATCCTGGGGTGCGATTGATCAGACTTACGGTTCAAAAGTTAAGGCCCTTCCAACTTTGGAGGGTTCTCAGGGACCCCAAATTACCATATCTTAGCCCCTAATTGAGATAGAAGAATGATTCAAATTCCTTTTGAAAGATAATTTGACAAATATTAAATGAGTATAGACATGGATAGCAGCTTAGTTGAGGAGTAAAAAAGTTGACAATTTGTATTATTAAAGGGGTTTTTACCCCCCCCCCCATCTCAATGGATTTTGTAAAAATTTTCATATCAGATTAAGTCCAAAACCTGTATAAATGGCATTTAAGAAATTGCTGTGTATTTGTGTGTAAACTATGTGCTTTGAGATTTGAATAGTGATAACTTCACTGAAAAAAATTATATTTTTATTTTCATAATGATTTGTCACCTGCATTTAATTTAATTTTTTTCCTGAGAAGTATGCTGCCTTATATGTAACTACCAGTACTTATTTAATTGTAAATTTATTTCAAGAATGAAACAATTGAATTATTAGCAACTGCATTTTATTTTTGTTCTAAAATGTATACAGAGTACAGCACACAAGTTCAACAAACTCATTAAACATAATACAACAATAATTAACAAATTTCTCAACTGAAGCCTGCAAGCTGTGACTAAGTACTAGAAAGAATATATACACACTAAAACTTGTATGACAGTAACTTAGAAGTACAAGCATCAGCTGGGTGAGTATAATATACCATACTGAAAACTTTTATGGTTCCACTAATTTCATCTCTTTTGGATGGAAAGAGTGGGCAATTTTAATACCATGCAGGATATTTGGATTGGACACAGGTTGAATCATTTCTCTCTGTCTTACCCAGCAAATATCTTCCTTCTCTGGAAAATGGTATTTATTAGGGCCTCCTGAAGATGTTAAAAAGCTAATTTGGTAATCAGCAAATTCTTCTGAACTGTCTTTGATTATTCCAAGCCAGATTTTACTATCATACTTACAAGCAATATATTGGCCAATATGATACTCAGTATCTTTGTTTACTAGCAGACTGCCCTCACCCTGTTCAACTCAACTTATTCTAAACAAAGTAGGATTTTCTGAATCAGATGTTTGGTAAGCCTGTATCTGGTTCCTTGATGTAGGTACAATTCTGTGGAAGCCTCTTGTGCCCTTGATTGATATAGCTTTATTAAACCACCTATTAGACAGATGTAATTTATTTGATTCAACCTCCTGCTTAGTAACAAAGAAAAAAGTTAGTGATTTGAAGTGCTTAGTACTAAAATCATATAAAGCTCTTGGTGTCAATGTGACCAGCATCAGTTCATTGTAGACTGCAGTAGCCTTTGGTACACCTCTTTTCTACTGTTCCTCCAATACCATCACATGCATTTTTACGATGACTTGTAGCAAAGAAATTCCACTTGGCTTTGACACTGAAATCCTGTTCATGATAGCAGAGATTGATCGAAATTGAATCTATTCTTATATTGTCCACCACATCCATCAGGAAAGTAAATAACTTTTTGCACATTGGGGAATCTAACTTTTATATCTTTTATCAAATATTGCTGAAAAGTGTGAACTGCTGAAGTTGAATACTCAAGACAGTCACTGACAATGCAATAACTAGTGTGGTTTAAGTCCCCATCCTTCTTATGACAAACTACAAATGGGTGGAGTGTTGCCTGATCATTTGCCCAGTGAAAACTCTGAGGGGCATCCTGAGTAATAAATGAATAGTTTTCAGCAAAATCCTGTAGTATAAGTACATCATTACTTTGAAGATTCTGTTTTATATTCTTCATGTGTTAACTCTGACATTTTGCAATGTAGTGATGACGAGTGAGGGAGAAAATGGCTTCTGAAAGTTTCAGTAAATTCCTCTACTGCAGCTGTATTGCTTTGCAAAAGTGACCAGTCTGTAGTAGTCCATTGAACATATTATACTGTATCTCTATCTCTATCAATATTGACAAGGTATTTAAAAAGTTTGCTACACCAATACTACCAGGACATTTTAGACATCTATGTAACATACAGTTAGAATTATTAATATCACAAACACTTTTTCCCATATGGGAAAAGGCTTTTCTGGCCAATTACTGACACCATGAGTTTAGGATTTTGGTGATAGGTACAAACACAAACTGTGTGTGTTCCTTTCCCCCCCAACAACAACAAACCATTTAGGTCATAAATTTGCAAGTGATGAAAAGCCAACACTATCATCAGTTTCCTTATATTTTGCATACAGTTCTTTCAAATTACCTAACTAGTAAGAGACGTTTTTGTTTGCAAAGCTGGGCACTTGCGGTATTTTTTGCGGTACTGCGGTACTACCGCACTACCAAACCGGTACCGCATAACGCAGTACCGCAAAGGATCGCTGAAAGTACAGCAGTACCGCTACCGCATTCAAATTTCCCGCGGTACTTTCCGCGGTACCGACAAACATGACTTTTCAAAAAATTAACACTTTTTTTGAAGTAAACCTTATTACAGGAGTACAGTAAGACGAATGCTGCGTGTGTTGCATCAGCCTAACTCTAGACACGTTAAGTTTTCGTTCAGAACATGTTACGTTGCCATCCTATCACAACGCCTCAGTGCAGTGCTTGCTTTTGAGCCGGTTGCACGTGTTACATTTCTGTGACAAAGATCGATTTTTAGCCATTATGGCAGAAAGTTCAGGTGCGAAATCGCCGATATGCAATTTCTGAAAATATGTGCTATTACTTGTGTTGTTCTTGTGTGCAGTACCGTAGTACCGCAGTACTGCGGAACGCACCAGGGGGACCTGAAAAAGTACCGCAGTACCGCGTAACGCACTGGGCATGCTGAGGTACCGCAGTACCGCGTAACGCACCCCCAAATTTTGGTACCGCACCCACCACTGTTTGTTTGTATGTACTCCTTTTCACCATCTTTATTCTTATACTGACACACTCAGATTTCCCTGCACATATCCAACTTACTTCATCATCTTTATAGAAAGCCTTTACTCTGGATATTGTTTCTTCAGTCAATTTTTTTCCTTTACTGTACTTGGAAACTTCTGGAAGAATACCAAATTGAGCTCTCAAATGTCTGGCTTTGTCAAAAAGTGTACCTAGTGGCACCAAAAAACTGTTGGGTTCTAGTAATTGTAAAAGGAGACTAAGTATCTGAAGTCTTCATTGATAGGAAGATGTTGAATTGAATTCTTCTTTGAGATCATTCATCAGCATCTCATACGTGTTTAAAAGAAGAAAAATACATAATATAAATCATTGCAATTTTTTTAACTAAATATTATGAATTGAATAAATTTCAAAAGTTTCAAAGATCATTCTTATAGTATATTAATAAGTAAGTACTGTTAATTTAATTGTCTTATATCATATTTAGCTGCAATTGTGGTTTGACTCAGTCTCCTACAGGTAAGAGACTGAGTATTAAAGTAATCTAATTTACATACAGTTTCTTACATACCTTGCAATATCTTTCTCCATTTTTTTTAAGATCTTGTTTATTGGATGGTCCAGCATCATCTTCAACTATCACAGACATTGAATCTTCCAATTTCCTTTATAGAGATGTTGAAGCTCTTTGGTATTTTTTAGATGTCATCTTTGATTTACTGATACTGCTGAGTAGGGTGGAGTGAAAATATTAAACCGTCTTACCTCACTCATGATTTGGTGTACTGATCCTCTAGGAGTTCTAAAAAGATAATATTTTCTTTTTAGGACCCTCCACCCGCTGCATTTTTGCCAAAAACAAAATGGCAGAGGTTCATATTTTGAAAGACCCCTAGTATAATATCTATCAGTTTTTGAGAGAAGATATTGTGTTATATTGTGCGTTATTTGGTTATAACTATAACGCGTAAATATATTCACACGACACAAGCAATACTTACTAATCACCAACTACTTAAGAACACACAGACACTTATCTAAACACCAGTCTCATTCGAGGTCAATGACATCTTGCATATGGCTGATGAGGGATGGGGGTAGGAGCCACATGCTGCATATTGTAGCATGGGTGGCTACAAAGACTATTGAGTAAAATATATTTACATTTTAGTTTTAGAGCTTATATATAATTTGTTTTAACATTGTGTTTTTTATATTTTTTCAGATTTTCATAATGTGATATTTCTGTAGAAATTTAACCTCAGATCTAAATATAGCAAAATCCCTACTAACTAGACAGTCGGTGAAGCAATGTTTTCTGTTCGGAATTCCAAGTGAATTGCCACATAATGTCTTACCCTTTAATATGCAGGTTGGGAGGTTTTTTCTTCTACTGAAGGAAGGCTCATCTGCAAAATTGACAAATAATAATATTCTCAAAACAATAGCAGAAGCATTGGTCAAAGAGTGGAAACATTCATCAATACCCTCAATGAGTAAAAAAATCCATAATTACCAGGCTGAAATGCTTTACCAACAAGGTTATGCAACTCACTCAATCCAAAAGCAGTGCGAAACTTATTGAATTGTTCAAAAAATCATTGGTAGAACTCTGACATTTGTGCCTGTAAATGCAACTTTGTTTTGCACCAAGATTTTGGCTGCTGAAAAAGCAGATGTAAAGAAAAACATATTATTTGTGTTTGTCCAAAAGAATCAAGAATACCCAAAGAAGCACTGGAATTCCTTGAGGATCAGAGGACTATACGAAATATGGTGATTGGAGGTGTGGATGTTACCCTTTCAAGATCTATAGCAAAAACAAAATGCAAGAAAGTTGAAGGAGCAACAAGGAAGTAAGCGAAGAAAAATAATCATGCATGAAGAATTCAAAAAGGTAGTCATTGATGATGTGCTTTCACCTGATACTAATACTGATCTCTCTAGTACCAAAGAAAATTCAACAACTGAGTCTGAATATGAATACTCCAACATTCAAATGAGAGCCCCTTTACCCAATCTCACCATGGAAGCCGACAGATTTGGTGTTTCAGATAGGGCTGCATCAGCCACTGCTTCAGCTACTTTGGTGGATTTGGGTATCATTACCAAAAAGACACTTTTTTATTGATCGAAGTAAGGTGAGAAGAGAGACAGAAATTGAGAAAAACATTACAAGTTGAAGCTGCACAAAGTTAAGGTGACATTAAAGCTTTATATTTTGATGGGAGAAAAGACAAGACATTGGTAAAGACAAATAAAGATGGTAAATGGTCGCAGGATATAATTGTTGAAGAACATTATGTACTACTGAGTGAGCCTCGTGGAGAATACCTTAACCCCTTAACTGCGGAGCGCACATATTTGTGCGCTCGGTCATCAACGAGGTATTGCGGAACACACATATATGTGCGCCATGAATTTATCGTGAATAACAGCCTGCGGAAAGCACAAATATGTGTGCTCATCTATGATTCGTTGATTTTGTTTTAACTTATGACGTCAGTCACACTCTGATTGGTTAAAAAATAAAAGTACATAAATTAGAACTGTTGTATTTCAGTTATTGCCAGAAATTGCGTGCGTGTGAAGTGTTTTTTTTTTGCCTCCCTTATTTGTGACAATGGCAAAACGTAAACCTCTAAGTGATAGTGATTTGCGATTGTTATTACAACAATATGATGATGATGATGATGATTATAGTTTGCGTCTTTCTGATACAGATAGTGATGATGATTTCAATTCCGATACTGAATCTAATTCTGATCAGAGTGAATCTGAGGATATAGCCAATTCAAGTGCAGATTCATGGCGTCCAAATGGTAATGTGCGCAATCCTTTCCCATTTACGGGTGATAGTGGCCCTAAAATTAGTAATAATATGGAAGCAAATGATGTATTAGGAATTTATGAATGTATAGTTACTGATGAAATAATAAAACTTATTTGTGATGAGACAAATAAATATGCTGAAAAGTGTATTTCAGAAAAGCGAGGGCAACCATTTGGAATTCCTAAACGGAGTAGGCTTCATGACTGGAGTGATGTTTCTGTGCAGGAAATAAGGCTTTTTGAAGGCATATTGCTTTTGATGGGAATTGTACAAAAACCAACTTTACAATCATATTTTCTAGAAAACCTCTACTAGATACGCCCATATTTTATAATATTGTGAAAAGGGATAGATTTTTGTTGGTGATGAGGTTTTTGCATTTCTCAGACAGTACCGATTCAAGCAATAAACTGTACAAAATTGATGAGGTGTTAGACTTATATAAACAAAGCTTTCAAAAAGCTTATGTCCCTTCTCGTGACATTTCAATTGATGAAAACTTATTACTATGGAAGGGAAGGTTTGAGCTGGAAAATGTATATTCCCCTCAAACGTGCAAGATTTGGAGTGGAATGTTTCATGCTCTGTGAAGCCAAAACAGGCTATATATATAACTTTATAATATACAGGTAAAGGAACACAGATTCCTATAAATGTTGGTGATGTAGATGAAACAAAACAGTCCCATTCAACCAACATAGTCATCTCACTTATGGAAAATATGTTGGATAAAGGGTACTTCCTAGGCCTAGATAATTACTATTCGAGTAGTATATTTCTGTTTGATTATCTTGTGTCACACAAAACAGATGTCATTGGAACTGTGCGAAAAAACAGAAAAGGACTGCCAAAGGAAGTGACATCAGCAAAGTTGAAGAAAGGTGGATGAAACAGCTGTTCGATACAGAAATAAATTGATGGTCATGAGGTGGAAAGATCGGAAAAGATGTTTTTGTCATGAGTACTATTCATGATGCAAAAATGGAAACCAAACAGCAAGAGGTGGTATAGAAAAGCAAAAGCCAAAAGTTTGCATAGACTATAAACATAATATGGCAGGAGTTGATTTGATGGATCAGTTTCTCTCGGCTACAAACTGTGCAAGATCTCATCTGAAGAGGTATTATAAGAAGATTTATTTACGTTTCTTGGATATGAGTGTACTGAATGCACACGTAATTCATAAAAAACTAGGCGGTAGTCTTACTTTTCTGCAGTTCAAAGAGAGACTGATTACAGCTTTATTTGAAAAATATGGACACAGCACTGACAGTTCCCGTTCTAGTAGCGGGCCTACAAATGATGCAACTCCAGCTCGTCTGACTGGCCGTCATTTTTTGGAAGAGTCTTCTATTATTGCATCAGGACACCAAAGAAGGCAATGTGTTGTATGTGCGAAAAGAAAACAAAGAAAAGTAGTACAGTTTTTATGCAAACAATGCAAAGTATTCATTTGCCCTACAAAATGCTTTGAAGATTACCACACAAAAGTCAACTTCGCCTAAAAATAGTAAGTAAATAACTTTTCATTTAAAAATTTTCTGTATTTTTCTGTATTTAACAAATATATTTTCCTCATATATATAGTCTAAATCAAGTTGAACAATAATAAATGTTGATACATCATCGAAAAAAACTATATAAGCAACACAACAAACAAAATTTCGGTAAACCCCAAATTTTGTAAATTTTTGGAAAATGACTCCGCACTGTGCGTTCGTTTTCGTTCGGAGCCTCACGCAGCTAAGGGGTTAACCATTTGAGCCCTAAATCTGGAAAA
This sequence comes from Bathynomus jamesi, assembly GCA_023014485.1. Taxonomy (NCBI): domain Eukaryota; kingdom Metazoa; phylum Arthropoda; class Malacostraca; order Isopoda; family Cirolanidae; genus Bathynomus; species Bathynomus jamesi. Next base: position 51,681 of record JAJOZX010007507.1, on the reverse strand, counting down.
AGTGATGTATCTGAATCATTGTTTGCTTACTTGAATGAAGTGACACTAGACCAGAATCTCCAGGTGATAGGGTGCAAGAGTACGAATGTCAACACTGGGTCTAAAGGTGGCAAAATCCATTTCATTGAGCAGAAGCTGAACCAAACATTGCAATGGAGCATTTGTATGTTATATACAAATGAACTTCCCTTAAGGCATCTGTTTAAGTGATATAACGGGAAAACAACAGGGCCAAGATCATTCAGTGGATCTATTGGTAATGCTCTTAAGACTTGCCATGAGATGCCTGTGGTAAAGTTCTCCCCAGTTATGGATGGGGCTGATAGCATCCCAGTTCTCACAGATGAGCTCAGAGAAGATTTAAGTAATGATCAACAATACATGTTCAGAATAATTGGGGCCATAAGAGAAGGATATGTTGACGGAAGCCTAGAGAAACTCAAGCCTAGTCCCCTTAACAACTCTAGATGGTTCACTCTCGCTAACAGACTATGTCGTTATTATGTCTCCCAAAAGAATCCCTCCAGAGAGTTACGTAGCCTTGTTCTATTCATAGTAACAAACTATGGTCCTAACTGGTTCAATGTGAAATTTAAACTGTATCTGCCTGATGGAGCCAAACACATCTTTGATGCGATAAAAAGGTTCAACCTGTTACCCCAAGATATACAAAAAGTTGTCCAACCTTATATATCACAGAATGCCTATTTTGCTCAAACAGAAAATATTCTTCTATCAATGCTGTCAGATAGTGAGCAAAAGCTGCGCAAAGTTGCAATCGATCGGATAATACAGACAAGAAAGTGTAAGGAAGCCAATACAAGGAAAATCAGAAAATCAGAGAATTTAGAGTACCAGAAATAAATTTCAAAGCATCACATTGGACAGACATCATCATCTGGGATAGGATTGATATCAGTGAACCACCTCTCGCTTTTAAATTGTGATGATGATGAATTGCTTGAGTATGAAACAAAATGTTTCAAAGTTGAGTAATACCCTATTCATACATAGAACATCAAAAGAGCCATGAAGTTGGTTACAGATGCATTAGCATCAGTAATATCACAGGAATCATGAGAGAGATTTATTAGGTCAAGAATAAAAAGTCACTCTCTGCTTCCCTCAGTTGAAACCAAAAAGGATCTGATGCCTCTCCTGAAAAAATAATATTTGAGATGAGTGGGTTTTATATCGCATTCAAATGTAATTGATTTATGGCATCCAGCGAAGTGAGACCAGATACAATTTTACTTCAATACAATGTACAGTATGCCCATTAGGGCATATCATGCTCTGGGTTCAGGATTGAAATTTTGGAAAAACAAAGTGGCTAATATGTATTCCTATGTAAAAATTAATTCTAAGATGGGTTTATTATTTGCAACTTTTCCGAAAAATCTCATTTTCATGGTCAAAATCATGATTTTCTGATTTGAAGGCTGCCTAACGCAGCACCTCTGGGTGCTGAAAAAATGTTTAGATTTCACGTAAAACTTAAGAATTTTAAGTTTTTCTTCAAAGAATAGGTGCGGCTCACCAGCTCTACTCTGATTGAGTAGCGGGAGACTTGTCACCTCCACATGTAGGTTTGCACACCTGTTCTTCCTGGATCCCTGAAAAGCGTGGCCTCATAAGATCTTATGAGGACTTTCAACTCTTATGAGCATTAACAATGGCTTCAGCCTCTTCATCAGCCACTCGAACCTGAAAAGCTCTTAAGTATGTCCTGCTTCAATCTGAACACTGGGAGCATTTCTCGATGGTCTATCCTGGTTCTCACCCACCCATCTCTCCCTTGTGACTGTACACAGCTTGGGAAAGCAGTTGAGACTTCCTGTACAGCTCTCTCGCAGGACTGAGTATGAACAGAGAAAGCATCCACTTTGAGTGGGGTTTTCCTGAGATCCTTGAGCTCAGTCAAGGTCATCTTGCAGGTGAAAATAGGCTCATAAATATTCTCTGATTCCCAGTTGATGAGATCCTCAGGTGAAGTGGCTTGCAGATTGACTGGGATTTTTATGGGGCCTCACTGTCATATCACCAAAGTCTCTTCCTTCTCTGATCTTCTCTCTCTGGCTCACAGCAAAAGCTCTCTGATGCTCATCCTCACTGCACAGGAATGAAGCCAGGATGTTCTCAGGATGTGCGTGGTAAGCTCCTCTTATCACTGCAGCAGAGATGATATTCCTGACCTCAGTAGTCTGGTTCCTCAGCAGCCTCAGGCTTGAAAAAATGTGTGCAGGACCAAATTTGAGGTGGTGCTTCACTTTGATGTCGTAGTACATTTTGAAATAGAAGTTAAGGCAGAACTTCACGAGGACCTCGAGCCTCCTCAACACCTCCCCCTTCAGTCCATGCTCCCTCATCCACAGCAGCAAGATGGCCTGTGCAGTAATGAGCCACCTGGATTGGTTCAGAGGTTCACACTTGAGACCAGCCAACTGTGGACTGAGACTTCCAGACTTGATGGCTTTGATCAGAAGATAGCAGTTGTGCTGGTCTGTGGAGAGAGATTTGACTATCTCTACTGGCAGCTCTTTGATATCTTCAGTTCCTTCCACTGGTTTGAAGTTGAAGTTGACCTCAAGTTCATTCACTTTCTCAAGAAGTTTTCCAATAGGCCCACTGAAGCCTGACCAGGGAGTTACAGGGCCATCCAGCTTGATTAAGTACCTCAGGGGGAGCTTGTTCACATGGAGCTGACAGATCCAGTGGCATTTGTGACCCAGCATCTTCTCCAATAGGGCTATGGCGCCTCCAGACCACCCCATGTTGGTGGAGTCTCCTCCAATCATTACAAGGCTCTCATCAACTCTGTGATCCAGAAGCCACTCATGCAGGCCCTGAGCGATCTTATGAGCAGGCTTTTCTCCTTCCTCAGGTTCCTTGGGAGTGAAATGGAAGAGGTACTTTTCTTGAGGCTCCCACGTGATAGTGTGTAATGCTCCTCGATCACTTTGCCAGGATGAAATCTCCGTGTCACTTCGTCATATTTCAACACCTGTGTTTTCCTATCCTGCTTGCAATCAAAGAATATACCAGAGATCTTCTCCTCCTCTGACCTCTGCGTGAGAACTTCAACTGATGAGGCCATTACTTCCTCCTTGGCCCTCCAGACTTTCATGCCATTTATGGCCAAGTAAGCCCTTGTCTTTGGAAAGATGACTGACCTTACTGAAGAAAATGGTATCCACTACCTTCTACTTCACAATTATAACTGGCGTAATTGCTCAGAGCCATCTATTGAGAGAATGTTGAACTTCGCCTTCTGTGTCCAAATGGTTACAAAGATTCAAATGGAGTAGATTTTCTTGCTTATGTATGTATGTATGTATGTATGTATTGAACCTGTGTAAGAGTTAAGCAAAGTTAATGTGCCTAATGGCAACAAATTATGACAAAGGGTTAAAAATATGAGGTTGTGTTCAATTGAATATTCACTATTTCAACAGAGAACAGAAAACTGCAATTTTGAACATACCAGTAACATGATTTTTGGGAAAAGTTGCAGAAAAGAAACACCTCTTAGAATTAAATCTTACATAAAAATACATATTAGCCAGAGTGAAATTCGGACTTGGAAAAGTATGATATGCCCTAATGCCCATTGGTGTTTTTTAAGTTCCAGTATAGTTTTGCATTATAAAGCATTTTTCTTCAATTATTTTTCTTGATAGAACACTTAGTTTTTATGTTATGAGCATATTTTTATTTATGGACAACTGGCTGATGGCCATTTTGCTTTTATGTAAAAATGCGAGAGATGGTTTGAGTTACAAATATTAAATGACTGAATACATCATTTTTATGTTCTAATACACCAAAAAACAAGTGAGGCAAATAAATTTGAAATAAAAAGTTGTGTTTCACTCCACCCTACTGCTCAAGCCATCTGAAAATTTATATTTTAAAGTCTACCATTAGGTACGGTACCAGTATATATTGAAAATTATAAAACTATATATATATATTAGGGTGGTTTTATCTCATAGAGGTAGAATTCTATTCCAATTTTTTTCTTTTTTGCCAACCCATCATCTAGTGCCACTTGGGGTAGAAACTGTAGAGCAGGAATATTTTTATGATCAAATGATATTGAGGACTTGCTCAACTCATTTGAAATTTTACGAATATAAAATATATTGATATTAAATAGGAATCAATGAACTTCGTACTATATATATAATTTTGCTACAATAGCCCATTATTATGTTGTCCTAGAGGCAGAAAACAAAATACTGAATATTTATATAAAATAAAAAAAGTTTACAAAAAAAAAAAAAAAAAAAAAAAAAAAAATCACATTCACAGCATTAAAAAATTGCAACACAATATTAGTGACGCAGGTATTTAACAAATTTGTGCTTCTTTCAACTTCTCTGCTGTTACTCAGGCGAACTTTACATCATCGAAGCTCCCATCTTGCCAACAAGTATTGGCTGTTCTATTCTATTTCCACAATCAGCAAAAATTGACTCTTAAAGATAGCATGTACGATTGTACGAGACAGCTGACATCTTGCTTACAATTTGGATGAAAGTTCGAGTGCTTACAAAATCTGCTAAACATGTCATCAAATACATCAAGAAGCTTCATACTGAGTGGCAAGTGCTCAAGAAGAATATCAACCGAAAGTCTGCCACAAACCTTGCCAACCAGGCAACATTTCAAGATGGGTTAGACAACCCCTTCGACATCACCCGCCAGGATGCCATGCAGCCCATGAAAACTGAAGAGGACAGACAATTCCTGGATGCTCAACAGGAGACAGGACAGAGGGGCACAATGGCTGGAGTCAACAGAAAACTCACTCTGCAAGAAGGAGAGCGGAAGCTTCAAAGTGGGCTGGCAAAGAGGCTTCATCAAGTGCTGTTGCAACTCATCAAAAGTGGAGGAAGAGCTTGCACAATCAGAAACACATGCTCCTAAACAGGCATGTATTTACATATGGGCAAAATGGGCCATTGCCCAGGGTGGCAAAATTTTGAGGGAAAAAAAAAAAAAAAAAAAAAAAAAAGGAGAAAAGTTAGTACCACTTAAAAAAATCTCATTATGTTTGAACAAAGTCAATTTCAAAGTTGATCCTTGGCCTTAATATATTTTATTAATTTTAATAATATCTTTATTTTAAAGCTAATTATTTTTATTTTATTAGACCTACTCAGCCTGGCTGAGCTATTTTTTTTAAATATATATAATTATAATACATTTTATTAATTTTAATAACATATTTCTATTTTAAAATATATTATTTATATTTTTAATTAATTTCAGATGTATTTGTTTTTTCAAATGAGTGATGGGAGAGAAAGACTAAGCAGCTCGGAGTATAAGAAGAGAGCTCTGGAGAAAGCTGAAAAACAATGAGATGTCACTGACAAAACTGCAAAAATTGATACTTTCTTCAAGAAATCTGATATAAACAGCAAAATGTTGAAACAAAGCCAAATGTCTTTTAAAAGAAGTAGAGTGTACCAAGATTAGGAGTTTCCAAGAAGATCAAAATGTTAATGAAGGTCCTAGTAATTTTAGATTATCTGGTAGAGAAGTTCAAGAATCCTGCCTACCCTATACTAAGTAGGGATGGGGAGTCGGAGTCGGGAGTTGGGAGTCGGAGCTTTTTTGAAGAGTAGGGAGTCGGAGTCGGAGTCGGTAGTCGGTAAAAACGACCGACTCCCGACTCTTTGATTCAATTTCTATATGCCAACAATTTACCAGAATACTACTCTGCCCTAAATAAATATCTTCCTGAACTAATTCTAGATTCACATTTCCACATTTGATTTATTGTTCTGGTAAATCTTAGCAAATGAATTTCATATTTCTATTTTCTATTTCAGGATACTAGGTACCATATAAAAATTAGCAATATATTAATTATTAATTTAATTAGCCCCTATTAGTAATGAGTCGTGGGCTTAGTAGAAAATCAGCAGTCTTTCAATATTTTAAGCTAAATGAGGATGAAAGTATTTTTATTTGTCAAGTAGAAAAGGATGGTAAAGAGTGTAATGCAAAAATTAGTGCTTACACTGGGAAACATGCTAATGCTCCAACTCTAGCCTCAAACTTGAAACGCCATCTACGAAACAAACATCCCAATATTTATAAGGTTGTAGATCAGCATGATAAGGAAATCCAGAAACCTACTTCTAGTCAGGCCAGTACCTCTATTTCAAAAAGCAAACAAGTCTCTGTTACAAAATTTTGCCACAGTGAGAGAATTACAATATCAATGACAAAGAAAAATTTTAAAAAATACCTTATAGATTTAGTTGTAAAGAATGGGGTTGCACTTACATTATTTTCCTCCCCAGCTTTCCGTGGATTAAATGGAGAAATGGTGGCAAAACTAGGAGTGTCATTAGAGAGACATGATATTCGAAACATGATTTTAAAGGAAGCAGAAAGCCAGAAAACTATTGAAAACAATGCTGCAAGGAAAATTCTTCTTTCTTAAGATGGATGCCTGCACGAGACAAAGAATTAATTACATGGCAATAAATGTTCAGTTCATTGATGATGAAGGAAAACTAGTTATACGTACTCTGGCAGTGAAGGACACTGAAGCTCAACATTCAAGCGAATACCTGACCAAGCTAATTGAAACCATCTTGACAGAATATGAAATCACTAGAGAGCAAATATTATCAATTGTTACTGATAATGCTTCAAATATGACAAGTACAGTACAGAAACTTAATGATGGTGAAGTAAAAGGAGATCTTTTTGAAGACAGTAGTGAAGAAGATACGGATGAAACTGCTGACAAACTTGACAGTGTTGACACTGTAGACAATGATTTTGCTGGATTCTCAAATATCCCCCATATGCGATGTGCAGTCCACACATTGCAACTGGCAATTCGTGATGGGTTAAAAGAAAGGAATGCTGCTAATGTAGTAGGTAGGTTACGCAACATAGTAGTGGCTGCAAGAACGCCTAAACTTGATGCAATATTAAAACGTCGATCCGGAAAAGGTGCAGTTATAGATCAAGCTACACGTTGGGGGAGTACCTATGAAATGATTAAGCGCCTTCTTGAATTGAAGCCATACCTTATCGATATGGCAAACCCAGATGTAACAATGACTGATATCCAGTGGCAGCAGGCAAGTCAACTTGAGGCATTACTTAAGTACCCATATATGGTTACAAAGAAGTTTCAAGCAGCTGAATTGACACCTGGCACATTTTACAAGGAATGGAAAAATATTAATTATAAACTATCTCAAATTGGCGGCATTGTTGCAGATGGTATAAGAATGTCTATGCAGCATAGAGAAGAAAATTTACTGAATAATGACGTACTATTGGCTGCAGTTTATGTAGATCCTATGCACAGGGTACTTTTAACTGAAGAACAGATTGCTAGAGGAAAGTCAGCTCTGTGTGATGTAGCTGTGCGAATGAAAATGTTAAATGAAACAGATGCCGCAAGTAATTCAGAATTTGAAAGCTGCTCTAGTCCTGCCATTATGCAAAGCTCCTGCTCAAACTCTGAAGAAGAAATGGATTTTGAAAAATATCTCGATAATGAAGAAAAATCAAAAAAAGTTAAGCGATGCCATTTGAGTCAAGATGATAAACCTATAAAAAAACCCCATTGACCAAATTCAGAGAAGACTTTAATGCAGCTTTAATAAAAATAGAGAAATTTGATCGTTCATTAAAACTTGATGTGATGAATGCCATACCAAAGTATCCTGAATTAGTGCAAGATGTAGCCAGAACTGTTACTGCATTGCCACCAACACAAATCAGCGTTGAAAGATTATTTTCAGCTCTTCGGTTAATTAAATCCCACCTACGGGCTAAGTTGAAGGAAGACATAATTGATGCTATACTTTTCTTAAGAACAAATTCTCCTTAGAGAGTTAAATTATTAAGTATGTTTTTTTAGCCTTTTTTTAATATTTAGCTTCAATATTAGCATATCATAATATATAATGGAAACAAAATTCTTTACCAACTTTTTTTATTTAGCTACGGTACCGTATGCAACATTAAAATTTTAAAATTGTTAACCAAATGAGGTTATAAATATTTTATACGAGATCAATTTCTTTATCTGTTAATTTTTATTTTTGTGTAATACAACATTAAAATTGTATTAAATTACTAAACTGTATTATTATCATACCTACTTTATTACATTTATTTATACTTATATTTTGAAAGAGTCGGGAGTCGTTTTAAAAAATACCGACTCAGGAGTTGGGAGTCAGTTGTTTTTGGCCAACTCCCCATCCATGATACTAAGTCTTGTGATGTAGGTAGCATCACAACTACTTCCAGCAATACTTCCATTGGACAAGACCCTTATGGGAAGTTAATGATGCTACATGTCATTATGTGTCAGAGCATGGCATAAATCAGGACCTAGAAAACATGAACTTTTCTCAATCAAAGAGACGTTTTGGTGACTGATTCAGATATTTTTGTAAAACCTTATTTGAAACACAGCTTGTCAATGGAGAGAAGGTGAAGAGAACATATTTAATGTATTCAGAGAGCACAGGCTCAATTTTCTGCGTTCCATGTCAGTTATATGGTGGAACTACTAAAATTGGTAAGGAAGGATTTGATGACTGGAAGCATGGCAGTGAAGCATTAACAAGCCATGAAAATTCCTCTGAACATAAGTCATGTGTGTTAGCTATGAAAATGAGAAGTTCAACTCTCGGAAGAATTGACAGACAATTTTTCTATCAAATTAATGATGAGAAGAAGTATTGGAGGAATGTTTTACAAGTTGTTGCACTGGCATCTCATGGTTTACCTTTTAGGGGCCACAATGAGAAATTTGGTTCTGTCCACAGTGGAAACTTCATAATGGCTTTGGAACTTATTGCTGAATTTGACCCTTTTCTGGCAGAACATATTGCAAGATACAAAAATCCAGGAAAAGGTCATACCTCATACTTGTCTTCATTTACATTTAAGTAATTCATCAAACTAATGGCTGACAAAGTTACCAAACAATAACTGAGGAAGTGAAATGTGTGAAGTACTATTCCATTATTGTGGACTCCACCCTCCGACATATCACATGTCGATGAACTTGCAGTTATTCCGAGATACGTAAAAAAAGATGGGCATCCCATAGAGCAATTTTTGGCATTCCTTCCCAGCATAGGCCACAAATCAAAGCAGCTTTTTAACTTAGTTTCCAGTATATTAAAAATTCATGATCTTGATATTGCAAACTGCAGAGGACAGTTGTATGATAACACTCCCAACATGTCAAGGACTTACTCTGGCTTGCAAGCCAGAATAAAAGAAGCGTCCCTAGTAGCAGTTTACATACCCTGCTCTGCACACTCATTAACCCCTTCCATACGGATTGTGAAAATTGCCGCATATAGCACAAAACTACTTTTTTTACTCCTAATAAAGTAATTAATTTTAATATGTTTTGTCTTTTTAAGCATATTTATAAACATATTACTGATATAACATGTCTGTTTTTAAAAATATATGAAAATATCAATATATAAATTTATTGAAGTAAACTTACCTAATTAGAAGAATCTTCTTTATTATGCCATAATTATGCTATAATTACGATATAATGTCAGCTCCAATTGAGGCCGAGCATCATCAAACAATTAGGTAGACATTCCCACCCTCCAGCCATTACATTCGGTTCAGGCAGGTCTTCAAATTCAAAATTGGCACTGTCATCTGAATAATCACTGCTATCAAACTCCATATCACTTCCATCTGGTACATATTCACTACCACTGTCACTCATGCCCTCCTCACTTGACATTTTTTTATATATTATAAAACACCAATCAATTGTAAATGTATGCAAAATAATCGCTAATCACTATCTTCCTCAATCAAAACCTGATGACAACTGACACCCCACCGTCAATTGTTTCAGTAATTGGTTAAAAAAATGATGTCACTGATTGAAAAGCATTTGATTGGTTGATAAAAATGATGTCACTCACATCGAAGAGCATTACGAGACACTCAGGAATGCTCTGATAAGCATTATGAGATTTTTCTTTGAATAAATAAACTTAAGCGTGATGACTCCAATGTTGGCATCATCGCAGGGATAATCAAGACTTCCCATGATGCCAACAGTGGCATCATCGTAGAGAAGGGGTTAAATTTGATTGGACAGTGTGCAGCAAGTTGCTGTAAGGAAGCCACTGATTTTTTTTCACACTTCTCCAAAATCTTTACGTGTCTTCACTGCCTCCACTCACTGTTGGTAAATACCACAAAATCATTTTACCAAATCTGAAAATGTAACGCTAAAGAGCTTATCAGACACTTTATGGTCAGCCTGTGAAGAAGCATGTAGGAGTTTCAATAAAGACTGGGAAGAGGGTATAGAGGCACTTATGTCCATTGAAGAAGATGAATAAGAAAAGCCTTGCACATGCAGTGAAGCATCAGGCTACCTCAATCAACTGCAACACCTTGAAACTACAATTCTTTCTTTAATGTGGGGTGACATTCTGGAAAGGTTCAATGCTACTAGTAAACAGCTCCAAGCAGCTAACATTGATCTTGGTGTCATAGCAGAATTGTATGCATCATTAACATTCTATGTAAAAGATGCAAGAGACAACTTTGACTTTTATGAAGCAGTGGGAATTAAGAAATCATCTATCCATGAATATGAAGTTACAATGAAAAGAAAAAAAGAAAAGAAAACTGAGTTGATGAAACTTGTGAAGGCGAGGTAGAATTAGATGGACGGAGGAACTTCTTCATTAATACTTATCTTGTGGTACTTGACAGATTATTGTTGGAATTAAACTGTCGCAAAGATGTGTATGAAAACCTCCCTGCATAGTTTCTATTTTTTACAAAAGTCGCCACCTTGAATCTGACATATATAACTACCAATGCTATTAAGCTTTGGGAATTTTACAAGGATGACTTGGCGGAAGCATTTGTTAATGAGTGTCTTTATTTCCATGGGTTTCTTCTGAATTTAGAGAAAACTCCTACAAGCATTCTTGAGATGAGTGAGATGATCCAAGCAAAATGATTAAAAGAAGTTTACCCATATGTTGATATTACATTCAGGATCTTCCTATGTACACCAGCTTCCAACTGTTCTGCCAAAAGATCTTTTTCTGTCCTGTGATGACTAAAGAACTACCTACGGTCAGTGATGTCAGAAAATTCTCAACTCTTTAGCCATCCTTAGTATTGAATTGGAGCTCATGAGAGTTCTTAGCTATACAGATCTTATTGACTCCTTCACTGCTCAGCAATCTCAGCGGAAACTGCTTTGAGTATTCTCCAATGGTCAATTTTGTAACTAAACAAAGATTGTAAAGATAACCTACAATGCATTTCTGTTCACACATTTAAGGGATTGTTATATATATATATATAATCATAATATATATAATATATTATGATTGATATAAAAATATCTTATCTGTTAAAATATATTTTGCTAGAGTAAATACCTAAACCATTTGACTGCATTTTACTGAAAACCCTTATATCAAATACGGTAACTATTTATTGCTAAATGGTAACTTCGTAAGTGTCCGAAGGGTAGCTAAATCAGTATGGTCCTTGGTGCCAGGAAACCTAAATCCAGCCCTGCTCCTAAATGAGCTTGACTTTGTGGAACTGTAAGTGTGGTGACACCTGAAGTGGCAGCTGCACTAGATCAGACTAATGTGACTGACCAGAAAGCAGCACATATATTTTCAGCATTAGCATCCACAAGCCAATTCAGTCATAAAGTAGAACACCTGATGATCAGCCAAAGCACTATCCGCAAGGAGCAGATGGAACATCGGAAGAAGTTTGCTCATGAGATGAAGGAAAGCTTCATCCCAGCAGTTCCTCTGATCTTGCATTGGGATGGCAAAATCATGGAGGATTACTCTGGTCCTGGTCGGGACAAAGTGGACTGTCTCCTGATTCTTGTATCTGGACAAGATGTGGTGAAGTTGCAGGCAGTTCCAAAACTTCAATCAGAAAATCGGAAGTAATTGGGAGTGCCATTGTGGAGATGATAAATGAGTGGGGACTGAGGAAACAAGTGAAGGGGCTCTGCTTTGACACCACCATGTCCAACACTAGTTCAAAGGGAGGAGTTTGTGTTCGTTTGGAAACAGCTTGGGAAGAATTTATTGAACTTGGCATGTCAACATCACATCTCAGAGATACTCCTAGTGACAATCTCCAAATATTCAGCTTTTTAGTCAGTTCCAGGACTACTGGCTTTACCTCAATAAGACAGCATACTCCTCAGCAGTGGATGAAGACCTAATCCCTGTGATAAATGGATATAAAACTGAGGTAATTGCATATGCTGTTGACCAGCTGTCCAAATTTCAGCCACGCAATGACTACCATGAGCTCCTTGAGCTGATGATTATCTTCCTTGGAGAGGTCCCTCCAAGTAGGATTCATTTCTGATATCCAGGAGTAATACATCAAGCTCATTAGATGGCTTGAGCTATCTATGCCATCAAAATGTGGCTCTTCTGCAAGGAGTTTCCCCTCCAGCAGCAACAGGGATCATCAAGGCCATCGCAGTGCTATGGTGTGGAGCCACCTCCAGGAAGTAAGCCTCTTTGTCATGGCTGTCTATAGATGTCAAATACTGGTTTCAGAGTCCATCTTCAGTAGAAGCTCCAAGAAACAATCAATCTCCTAAGCAGTGCACTAGCTAACTATGCTGATAAAGATATATCTAAGGCTGTCAGCACAGCATTCAGCTACCATCTTTGGTATCTATCAGAAACATTGGTAGGCTTCAGTTTCTTCAATGACAGTGTTGCAGCATTGAAGAAGAGACAGATGGTAAATGCCCTGAAAAACAAAATTGGGTCTGAGGAGCCCCCTAAACGGATCTCTCCAGTTGGCCAGGCATGTGGGGAAAGAATTACATGATTTTGTCACCATGTCAACTCTGAAGTTTTTAAAATACTTGAACTGCCTCAAGATTTCTTGGAGGAGGAAGAGCAGAAGCAGTTCCTTCTAAAAGTCATTGAAGATCACCAGAAGGTCTTTTTGTCACCAACGAAGAAGTCTGCCATCATGCGAACCAAGCAACAATGCTTATCTTGCATCTATCTAATAATATATGTCATGTAAATTGTCAATGAAGAAATTACAATATTTTGTTTTTGTACAATACACATTATTTTTTAAATAAAATATCCCCCCAACACGGATGGTTGTGGACCACAGTCATTAGCGGGGATGGGGCTAATGACCTGTTGTGTGAAGGGAACACTTATTACAATGTTTTAATAATTTAATTTGTCAAAATGGACAGCATGCTTTTCACATAACAGCTCCATTTTTTTTAAATGTGTCCCAATAGCAATAAAATGGATGGAGGTCTTATCAAAAAAAACAAAATAGCTTTCAGCAAGTCCTAAATACATGCTGATCTCAAAATTTTTTAGTGTATCATTTTTTAAGCCATTGGCACCAAATGCTGGGTTGGCATTTACAACAGATATTCTGACATCAGATTTATAAGAAGACCATAATATATATGTGACATTGGGTCTGGGTAGTAGTTGGATGGGAGACTGTCCTCCGTGCCCAGATTATGTAGTGACCTGTGGTTCAGATCCAGCATAAAGCTGTAGGTCTCCTCTGTCATATGACCTCAGATGTTGCGGAGGTGGTTAAACAACTTATATATATATATATATATATATATTATATATATATATATATATATATATATATAGAACTATATAATTATAAAACTATAGAATGTATACTTACATAATTTTATTGGGGTGATATCAAGCTGTTCAAGAGTCTTGTCTAGCTGCTCTCTTTCAAAGTATGCTTCTTGAACATTCATGCACTTAGATGAAGATTTTTGTGGTGAAGGTTCAGGTGTACAAGTATCACTTCCTGAACTTATTTTCTTGCTGAATAACTGTTATGTTTTATCATTTTATTGATTTTCTTCAAACACTTTGTACAAACTTTTGATGAATGAATGAAGTCGTGTACAGGATCATTATTTTCAATAACATGATTTGGGAGTGACCTCAAAGCACTCTCAATAACGTTTTTGTATGTTTTGAATGGGTTACAGCAATGATAGGTATAGTCTTTACATTTAGTTGCCATTTTCTATTAAGTACCATACGTAGCTATGTACTGTGAATTTTTGCAAAGAAAAATATGCTTCCTAAGCACACTTCCTTTGATTACTCACTAGTATTTAACACTAGTTATGTTAGCTTTTGATTCAGGCTATCTTTATTAATTAATGTAGGTATTTTTAAATAGCTTTTGAATAGACTATCTCTACTTATTTATACATTTTGTATCCTTTATATACTTACATAGACATATATATAAAAAATATATTGCTGCATAGTTGAATAAGAAAATAGTAAAATAATTTTATATTTGACAATTTGTAAAAAATTTAATTTTTTTCAGTGAAATTATCACTATTCAAATCTCAAAACACATAGTTTACACCTAAATACACAGCAACTTCTTAAATGCCACTTATACAGATAGAGTTTGGGCTTAATCTGATATGAACATTTTTAAAAAATCCATTGAGGTGGGGGTAAAACCCCCCTTTAATAATACAAATTGTCAACTTTTTTACTCCCCAACTAAGCTGCTATTCATATCTACACATTTAATATTTGACAAATTACCTTTCAAATGCAATTTGAATCATTCTTCTATCTCAATTAGGGGCTAAGATATGGTAATTTGAAATTTGGGGGTCCCTGAGAACCCCCCAAAGTTGGAAGGGCCATAACTTTTGAACCATAAGTCTGATCAATCTGAAACTTGAGGTTTTTTAATATAGACAACAAATTACAGGAAAATTGGAAATGGTGTGGTGTTAAGCACCGCATGATCTGTCCTGGAATTACCCACCTTATTCCCAGTCATGATCCCTATGTATCCTTGTGTGTATAATTGATTTGAGTGTCTTCAGTCCCAAGTTCAAGCATTGTGCTCATCCCATCAAGAATGGGGAATGAGTTATTAAATAATGTATATATGTACACTACAGTATATTAATAAAAAATAATAGTTTGGGGTCACTTTCCTATGTTACTTTTATGTCTACAGTCCTATACTTTATTTTTACCATATTTCTGGTCAACTATTCTATCATCTGTCTAGTTTCTATAAGATTTTAACACAGTCAAAATGCTAAAACGATTAACTGTAAAAATGACTAAACCTGAAGCTACTTATCTTGCTCAAAGCAAAATAACTAAATAACCAACCTTTTTTGTGGCAATTATTTAGTCATATGATATTCCATAAATTCCTAAATTTTAGGCCTTTAAACTTTTCCAAATTAAAAATACTGAAGAGAGTCAATAAATAATGTTAAACAAAGTTACCACAAAATAATAATAAATAAAAACCTTCGTGTCCGAGTCTTATTCTTTCTGGAGAGTTGCAATGTGCTCTTGACTTCTTGTGACGAGACTTATCCGAGAGAACAAATCCCGCATTCATTTGATGGCTCTTTGGGGAATGGGACCCGGAGAATGAGAGTTGTCCACATCAATCTTCCAATATGATACTTGAAGTGAAAAATATACTTCTTAGATATTATTTTAAAATCTGTACTCAACGAGCTTAACCTTTCAGTCACAGTAGAAGTCAATGAGAAATAATAATATACATTGTACTAAACCACAACATTTGTACAAATGCTTCTAGATGTTTAATATCTGCTTTAGTTTTGTTGTCAGAAAAGTAATCCAAAATGTTTGTAATTTAAGTGACTATTAATAAAATATTTGGTTTTCAATAAAAACAAATTAAACTTTTGGTTTAAAGAAAAAAATTTGTGAATGAAAAGGTTAATAATGTCAGAGTGCCAGATAGGCTATATAATGCATTAGTATCTTACTAACAGCAAACTCATCCACTAATCATTTTATCACTGAAAATAAATCAATATTGTGGATACCCCCTAATTCATTTTGTGCTTTAATTCAATTCACATTCAAAGTACAAATTATTTGAGAAAATTTTGTACTTTTCCAAAAAAATGAGAAATAAGTGGGAAAAGTACAAAATTGAAATAGCAGAGAAAACTTCATACTTTTCTCCCCCAAAAATGTGAAATAAGTGAAAAAGTATGAAATCAAAATAGTGGAGAAAATTTTGCACAGTGAACAAATTAACCCAAATACAGGGGTCCTCATTATCCGAGTCCCCCCCATTTACACAGCCATATAATTGTAGAACCATACGGATAAATTCCCGCACTTAAGAGGTTTCCACGGAAAATGTACATGGAATGCGGAAGCACAATGGAAAACCATTTAAATTTCCCTCAGACTTGCTGTCTCACTCGCTTTCCCGTACCTCCAACACTCCACCCCTAACCCCAACGCCACACGCTCTCAGTCTCTTGCTAACCATTGCCAGTGCTGAACCCATCTGCAGTTTTCTGGTGTTTTCGTTCTGATTTTGTTGATTTTTTGCGCTATTGTTGCAAACATGACTTCAAAGCGTACTGCTAGTGGTAAAGCAGCTACCGGCCCTAAAAGAAAGCGTACCAGCTATGGGTTAGATGTGAAATTAAATGTCATAAGCGCAAGAAAAATGGTGAACAAGTGATAGACATTGCGCGTGCTCTTAACATCCCCGAAACTGCACATGCTTTGACATGTTGGGGGGAGTACAAAAAAGTGCAATAGATTTTATGAAAGTGCAAATTACAGGGCACATTTCATACTTTTTAGGGGAGTAGAAAAAGTGTGAATTAGGAATGATAGACTTTCTGAAGGTGCAAATTATACAACACATTTTGGTTAATTCATAAATTCCCTTAACTCAACTGGAGTAGAGGCCCAAAAGCGTCAAATTAGGGATATCCACTGTAATGCATATAAGCCAAATTAAACATCAGACTAGAAATTCTGGTAAGTAGCACAAACAGACACACTGTTCAAGAACCAAGGCAAGCATCCAAGTGTCATTTGTGAGAGAAATTATTTTCAGTAATATAAACTTCATCCTTTCTTCAACTCTATTATGTATGGACACAAAGGCAAAGGAATATTTATCAAAGAGAAAGGTTTAGCAAGTTTAGGTTCAACGAGAAAAATAAAAATAAAGGGGGAAATATTCAGAAAATCTTAAGTGGAAAAAAATGCTGGAAAATTAGACAAAAACAAGAATCAAAAGAACTTTGAAGAATTCAGAACCATTTGGGAGAGGCTACAGTACCATATTAATAAGCTGTACAACTTACAAATTTCTTCTTGATAAAAGCACTTCCTAATGCAAACACACTGTATTTAGAGTTTCTCCTTCACCAGGTTAAAACAGAATGCATTTATTAAACTTTGTTCTTACCCATCAGCTATTCTATGATTGAAGAAAGAAGTCCTTACAATGCAACAACATTAATTACAAAATCATAAAAAATTTGAGAGGCACAGCTACCAGTTTGCACTGAGAACTGAGTGCATACACCACACTGCGCTGTGGCCAAGTTAGCAGAGTCCACTGAAATTATGAAATTTTACACTGAGATTCTGAATCTTATATCAGCAAAAATCTTGCATACATTAAAATCTCAAATACATACGTGGCAGAAAATCAATAATGTATCTGAATTTAGGTATGGAACAAAGTAAAGAGAATTTTTACGCTACTTATGACACATTTTATGAATTATAACTACATTTTAAAAAAAATAAAGTACAAATTAATTTTTCATCTCCCTAAAAGTTTTAATAGTAGTAAGTTCATATTTTGTAGGTTTAAATAATTAGCCTAACTACTTACAGCAAATAAGAAGAATTCCAAGCCATCCCAAGATGAACAAATAACATCTGAGAACTTTTAGTTTCTTGTACCATCTCATAAAAAAGTTTTATTTTCAAGTCAGAAGAATAACTTTGATAAATTTCCTTTATTATTCAGTTCTTATTTCTCTTAATTCTGTGGGAATTCATGTAGGGAAAAATATAAATTGTTATACATAAGTTAGAAAACAGAGAAGATCCTACCATACCTTAAACAAGAACCTTTATAAAATGAGCTACTCTATACTCAGTAGCTATTATTATTATTATTATTATTACAGTTGACTCTCAACTATCCACATGTTAACTATCTTGAAACATCAACTATCCACACAAAATTGACTAGAGACTACTTTCATTAGTACCAAGGTGCTGAAGACTACCTTCATTACCATGGTAACAAATCTGCAGCCTGACAAAGATGGAATTGATGATGAAGATTAAGCAGAAATGGAAAAATCAGCACAATAAATACAATACAGTGATCCCCCAACCTGCATGATGTCCGATGAGCACAAATTCAGGGATAGGACAAGGGCATTTCACTACCCTTTTTTCCATCTGCACAAGCTAATATTCAAAGATATATCAGCATGAATTTTTTAAAATTGTTGTAAATACTAGGGATGTACCGATATACCAGTAGTTTTTATCCATATTGGTATCAGCCAATATCTCAAAAGTAAAATTTTTCCAAAATTATGAATAAAAGACTATTTAGAGAAGTGGTTTCCCAACTTTTCTCCTTCATTACCCAAACTCTTGATTTCCTTCATCTGTATTACCCCCTTCAAAGAAAGCACACACAAAATAACAATACAAAATACATACACAATATATATATAATATATATATATATATATATATATATATAATATATATAATATATAATATATATATATATATATACATATATATATATACATACATACATACAGAGTGTCCGAGAATTATCTGTACAATTTTTGGCTGTTATTAAAAGTCAACCATGAAGTGTAGCAATTCCAGTGCTGTCCCATTTTACAGAGAATCTCTAAGTTTTTTCTGATACCAAGTTGACAAGTTTTTTAGAAATTCTAGTGTGTCCGAACATTATCTATACAATTTCATCTTTTAATAAAATTCTTGATAACACACAAAATTCTTAAACAAGATTATTTAGAATCTGTATTTTCAAAAGTTTCTTTTATTAAAGTAACGTTGTTACAAACATTCGATATGTGCACCATTAGTGATTCGCAAAACATCCAATCGATACTCCAAATGTTGCCATGTACGCTGCAGCATATCCACATCAATTCGCTCAATAGCAGCTGTAATTCTTGCTTTTAAATCATCAATGTCTGTCACCCGCGTACATTTCTAAAAAACTTGTCAAAACGTGATATCAGAAAAAACTTAATGAGATTCTCTGTAAAATGGGACAACACTGGAATTTCTACACTTCATGGTTGACTTTTAATAATAGCCAAAAATTGTACAGATAATTCTCGGACACCCTGTGTGTATATATATATATATATACATTCAACTGCAAAGAACACGCAGTATAAATAACGTAAAGAACGACGCTTGTATAGGAGATATTCCGCGCAAGACGAGAGAGAGAAAACGGAACAAATGAAAAAATGAAGTAACCACCTGGGAATCGAACCCGGGATCTTCCAATTGCCGGTCAGACGCGATACCATTACACCATGGACTTCACTCTTCCAAATGCCGTAATTCTTCTACATACTCGCAGAAACCAATGCCCCAAGGGGGCACCTCCCGCATGCCGTAACATTATATACATTCAACTGCAAAGAACACGCAGGAATTCAAAACAACAGGATCGAGTTGAAAAAGACCTTTGCTTATGTTGAAGTTATTTGTTAGTTGGATAATGGCAGACTCAAGAATATTTCTATTAACAATGTTGCTAGAGTGGAATAAAACTGAAGCATTGTTCCAATCAATACAGTGGGATAACTCTGACAAATGGACAAAAAGGGCACTGGACAATTGTCCTGTTCTAATGGAATATTGATGCTGTTCTATACGTGTGTGCAAATCCTTTCCCGTCTGACCTATGTAAAAGGAATCACATTATTTACAACCAATTTTATAGATAATGCCTGAATTATTGGTAGGGCTATTTTTTACTATGATATTTTTCACAATATTGTTATGAAAATACTACATTAATATCCAAAAGTTTAAATACATTAGCAATGCCTAAAAAGCCCGGGAAAAATGGAAGTACTAAAATATTTTTTGACAAAGTACGAGTGTTATTATTGACGCGATAGAAAGTTCGTTTTGCCTTGTTGAGACAAGATTCCATAAACGCAGATGGATAACACAGATCACTTCCAATACCGTTGATTTTTTCTAATTCAGCATCGATGTATTCCGGACTGGCGATCCTAAGGGCGCGGAGAAACATTGAAGAAAAAATGGCCTTCTTAGTGGGGGTGTCATGTCCCGAGTAAAAGTGTACGTAGGACAAATTGTTTTTTTTTTTCCGATAGATACTAAACTTAAAACCTGGGCTTTCCCTATGTACACGCACATCCAAAAATGGGATTGAATTGTCTTGTTCCACTTCTAAAGTAAACTTAATAGAGGGGATTTGATCATTTAACTGAAGGAGGAAGTTATCCAGGTCACGATTCATGGGCCAGATACACAAAATATCATCGACGTACCGCAACCAAGGGATGCCAACCCCCAGGATTCTCGGAATGTAAGTAATTTCGAAAAACTCCATATAAATATTGGAGAGGAGGGGCGACAAGGGGTTGCCCATGGCCATCCCAAAAACTTGTTGATAATGGAAGATTAATAATTAATAATTGTGCTTTCCACGCGTAACATTGAATTTATTAATTATAGGTCTAAAAGTGCAGCAGTAAATTTTATTTTTATTTCGGCGGCCAATGTGAGTTACGGTACACATTTTACGAAAGCTGGATATTATTATAATTATTTTTGAATTACAGAAATTGGTGTAGAAATTTTTCATATAGTTTCTTTACGTTTTATAAATGCATTCAATTTTATTTTTATAGGTAGGCCAATTTTTATTTTTCTTTCTTCCAGTTCAATGACAATGGTAAAATTTTTATTTGGGATATAGACTGTATTCTAAAAAGGATGTTTTGATTTGATATTTTAATTTGGGTATTAGAAATGAAAAATGTCCTTTTTTTTTAGTTAGAGCGTTTGCATAGAAAAAATTACAAAATTGTCAGGATATAATGCAGTTTCATTCGGTTACGTAGGGATATTTGTATAGAGGTTCGCTTATAAACAAAGCGACCGCTCTCAATTAGGCAATGTTTTGTGTTTGTTTACAGTAGGTTCCGTGTATTTTTGAGTGCATATTATCTATTATTATTTAGTATAACTATGCAAATTTGTAGTTTCACTTGGAAATGATAAATTACTGGGATTTTTGTGATTTGCAAACCATACTGGGGTTTCTGTTGAAGGAGAGAGTTGTCTCTCAGATGTAATTTGTGAATTGCGAGTTCAATTCATATGAAATTTAGAGTTTCAAGTTGGAATTACTGTATTAAAATAATTTTTGGTAGTAATATTTAATTTTTTTTACTTTTTAATAACTGTTTTGGAAAATTATTATTGTTGAAACCTTCAGTCGGGGGTTAACTAATGCATTTGAAACATTGGCTCAAGTGTACACTCGGAAATGGAGCCTTCTAGATAGCCAGTAACGTTTTTGTGGCATCTTTGTGTGCTCCTCCTCAAAGGGCAAGAGGGTTCATGATTGTCAGAGAATGGATGACATGAAGTTTCTGGGTTCATTTTTGTCTTTTGTATTTAAAAGTATTGATGTGATTTCTGACGGTAGTTTGAACAATAATAGTTCTTAAATTATACTAACAGTTACTATGTATGGGCGCTTTTATATTTATACTGTACAATTTTGTTTCGTACATTTTATGACTTTTTTTTATCTTCGCTGTAACTGCCATAAGTGACCTTATTGGTAGCTAGATTTGATTAAATTTTTGCGAAATTCTGATATTTGTCCTTTTTTTTTTCCCGTGAATTTGGCCAGAGCAAATGTGTAGTTAGTATTTCGAAGTGAACTGTCGAGAAAATTCGATAAATTAAATATGAAATGATAAGCAGTACATAAACATGTTTCGAATAAACTTTTTTTCAAAATTTCAAAGGCTCGGTTTGGAGACAACCAAGTTGAATCCGAGTTCCATCCAGTGAGTTTAGTCGACCGGATAGGTGATCGATCACCAATGAAGAGAGAGGAGAAACCAACTACGGAGGGACTTGGCGCAGGATGGTTTCGGAAGAGAAGAGATAGAAGAGAGGAACCGAATGCGCAGGGACTTGGCGCAGGACAGTTTCGGAAGAGAAGAGAAATTTACATGTGCAGGGTCTTGGCACACGAAAGTTTCGATCGAAGATGGTCTACTGGTATTTTTCGGGCAGTAGCTGGTCATGCTGCTCGAATGCTTCACTAAATATGTGTCGTAGCACGCGGTAGGCAAGCCACGTGAGCTTGAATGGGTGTTTATGACTGTACTGTCCATACAGACATACAGTAGGTTCGTTGGGAAACGGCCTACGGCGGAGTGATCGTTTGATTGTTGCCAGTAGAAGAGTCTTTCAGCTGGACGTAGGAAGAGCAGCATTCACCGACAAAAGTGGAGATGAGACAAGGCGAGTTTCTTCATCGACTTCTAGAATTGCAAATTCCGTCCAATTCCAGCACATGGTCCCGCTTTCAGTATATCTCCCCCCCTGATCCTTTTAGAATTGGACGTCTCTTGTTTTTTTTTTTTTCGCCATTTGGAGAGAGAGCGGAACCATTAAAGCATGCTGCCCTGTTGCATGTTGATTGATGCAATCCCTTGCATTCTAGCGAAGTGAGCAGGAGAGCTGCGATTGAAAATTGAAGTCCGTTGTCAGCATGCGGAGTGATCTAAACAACGTCCAGCAAAGTAATGTACTGATTATTATGTAATGAAATTAGAAGTGAAAGGGTGCAATTATTGCCCATATTTGTTGCGTTTTTCGTGAAATAGTATGTGCGCTCTTGGTCAGTATTTTATGTAAACTTTTGCTTATTTTTTTTCTATGTTGCCCTGATAGTAACTGTATAACTATACAAATAATTGTTTCGAATGTAAAGCGATCTTTGATGAGGAATCGCTGGAATAGATTGTGAACTTGGGATTTGTGTAGCCACTGTAAGAAAATTTTCCATTATTTTTCTTGGCATGTATAGATTAGTTACAGGTTGTAATTTAATTATTTATTAGTGTGAAATGTTATTTTATGCAAATGTGAACATTATAAAGTTTTCAATTTTTATAAAATGATACAAAATATCTGACGGTGAAATTTGTCATTCTAATTATTTCTTGTCTATTTCTAAACTCAATTTGACTAAATAAATTTATATTAATAAGTTTTCCTAGTGTCAAACTTATTTTCAAGGGGGTGAGGCGAGTGTAGTAATGCCTAGTTAAGAAGATTAATAATGATATTTCTTAAAGATTATAATGTTTTTTATAAATGTTCAAATTACGATAAATTATTGTTTGTTTGGATTGAAATTGTATTTAATGAGAATGTTTTGGGTTGTTTTTTGAAATTATAATGATTTGTAATAAATTTAATAAAGGGCACCGAGAGAAATGGCTGAGTATTTCGAATTAAACTTTTAATATAGTTTTTATATAGTCGTTTTGGAAGAGATAAATTTAAGATGTCTGTTGTAACTTCTCAGAGATTTGTAACAGTTTTTTATATGGGTGTGGTGTGTGTGTCGGTTGGGTATGGGGGAATTGGGGAAGAAGTGGGGGAAAACCCTCTACAAGGGTACCATAAGTTCCTACATACGGGGAGTTGAATTCTAGAGGCTGTTCAGGCAAGATCACAGGTTGTTGGGGCTCTCAAAATTTTGTAAGTATAGCTTGTCAGTTTAATGTAAATTGAAAATTACCAAATTCTCTCTCTCGGTGCTGTTTTATGTATTAACTTTCGACCTCGCCCTAATCGCCTGTAAATGTAAATTAATTTAGTATCTAAATAAAAACTAAAATAAGCCTACCGGTGCGTTCTTTCGAAAATCCTTAAGGTTGTGTCGGTGTTAAATTCGACTGTTATAGCTGGACAGATACTTAATTACCTGTTGTATCCCTCATATATCGGCTAAATAGGCTCTTTAATAATCTAAACACTACAATATATATATATACATATATATATATATATATATATATATATATATATTTTTTTTTTTCTCTTTCTGTAACCTATATATAGGCTGTAATTCTTTATGTACTTCAGTGTTCCTGAGGATGTCATTAGACGAAACGCTTGAGCACCATCTGTGTTTCCTTTCCTTCGTGGTTTGATTCATCATAAATATTTTTCACGTGTTACTTTCGTGAAATAATTTTCATATATATATATATATATATTTATATATATATAATATATTATATATATATATATATATATATATATATATATATATAATATATATATTATATATATAATATTATATATATATATATATATATATATATATATATATATTATTTTTTTTTCTCTTTCTGTAACCTATATATAGGCTGTAATTCTTTATGTACTTCAGTGTTCCTGAGGATGTCATTAGACGAAAGCGCTTGAGCACCATCTGTGTTTCCTTTCCTTCGTGGTTTGATTCATCATAAATATTTTTCACGTGTTACTTTCGTGAAATAATTTTCATATATATATATATATATATATATATATATATATATATTATATATATATATATATATATTATATATAATATATATATATATATATATATATATATATATACATATACACACACAATTTTATTTAAACTTGATAAATATAAGACACAGTATATATTAGCAATGCTCACCTTTCAAACCTCTGTCGAGAACTAAAAAAATTTACTTGTTTGTGGGTGAAATAAACTTTTACTTGTTACTACTAAGCAGGCAAAATAAAAAATACAAAATAATAATAAATCAAACCAAGCAAACAAAACCAAAATCTGAATGATCCTGGACTCAAATATATATATGGTACAATATTTACCAGCAGGTAAACAGGAATTATGTATTTCATAATTGTGCTTGCAAGACAGTGGCAAAATTAATTTCCACAATTACATTATGTTCAGATTCAATCTGCGATTTTTTTTTTTTTTTTTAACTGCCACCTCCATTACCCTGCTAAACACATATCAATTGCTTTCCCATGCTGCAGTTCTACATGACTAGTATAAAAAAACTATATAGGGTTGTGGTTTATTGCTGTCACCCTCATCCACTGGAAATTTCCAGCAGATATATTGTAGAGTTGAACAGCAAAAACACTACATTTTTTCGTTAAAAAGTTGGGTTTGTGGAGGTCTTCAAAAGACCTTCTTAAGTAGTGTTTTTTTGCTAATGTTTAATTTATATGCCTTCTGTATTTAGTGCTGCCTAATGGTAAAGGAAATTACCATACTTTATTTCATTGGGCCTCGCTTCTGGATGTAGGGTGTGTGGCACTCTTTCGATGCCAGTGATGGAGTTGCGCAACAAGTTTGTTTGGTTTAATTAATATAGGCAACACTACACTTAAATACCTGAAGGAATATGCCTATCCTTTTGAGTTATTAGGTTTATATTACTTGGTATTCACTCAGAACTTATAGGAAGATTAAGTATATCTCCCTTGCTTAAAGCATAGCTTGGAACTAAGCAGCTCTGATGAGCTATATGAATTTCTTTTTCTTAAGAATTTGCTGACTTTACAAAGTCCCCACATGTCTAATTTTTGTGTTTTCATTATTTCTTCTCTTGAAGTAATTTTCATGAGTCAGCAATGGAAAATTTTGATACGAAATAATACATTTTTCTTGTTATGTGGACTCAATGCCTCCATATTGGGTCCCATGTATGGCAATTATTTTAATTCCCAATAGGCTATGTCACCAATCTTGAGGCAATTTTGTAGTTATTTAAATCAATAAATTAATAATTTGTATTTAATTATGAAATAAAGGTACCATATATGATACCATATTGTAGGCATGTATAATTTTCCATATACGGGGGGGGGGGGTTGTTATACATTAAATTACATTTTTGGATAAACTGTGTTTCAAACTATGTGAAATGAGTTAAAAAGAATGAAGTAGGAACATAGAAAGAGAAAGGTTACTCAAGACCTATTTAAATATAAAAGTTCAAGAGGCCAAATTCTCAAGTTTAGTTAAAGTTATGTAAATCAGTTTAACTCCCCTTGGTATAGTGATGTGAGTCGTTTTTTATTGTGTCATTTTTTATTGTGTCATTTTTTTTGTCATTTTTTTTTTTTAAAACGAAGGTAGTCTGTTTTTTTTTTGTTTTTTATTGTTTTAAACTTATTCCATATTTTTTTTCCTTTAATCTAATAAGTATATTAGTATTACCTATAATTTACTATACTACCATGCTTATACGGTTATACCTAGTATATATACTATATAGTCATCTTTTAGAAAAATTGAATCACGCAAAAAGTATATAATAGAAAGGAAAAACAAACCCTCATTTTTTATATGTATATATATTTTTTAACTAGAACATAAAACATTCTTCCTCATTTCAAACAATATACATAATTGTGATTGGCAAGAGTACCAGTATATATATTCCAGATAGAAAAGGAAAATATTCACCTTTTTTTGAACCTTTTTGTTAACCTACATTTCCATGGAAGAATCATCACTAGATTGGGTAGAGCATATATGCTAGTTTCAATATCACAGGTACTGGTATAATATCCATAATACTGGTATAAAACAATAGATATAATTGTGATTGGCAAGAATACCAGTGTATATATATTATTTTTTTTTTTTTTTAAGTTCGGGAAGAACCGATTCGCCTCTATTTAAAAGGGCATATCTCGGCGGAAAAACAAAGAAAAAGTGATATATATATATATATATATATATATATATATATATATATATATATATATATATATATATTATATATATATATATATATTCCAAATAGAAAAATAAAAAAAATATAAATATTCATCTCTTTCTTTAACCTTTGTGTTAACCTAATGCTGTTTAACTTTCATTATCTGATTCTATTCCATTGAAGAATCATTATCACTAGATTGATTAAAGCAAATAGTTTCAATATCACAGGTACTGGTATTTATTGCAGATTTGGATGTTGATGAAGCCAATGTAGCACCATGTTTTACTTCACTTTCTTGGAATTTTGCATTTTGGGATATAAATACTAGCTTTGCTGCTCTGTCTGTGCTTAATTGGTTTCTTTGGCTGTATGGATATTACTGTATGTGCTAAATGATCTCAGAGGTAATGAAAGGGCGAAATAGAGGTGTATGAGTTTGTGTAGGTATATATGTGAGTATGCATGCGTATGTATCTGGAATTCTGGATGTATGCATGTGTATGGGGTATACAATAGATATAAATGTTATATAAGTATTTATGTATATATTGGTATATATGTATATGGGTGTATGTGTATGTATATATATATGGATGGTCTCGTGAGGGGGGGAATATGTCATCGCGGGTCTAAAGGATAGTTAAGTGGGAGATTCAAAATCCGAGGCATGGATGGGAGAGTCCTGGGAAGGTTGGACAATGGGCAGTCAGCTCCCAGCCAGTGTTCTCGCAAGTTTAATGGATCTCAAGATACAAGACTTTCAGTGCAAGAAAGAGGCCAGTTTTTTCTGTAAATAGGCTGAAAAGGACATTCTATACTGGTACCATATGGCCTATTTTATTATTTATTTATTTATTTTTATAATATATATCATTGCAAAAGTATACCTTATAATTAAATTGGCAATATCTATATTTAAAAAAAAAAAAAAAAAAAAAAAAGAGATTTTTTTACATCACTACCTTGGTATAGGAAATTAATGGAATTAAAGTAAAATTATTAAGCATTTTAACTTTGCTCATTAAACAGGCCTGCGATGGTTTTGTTGTCCGAAATATCTTATCACTTATATAGTAATTTTTGTACACTGATTCTGGAAATAATATTCATTTTTCCCCATCATGTACAGATTTTTCACAAAATGTCATATTTCATATGTAAGTAACTTTCATTACATTTTCATTAAAAACTACTGCCTATAAATGCTTCGTTTCACCAAGACATCAAAGAAATACAGAAGAGATATCAGGGAAGGTGGGACATCAGGATCTACAGATGCTAAGGCTAACAAAGACCCTAAGATCCACTCTAAGGTTAGCCCGAGAGAAAGGAAAGAGTAGGGCATTAAGAAAAGAGAAGAGAATAAGGGGTTAAGTAAGGAGGAACACCTATCACTCGTGGGTTAACATTCATTCAGAAAGAGAGAAAAAAGACTCGCCATCATCATCCACCAGCCACTGCTGACAAGTCAGAAAAATAGTCAGAGAAAATATGAGAGGGGTGAAAGATGAAAAGAAGTAAAATAAGAACGCTTACAAACCATGCAAACACAGTCTTAACTCACTGTCATACCATACAAAAAAAAAAAAAATAGGTAAAGTTAAACAAAAAGTGGGTTAGTTTACGCTACAAGCTACATCTACATTCGTGTTAGTCTAATTTTTTTTTTTTTTTTTTATTGCTGGCATCACACGCTGACATGTCACAAGCTGGCATTAATCGTCAACAGACTCATCCTCTACCACCACCCTCAGAGCTCCTGTTGCTAATTGTTTTTTTATTTTAAATGTTAATATTTTTAAAATGTCTGTCAAGACGGTTCTTAAACACATTAACGCTGGTAGAGTTCACGACGGCGCGGGAAGATTATTCCATTTATCAATTACTTTAAACGTAAAGAAGTTTTTAGCGATATTAGTAATGAAACGTCTGCCACGCAACTTAAATCCGTTATTACGAGTATTACTATTATCGAAAGTGAACAATTTGTCAAAATTTACGTTATCGATGTTATTAACGATTTTGAAAACTTCAATAAGCTCCCCCTTAATCTCCTAGTTTCGAGTGAATACAAGTCTAACTCTTTAATCCTATCTTCATAAGGCTTGTTGCGCAATGACGGAATTAGTTTCGTGGCACGACGCTGAACCCTTTCTAACCTATCAATATCCTCACGCAAGTACGGGCACCAAAACTGAACGGCATATTCTAAATGAGGCCTGACTAGGGACTTGTAAAGGGGCAATATAATATCCTTCGATTTAAATTCGAAATTACGCGCTATGAAGCCTAACATCCTATTAGCTTTTGCGCAAGACTCCAGGCACTGGTTCCTAACCTTTAAATCCTTAGATACGCGTACGCCTAAATCTACTTCCTCGTCAACGCTCGCCAACTCCTATCATCCATCGTGTACGTGTAATTATTGTTACGAGAACCTATATGCAAAACTTTACATTTGTCTACGTTAAATTGCATCTGCCACTTATCCGTCCACTCCATAATCCTATTTACATCGTCTTGGAGCCTATTTCTATCGTCCTCGTTAACAACCTTACCGCCTATTTTAGTATCGTCCGCGAATTTTGACACGTTACTAGTCAATCCTACATCTATGTCGTTAATGTAAATTACGAATAGCAATGGGCCTAACACTGAACCCTGTGGGACACCGCTACCTACATCCAACCACCCCGATTCACTACCATTAACTACGACCCTCTGCTCCTAGCACGAAGCCATTCTTCTAACCAGTTAGCTACCTGACCGCGTATACCGTGCGCTTTGACCTTCGCAATTAATCTCCTATGCGGAACTGTATCGAACGCCTTTTTAAAATCTAAATAAATAACGTCAGCCGCTCTATGCCTATCGTATTCGCGCACTATTTCGTTATAAAATTCTAACAAATTAGTTAAACAAGATCTATGGCGTCGAAACCCATGCTGACTACTATTAATCAAATCTCTACTTTCTAAGTGATCGATGATACGATCCCTAACTACGGATTCCAAAAGTTTACCGACAATTGACGTTAAGCTAATGGGCCTATAATTGCTAGCTACTGCGGTCGCCTTTTTTAAAAATGGGTGACGTTAGCTAATTTGAAGTCTTCAGGAATAATCCCCGTTTCGAGTGACTGATTAAAAATCTTCGTTAAGGGGCCTACGATAACGTCTTTCAAATGTCTGGGATAAAAAGCGTCAGGGCCTGGAGCCTTGCTAACTTTTAGCCTATCGATATAATGCGCAATCTCACCCTCGTAAACAGTTATTTCATCCAAAATAGTCTCGCTACTAAATGGAACGATATCGTCCACGTCGGGGACATTATTTACGTCTTCTACGGTAAAAACTGTCGCAAAAAAGTTATTGAAAATACCCGCCATCGCCTGAGCGTCAGAAGCCAAAGCGCCATTAACATCCACTAGAGGGCCTATGTTATCTTTTATCGGCTTACGATTATTGACGTATTCAAAAAACTTTTTTGGATTATGTTTACTATCCGCAGCTATAAGTATCTCTAAATTACGCTTGCATTCCTAACTGATCTTTTAACCTGACGTCTAAGCTCGATATATCTATTAAAGTTAGCTGCCGTGCCATTGCGCTTATTAAGTCTATACGCTCTATTACGCTCGTTTGAACTCGCCTATTTCCCTAGTCCACCACTTCCTACCATGATTTCTAGCGCGCTTGGGCCTACGAGGAATAAACTCCCTTTCAATATTCCTAAAACTTTCTTTAAACGCCACCCAATGCAAATTTGTGTCATTACCCATAAATAAGTTATCCCAGTCCACTACTCTCATCCTATCCGCAAAACTATCAAAATTAGCCCTACGAAAATCAGGGACTTCTATTACGTTACTATCCTTAGTGTTTTCTATCAATAACTTAAACCTAAGAATTTGATGATCACTACATCCTAAACTCTCGCCTACTTCTAAACCTTCGACTATATTCTCGCCGTTCGTCATCACCAATCTAAAATATTGTCACCGCGCGTTGGTTCGGTAACTATCTGTCGTAAAAAGTTATCTTCCATAAACTCAATCAATCTCAAACCCTCCTCATTACCAGTAAAATCTCATAATTAACATTAGGGCAGTTAAAGTCTCCGACAATTATACTATTCCGATTGTCAATAAAGTTACCAAGAAGTGAGTAAAATCTAGTATCTGTATCGAGGGGTTGAACGGGAGGTCTATAAACAACAACAAAATTAAAACTAATACTACGCGCCCTAACTTCAACACATATCGCATTAATTGCTGCCGGAAAATCTAACTTAACCTCGATAGCCCTAAGGGAATTACGAATGTACAGCAAAACGCCGCCACCAAACCTATGTAACCTATCATTAGTAAAGAGTTTAAAACCCGGTATATCAAGTTCCCCCAACAAGTCCCGAGTCACGGTATTTAACCAAGTTTCAGTGATAGCAACTATATCGTAGTTGCCGGAATAAATTATCGCCTTAAATTCATTTAATTTATTTCTAATACTACGCGCGTTACAATAAAAGACGTTTAAGTTATTTTTTACCACGGGCCGCGTTTTAAACTATTTTTCACGTCGGGCCCGCGTTCCCCGGACCCACAACGTTTAAAGAAGGCTTCGACCTATACAGCTTTCGCACGTTTTCGTCTATTAACCTACCTAGCCTAGCATTACCTATTTCATTAAAATGCACCCCATCTTTTATAAAAAGGCTAGGATCACTGAATTCGGACCACAGCTTTACGAAGGGTACATTTTCCTCAGCACAAATCTCTTCTAATTTATTATTCAAAAATATTGTTTTTGACGTAATCCTAAGACCCAACCCGTGCCTAGGGGTAATACCTAGAACTAAAGACCTATCTGACCTCGCCTTCAGGGACCTAATTAACCCCCTATATCTCTCCAAAAGGTCAGGCACTCTCGTATCGGGCCTATACGAGTCGTTGCCTCCTACCATCGTCACCAACATCGAGTGACGGGAGGCAACGTCAATCCTATCCACTTCGTCTCTAACTCTGTCAACCCTGGCCCCTGGGAGACAGACCCTCCTCCTCTTGGTTGGATGCCGTTCAACGAACTCTTTGTCCATGTGGCGCACTAAAGAGTCCCCAATTAAAATAGTTTCCCCCATTCACGTCCCTTTCCAAATGGGCGAAAGGGTTCGAAACCTCGATAGGGGGGGGTTCCTATCACCTAACGTACGCGGCCTAGCTCCACCCTTAACTTCTCTAAATCCCTATCTACTACTCTCGGACCAACCTTAACCCCTTCCTCAACTCTATCCAACCTTCCCGACAAGCTACCTAAACTAGAAACTAGGTTACGCACCTCACCCTTCAAATTACTAACGTCTTCAACGTTAGTATTGGTTCGGCTTCCGTCAACCGTAGCCCTACCCCTGCCCTCATCAAGCGTTGCAAGTCTTTCCGTTACCTCACGTACACTGCGTTTTATGTCAACTATTTCCTCCATTAACTCGCAAAAGAAACAAACTGATCTCTCGGTAATCGCCATAGGACCGCCGTTATAATCTTTAAATTCCGAATACCACCGGTTTACCCTACACCTAACACACGACGCTTTCTGCGACGGCATCGCGCAGTTAAAAATTAGTTTAAACCGTCACAAGTTTAAGTTAAATTAAGCCGGCATGCTATGAAAACTTCTAAATCGCTAAAAACCACTAATATTCAATTACTTAACTATAACAACGTGAATATAAATGCAAGTATATAAAATTCAAAACTTTCCAAATGTAAAATTCTCAGCAATATGCAAAAGTAGATGCAATATCAGAGAGCTCAGGAAATGTGTCCGTTCAGTACAGAGTCTGGCTGACGAATGGATGATGATGATTACTGCTGGAGGATGATGACTGATTACTGCTGGATGTTGAAACGGGATACTCCAGAAGTATTACATACAAGAAAAGGAACAGCATGTACATTCGAGACTAAAAGACATAGATCTCACAAGAAAACTCGGGACAAATAAAGATGAATATGTAATTGATATTAATTAGTCTTCTTTCTTTTTAAAGTTGTTTGCATTTTTAATTAGTATAACAAAGCGAAATAGATACCTAATGTAAATTGAAATAAATAATATTTATTTATGTTGTTGCTTTTTCCCTTCCAGCTTCCAGTTTACAGAAAATCCTTATGTGATAGAAAAAAATGGACACCTTATTCAAAATCAGCATAGTTGAATTATATAAAATCAGTTATTATTAAGAAAACAACTCTTACAAAGTTCTCATTCGCAGGCCTGTGTTATTTGTGTAAGTTTTATAAGTCACCAGTTTTTAAATGCTGGTTTACTAATGTTGTTTTGGAGTTTTGTCATGTTTTACCATTTATGTTTTAAAGGGACTTCTATGTTGGTGAGTTAATCGAAATGTACTTCCATGTTGTGTTGTTTGGTTAAATGAGTTTGTACTGTATTCAAACCTTCTACCACTTCAGACTAATCAATACCCATAGTTTGGGTAGAGTAAATGTTACTCCTCCACAGGTAGATCTGGAGAGCTTGGGGTTTTGAATCCTGTAGTTTTCATGGTGTTTGGTCTCTGGCCAAGGGAGGCCATAAGACCCTTCAAAGGGTAGTTTGGGCTATGGTCAAAGTAGGCTATAAGACCCTTGTAATAGTTTGGTCTCTGGCCAAGGTAGGCCATAAGACCCTT
This sequence comes from Bathynomus jamesi, assembly GCA_023014485.1. Lineage (NCBI taxonomy): Eukaryota > Metazoa > Arthropoda > Malacostraca > Isopoda > Cirolanidae > Bathynomus > Bathynomus jamesi. The sequence goes on along the minus strand of JAJOZX010007507.1, from coordinate 18,236 downwards.
GGTAGAGTAGTTTGGGCTATGGCCAAAGTAGGCTATAAGACCATTGCAGTAGTTTGGGCTATGGCCAAAGTAGGCTATAAGACCCTTGTAGTAGTTTGGTCTCTGGCCAAGGTAGGCCATAAGACCCTTGAAATAGTAGTTTGGCTCATGGCCAAGGTAGGCCAAGACCCTTGGTAGAGTAGTTTGGGTTATGGCCACAAGACCCTTGGTAGTTTGGGTTATGGCCACAAGACCCTTGATAGAGTAGTTTGGGTTATGGCCACAAGACCCTTGGTATAGTAGTTTGGGTTATGGCCACAAGACCCTTGGTATAGTAGTTTGGGTTATGGCCACAAGACCCTTGGTATAGTAGTTTGGGTTATGGCCACAAGACCCTTGGTATAGTAGTTTGGGTTATGGCCACAAGACCTTTGGTATAGTAGTTTGGGCTATGGCCACAAGACCTTTGGTATAGTAGTTTGGGCTATGGCCACAAGACCCTTGATAGAGTAGTTTGGGCTATGGCCAAAGTAGGCCATAAGAACCTTGAAATAGTAGTTTGGCCCATGGCCAAGGTAGGCCATGATCCTGGGTAGAGTAGTTTGGGCTATGGCCAAGGTAGGCCATAAGACCCTGGGTAGAGTAGTTTGGGCTAGGGCCAAGGTAGGCCATAAAACCTTTTGATGGTTAGAAATCTGATGAATAATCTCTCTCAAGATTTGAAATGTGCCACTGTCTAACCATATAATTTTTGGCACAAAATTATGTGCACAGAACCAGAGCACAGCAATAATTTGAGCCTTTACTCTCTGATCCTTTATTATGTTCAGACATGTTGTGTGTGTTTGTGGCACATGTAAAGAGTACAGTGTGTATATATATATTTTTTGTATTCCTCTGAATCCAGTTGGTCTTCAAAACTTGGATTCACCACTCCAGTGAAGTCAATACCTATAGTTATGATCAATGTTCCCTCTAATTTTTCTTAGTCCGTGTGCGCAAGAAATTTTCGTTGTGCACACATTTAGATTCATGGTGAAAAATTGTGCAAACTTTTCTGAGCGCTATTATCTTCAAAATTAAATATATATATAAATATTAAATACTTAATAAATATTATTTCCATTAGGCGATAGCTTGATCATTACGGTACTATTAAATGGATATTAAAAAACTGTTTACAATATTATATATTCTTAAAAAAGAAAACATTTTATCCATTCTAAAAATATGAATAAAATAAAAAAGTAAAATAAAATTCAACAAAAAGAAATAAAATAAAAATAACATTAATTGAAAATGACTATTTTAGTTATCATTTCTCAAAACAATTTTTAGCATTTAGCAATTTAAAATAGACTATCAAGATTAATACATGATTTTATCCATTCACAAAATAGGAATAAAATAAAAAATAATAAAATTCAATAAAATAAAATATAATCAAAATAACATTAAATGGAAGTGCCTTTCATTTAAGTATGATTATGATTTCTCCCTACGATCTTTAGCATTTGCCCATTCCAAATAAACTCTATGAAGATTAATACATCCGTCATCATTCAGGTAACTTTTAATTCGCATGAGCATGTCCAAATGACTTTCTTTCAAGCGGTTTCTTAATTTGTTCTTTATAGAATTCATTAAACTGAAATTTTTTAAATTACTTCATTTACTGCCGTGACTCATGATACGCTTGAGCTTGTGCGCATTTTATTTTGCTGTGTGCGTGTGTTTCACAATGCGTGTGCGCGCACACACGCGCACACCTTAGAGGGAACATTGGTTATGATCAAGTAAATGTTACATGTCCTAAGGTAGGTCTAGACGGTTTGGGGTTTTGAAGGAATCCAATCTGTTTGCAAGGAATGCATGTCAAAAAGTTTGTTTACTACATGTGGTGTATTTTATGGTGTGTGTCTGTTGATGAAATCTGTTGAGTGATTCTTCCTTAACCCTTTAATGCCGGAATTGTTTGTAGGGTTAAGTTATGAATGTGTGTATTTGAAAGGTTACAAATATGGAGCTTCATCTTTTTAGGGTTAAAAGAAGAATTGGATGCTTGGAGTTGTATGTATATACATCAGTGCCACAAGGGCGAGGCGAGTGAGGCACTTGCCTCAGGTGCGCAAAGCTGAGGGGCACAAAAAAACTATATAGAATATGTATCTACTATCCTAAGCACACCATGCCATTAGGAAAAGGGCACATTTCTATAAATTTTCAGTACTTTTCAGTACTTTATTTTCTGTTTTCCATGCATATTATTCGATCAGCACTTTTCCAAAGTGAATATTGCAAATCAGAAAACAGGATTTAATGACTGGAAAAATTTAAACCATACTGTAGAACATGAAAATTCAACTAATCATTGGCAAAATTTCTGTAAATGGAAATCCCTACAAAAAAGACTACTGTGCGGACAATGTATCAATGATGCATTAGAGAAATTTACCACTTAGAGGAATGTGTTATAGGAATAGGGGAGGACACAATTTTATAGGGGGATACAATTTTATGATCTTGCCTCAGGTGCAAAATTAGCTAGTTATGGGTCTGATATACATATATATTTATGAAAATTATTTCACGAAAGTAACACGTGAAAAATATTTATGATGAATAAAACCACGAAGGAAAGGAAACACAAAATGGTGCTCAAGCGCTTTCGTCTAATGACATCCTCAGGAACACTGAAGTACATAAAAGGGTAACAGCCTATATATAGGTTACAGAAAGAAAAAAAAAAGAAAAAATAAATAACATACATACATACATACACACACACACATAATCAAATGGATTATAAAAATACAAATTTATATTGGAATACTGCCCGGGTTTTAACACTCTGCCTATGGTCAGGTTTCGATATATATAAAAATAAAATGCAAATTAAAAGTTAATAAAGTAGCAGACAAGTTTACCAAAGATTTAATGTTCTACCTTTTTATCTAAATCTGTTTGGAAGGAATTCAAAATAACAGGATCGAGTTGAAAAAGACCTTTGCTTATGTTGAAGTTATTTGAAAGTTGGATAATGGCAGACTCAAGAATATTTCTATTAACAATGTTGCTAGAATGGAATAAAACTGAAGCATTATTCCAATCAATACAGTGGGCTAACTCTGACAAATGGACAAAAAGGGCACTGGACAACTGTCCTGTTCTAACGGAATATTGATGCTGTTTTATACGTGTGTGCAAATCCTTTCCCGTCTGACCTATGTAAAGGAATCACATTGTTTACAACCAATTTTATAGATAATGCCTGAATTATGGTAGGGCTATTTTTTACTATGATATTTTTTACAATATTGTTATATGAAAATACTACATTAATATCCAAAGTTTAAGTACATTAGCAATGCCTAAAAAGCCCGGGAAAAATGGAAGTACTAAAATATTTTTTGACAAAGTACGAGTGTTATTATTGACACGATAGAAAGTTCGTTTTGCCTTGTTGAGACAAGATTCCATAAACGCAGATGGATAACACAAATCACTTCCAATACCGTTGATTTTTTCCAATTCGGCATCGATGTATTCCGGACTGGCGATCCTAAGGGCGCGGAGAAACATTGATGAAAAAATGGCCTTCTTAGTGGGGGTGTCATGTCCCGAGTAGAAGTGTACGTACGACAAATTGTTTGTTGTTTTCCGATAGATACTAAACTTAAAACCTCTACTCGGGACATGACACCCCCACTAAGAAGGCCATTTTTTCATCAATGTTTCTCCGCGCCCTTAGGATCACCAGTCCGGAATACATCGATGCCGAATTGGAAAAAATCAACGGTATTGGAAGTGATTTGTGTTATCCATCTGCGTTTATGGAATCTTGTCTCAACAAGGCAAAACGAACTTTCTATCGTGTCAATAATAACACTCGTACTTGTCAAAAAATATTTTAGTACTTCCATTTTTCCCGGGCTTTTTAGGCATTGCTAATGTACTTAAACTTTTGGATATTAATGTAGTATTTTCATATAACAATATTGTAAAAAATATCATAGTAAAAAATAGCCCTACCAATAATTCAGGCATTATCTATAAAATTGGTTGTAAACAATGTGATTCCTTTTACATAGGTCAGACGGGAAAGGATTTGCACACACGTATAAAACAGCATCAATATTCCGTTAGAACAGGACAGTTGTCCAGTGCCCTTTTTGTCCATTTGTCAGAGTTAGCCCACTGTATTGATTGGAATAATGCTTCAGTTTTATTCCATTCTAGCAACATTGTTAATAGAAATATTCTTGAGTCTGCCATTATCCAACTTTCAAATAACTTCAACATAAGCAAAGGTCTTTTTCAACTCGATCCTGTTATTTTGAATTCCTTCCAAACAGATTTAGATAAGAAAGGTAGAACATTAAATCTTTGGTAAACTTGTCTGCTACTTTATTAACTTTTAATTTGCATTTTATTTTTATATATATCGAAACCTGACCATAGGCAGAGTGTTAAAACCCGGGCAGTATTCCAATATAAATTTGTATTTTTATAATCCATTTGATTATGTGTGTGTGTGTATGTATGTATGTATGTTATTTATTTTTCTCTTTTTTTTTTCTTTCTGTAACCTATATATAGGCTGTTACCCTTTTATGTACTTCAGTGTTCCTGAGGATGTCATTAGACGAAAGCGCTTGAGCACCATTTTGTGTTTCCTTTCCTTCGTGGTTTTATTCATCATATATATTTATATATTTTTTTGTAGGGTTTTATTTTTGAATTTTGTTAGGTTAACCAATTTGGCTGAGCAAAGATCCTCAAATGTTGCATTTGAGACCCTTATATCAAGCCTTGCCTTGTCTGTAGGCCTATATCTGAAATATGACTTGGAATGGGTGTTAAACCTATAAGTGGAATAGGACTTGGAATGGGTGTTAGACCTATAAGTGGAATAGGACTTGGAATGGGTGTTAGACCTATATTGTGGAATAGGACTTGGAATGGGTGTTAGACCTATATTGTGGAATAGGACTTGGAATGGGTGTTAGACCTACACTACCAGTCAAAAGTTTAAGTACACCTACTAATTTCCAATGTTTTGCTGCTTAGCTCATGACAAACTTCAAATGTAAACTTAACAGGTACTACAGATGAATTTGCTTACCTGGCTTTCATATTGTATGCTTCAGTGCATCTGCCCTATGCAGAGTGTGCTGTAACACAGAAGCTTCTTCAAAATAACCTTCAAAATGTGTTAATTTATGTCTAGTATGCAACCTAAAATTAATGCCATTAGCTCTGCACAAAGGTCCAAAAACAGTTTAAAAGCCTTTACTGGGGTAGTGTGTTTCTTCAGGAGTATGTTAATACATGTGTTCAGTTATTAACATGCACTGCAGGTTTTTACATATAAAATCCTTGCAGAGGAGGTAAATGTGGTTTAAGGTATATTTCTGTATTTCAAAAAGCAAAAATAGGTGCCAAAGCTCAGTTAACAACAGAAAACAGACAGTCGATTGTAACTGAGAAATGAGGGCCAATCACTGAGGCAAACTGCAAAAAAATTAAAAGTTTCTGTGAATGCAGTTGCTTGTGCCATTAGACAGTACGAAGAAACTGGTCAAAATAAGGACAGAAAAAGGTCAGGGTGACCAAGAACCACAACAGACTCAGAGGACAAGTATATCTGAGTCACCAGTCTGCGCAACAGGCACCTCACAGCACCTGAAATCAAACAAAGCCCAGCTGAATAACTCCAGAAGTACAACAGTTTCAACATCAACTATTCAGAGAAGATGAAGAGAGACAGGATTAAAAGGATGAACTGCAGCAAAGAAACCAATGCTGAGACTCCAGAACAAAAAGAGAAGGCTAACCTGGGCTAAAAAAATAGCAAAAATGGACTGTTGAGCAGTAGAAATTTGTCCTTTGGACTGACAAATCAAAGTTCAAAGTTATTGGATCCAAACGCAGAGTATTTGTGCGGCAGAGAGTGGGTGAAAGAATGACACAACAGTGTGTTGTGCCAACAATGAAGCACAGTGGAGAAAGTGTGATGGTCTTTGGATGTTTTGCAGGGGAGCAAGTTGGAGATCTCCACAAAGTCACTGGAACACTGAACCAACGTGGCTATCGCAGCATTCTACAGCGCCATGCCATCCCATCTGGACTGCGACTAGTTGGCCAACAGTTCATAATGCAGCAAGACAACGATCCTAAACACACTTCCAAGCTGTGTCAAAATTACCTGAAGCAGAAAGAATGGCAATGTCAGCTCACAGTTATGGAATGGCCAGCACAGTCCCTGGATCTGAACCCCATCAAGCTAGTGTGGGATGAACTGGATCGATGAGTGAAAGCCAAGCAGCCATCCAGTGCTCAGAAACTCTGGGAACTCTTACAAGAGTGCTGGCAGCTTTCACCAGACTATCTTCTTTCTCTTGTTGAGCACATGCCTCAAATTTTTTCTGCTGTAATTGCTACTAGAGGAGGCTATTTTGATGAATCTAAAATTTAGACTTTGCTTTAGGTAAATTGTCCCGATTTGTTATTTAAGTTCCCATGTTTGTACTTATGAATTTGTGTCATGATAACTTGGTTAATAAATAAAACACTAAACAAAATTTGAAATTTATGAATATTTCAGGGTGCACTTAAACTTTTGACTGGTAGTGTACGGTATATGTGAAATAGGACTTGGACTGGGTGTTAGAACTGGACATGAAATAGGACTTGGAATGTGTGTTAGACCTGGACATGAAATAGGACTTAGAATGCGTGTTAGACCTAGACATCAAATAGGACTTGGAATACGTGCAAAAAACTTCATTTTTTTTTTTTTTTTTTTTTCTATGTGAAGGTCAAAATATGATAATTAAAACCCACTCTAATAGACAGAGTTTATTTTCACAACAGTTTCAATGTCCACTGGCATCCTCTTCGGGTGGATAAGTACATTCGCACAAATTTAAAACTATCTTCTTGTTCTATACATGCAGATTTCTATTTTTTTTTTTACATAATTATTACATTTATTATTAAATTTATTACATTTAATATTGCATTATTATTTATTACAGAAATTATAAATTTATTATTACATTGATTATTACACTGTTGTTTATTATACAGAAATTGAAAACTGAAAAACAAATGAAAAAGGCGAGAAGGAAACAATCCAGAGACCATTAAGGAATTCACACCTAGGCTAGATCCCGTTCCCATGACCCCAGAAGGGCATTATTTTTTTTTTTTTTATTTATTAAAGGGTCCCACTTATAAGTACATTCGCACAATTTAAACTATCTTCTTGTTCTATACATACAGATTCTATTATTTTGACATAATTACTGCATTTATTATTGCATTTACGTTTTTTAACATTTATTACCTTTAAACTAAATATTACATATGTAAGTTTGCCTTACATTGCCAGCTTAGAAAGAGTAAAACCGTTGATGAAAGATTTTAAGTTTGCTTTAGTGTTCGAATATTCGTCTACTGTGAAAAGTAAATTGGTTAGGAATAACATTGCAAAACAGGAACAAGCCAGTGTCTACAGCATTCCCTGTAAAACTTGTGATTTAGTATACGTAGGGGAAACAAAGAAATATTGAAACCCATATTAAAGAACACAAATATGCCTTCAGAAGTTGTAATACTAATAATGCCATTTTTTATCACTCCAGCCAAAATAATCATGCTATAGATTGGGAATTAAGTAAGGTACTTTATAAATATAATAATGTCAAAAGAAAAATAATAGAATCTGTATGTATAGAAGAAGTAGATAATTTTAATTTGTGCGAAGGTACTTATAAGTTGGACCCTTTAATGAGATTCTTGGTCAAAAAATCCCTTACAGCGTTGGGTGAATAGGTTCTAACCCAAGTGTGAATTTCTTAAAGGTCTCTGGATTGTTTCCTTACTCGCTTTTGGTTCATTCATTTTTTTTTCATTTGGTAAAATGTAAGTGGAATAATAAACGTAAATGTAATAATGGAAGTAATAAATGTGGAAATAAATATAAATGCACTAAAATAAATATAATAATTAGTGTAAAGGTAATAATAATAAATATTAAAAAAAGTAAATGCAGTAATTATGTCAAAATAATAGAATCTGTATGTATAGAACAAGAAGATAGTTTAAATTATGCGAATGTTTAAATTGTGCGAATGTACTTATAAGTGCGACCCTTTAATAAAAAAATTAAAAAATCCCTTCTGGGGTCATGGGAACGTGATCTAGTGTGAATGTACAAGTCGGAAAAATAGCTGAAGAGAATAGGAGAGGGGTGAAAGATGAAAAGAAGTAAAATATGAATGTGTTTGCATGGTTTGTAAGCATTCTTAACTAACTGTCATACCATGCAAACTACAGACATGCAAGTAAGGAAAAAAAAAAAAAAAAAAAAAAAAAGTAGGTAGAGTATAACAAAAATGGGTTAGTTTACTCTACAAGCTACATCTATGTTCGTGTTAGTCTAATTTTTTTTCTTCTTTTTTTAATTTTATTGCTGGCATCACACGCTGGCATTAATTGTCAATAGACTCATCTTCAACCACCACCCCCAGAGCTCCTGTTACTAATTGTTTTTTATTTTAAATAACGTTAATATTTTTAAAATGCCTATCTAAACGGTTCTTAAATATATTAACACTGGTAGAGTTAATGACTGACACAAGAAGATTATTCCATTTATCAATTACTTTAAACGTAAAGGAGTTTTTAGCGATATTAGTAATGAAACGTCTGCCACCAGGAGCAGCTCGCAGTTAGGCACTGTGGAACTGCAGCACTCCCATGATCTTATGATCTTTATATTTAAATATTTAAAATAGCCTGATTGTTTTTTTTCAATGAACTTTGAGTTTTTAAATCAGATTATATCCTTTTTTCCTTAAACTATTTCAATGCCGAATGAATGAATCACGAAAGTAGCTTCAGCCTTCCTGTGGAACTGCATACTTAACAGTTCCAGATTTTGTTCAAAATGCTTGAAACCTCGGTGGCAGACGTACGAAGAGCGAGTCAGAATCGCGGGTTTAAGAGGATCCAAAGCACTGTGGACAGAGCAGTGCCGATTTGTTTGTTGATGTGGTAGTTGGGTTGCTGTATCATTTGCTAATTCAAAATTTAATTTCCAAATTGCATTTATCAATGATTCGTTATCATTTATTTTTTGTCGTGAGATTGAAGTTAATTATATAATAATTGGATTATTTACAATATATAGCTTTCATTTCTTAGAATATTTTTTTGCTCAGAATAAAAACAGAAGAATGGAATTTGTTTATAAATAAAATTTTTGGTAAATTCAAAATTACCCATTAAGCATAAGTACCCTATAATTGATTTTATGATACTATTTTACTTATTTTTATGACTGAGTAGTGAGTAGTTATCTATTTGACTCTCTCTCTCTCATATATATATATATATATATATAATCATGCGGGTTGCTTCTACAAAGCTTTAATTTAATATTTAGGAGAAATCCAATGACAAGGAGGAGAGTAAATGCCATGAAAAGTGTCTTCTTTAATGCGCAACGTTTCGAGCAATACGCTCATCTTCAGGCTAAACAGTGACAAAAATGACAATATGAAGTTAAAATCAATAAATAAATGAATGAAACACATAAGACAAAATAATTACTATAAAACCTATTCTTAGAAGCAAAATTTAAAAAGACTAAAAGAAGAGGGTTGAGTTCAAAGTTATAAAAAAAGTTTACATATAAAAATACAAGAAATTTAAAAAGCTATTTTTAAAATTATATATAGTAAATTTGAAATTAATACAATAGGATAATTAACACTACTAACCTTTCATTGCTGGTGCCGAGGCACAAGTAATTTAAAACAAAGCAAAGGGAAAATACTATGGGTTGGGTGGTTGGAGTGTTATGAGTTGGGGGGGGGGGGGGGGGGGGGATTATAAAAAATTTAGAGGGACAGCTGAGGAATCAACATTTAGAGAAGGGGTCAATGTTTTAATATAAAGGGATTAAAAAATCCTAAGTGAGTTGGGACAAGGATTACAGCCAAGAATTTTAAAATTATCTAGAGTGACATCTGTTTTACATTTAATACTATGTTCCCGGATACTAGAGGCTTCTTTTTTATTTAAAGTTTTACCTGTTCGACAACTTATTCCCATATGCGAATAAAATCTAGCCCTGAGAGCGCGCATGGTGCTGCCAATATAAGTACCAAGGAGACACCTTGGGCAGGTAAATAAATATACAACACTGCTACGCAACGAATCAGGAGTTCGATCCTTCGCTGAGAAAAAGCTACCTAAAGACGTTTTATTAATAAATATAATGCAAAAATCAGTATGATAAAAAAATCTTTTTAACAACTTGGTAAATTTGTTTAAATTCTTTATTCATGGGACCCATTTCAGGTACCAAGAAATATTTTATATCTTTAGGCACTGAAATACAGGGAAGTTGAGGGCTATAAACATTATTTAAGAAAGATCTTATTAATTTATCTACATACTGAACAGGAAAACTATTATTGGTAAAATATGATCTTAAATTATTAAATTCATCGTTAAGGTAAAACGAAGTCAAATTATATCCTCTGAACAAAAGTTTTAATACACGACATCTTATAGTTAAAATCAGTAAAACTAAAAAAATTCATGCCCAAACCAGTAAAAGTGGGTTTCCTGTAAACTGATGTAGTAATAGAATCACCTTTTTTCGCATTAAAAAAGACACTTTTCATGGCATTTACTCTCCTTCTTGTCATTGGATTTCTCCTAAATATATATATATATATATATATGTGTGTGTATATATGTATATATATATATATATATAATCGAGACAATTGTTCGCAATTTCTGAGGCAGCACCCCCATAACTGAAAGTCACAAGCCGCCACTGTCTGCCACGCAACTTAAATCCATTATTACGAGTATTGCTATTATCAAAAGTGAACAGTTTGTCAAAATTTATATTATCGATATTATTAACAATTTTGAAAACTTCAATAAGCTCCCCCCTTAATCTCCGTTTTGAGTGAATGCAAGTCTAACTCTTTAATCCTATATTCATGAGGCTTGTTACGCAATGATGGAATTAGTTTCGTGCACGACGCTGAACCGTTTCTAACCTATCAATATCCTCATGCAAATACGGGCACCAAAACTGAATGGCATATTCTAAATGAGGCAATATAATATCCTTCGATTTAAATTCGAAATTACGCGCTATGAAGCCTAACATCCTTTTAGCTTTTGCGCAAGACTCAGGCACTGGTTCCTAACTTTTAGGCCCTCAGATACGCATACACCTAAATCTACTTCCTCGTCAACACTCGCTAACTCTTTATCATCCATCGTGTACATGTAATTATTGTTACGAGAACCTATATGCAAAACTTCATATGTCTACGTTAAATTGCATCTGCCACTTATCCATCCACTCCATAATCCTATTTACATTGTCTTGGAGCCTATTTCTATCATCCTCATTAACAACCTTACCGCCTATTTTAGTAGCATCCACGAATTTTGACACATTACTAGTCAATCCTATATCTGTGTCATTAATGCAAATTACAAATAGCAATGGGCCTAACACTGAACCCTGTGGGACACCGCTACCTACATTCAACCACCCCGATTCACTACCATTAACAACAACCCTCTGTCTCCTAGAACGAAGCCATTCCTGTAACTAGTTAGCTACCTGACCGCGTATACCACGCACTTTAGCCTTCGCAATTAATCTTCTATGCGGAACTGCATTGAACGCCTTTTTAAAATCTAATAAATAACGTCAGCCACTCTATGCCTATCGTATTCGCGCACTATTTCGTTATAAAATTCTAACAAATTAGTTAAACAAGAACTATGGCATCAAAACCCATGCTGACTACTATTAATCAAATCGCAACTTTCTAAGTGATCGATGATACGATCCCTAATCCTAACTACGGATTCAAAAGTTCACCAACAATTGACATCAAGCTAATGGGCCTATAATTGCTAGCTATTGTGCAGTCGCCTTTTTTAAAAATAGGCATGACATTAGCTAATTTGAAGTCTTCAGGAATAATTCCTGTTTCAAGTGACTGATTAAAAATCTTCATTATGGGGCGTACGATAACGTCTTTCAAATTGAAGGTTTAGAGAAGTAGGTAAGAGTGGGATGTAGTGATCACCAAATTATTAAGTTTAAGCTATTGATAGAAAACAGTAAGGATAGTAACATAATAGAAGTTCCTGATTTTTGTAGGGCTAATTTTGATAGTTTTGCGGACACAATGAGAGTAGTGGACTGAGATAATTTATTTATGGGTAATGACGCAAATTTTCATTGGGAGGCATTTAAAGAAAGTTTTATGAACACTGAAAGGGAGTTTATTCTTTAAGGCCCAAGCATGCTAGAAATCATGGTTGGCCCAAGTGGTGGACTAGGAAAATAGGCAAGTTCATAAATGAGCGTAACAGTGTATAGATTTAATAAGCACAATGGCACAGTAGCTAACTTTAATAGATATATCAAGCTTCGACATCAGGTTAAAAGATGTCAGGAATGCTAAGCGTAATTTACAGAAACTTATAGCTGCGGATAGTAAACATAATCCCAAAAAGTTTTTTGACTACATTAATAATCGTAAGCTGATAAAAGATAACATAGGCCCTCTAGTGGATACTAACAGTGCTTTGGCTTCTGACGCTCAGGCGATGGTGGGTATTTTTAACAACTTTTTTGCAACTGTTTTTACTGTAGAAGACATAAATAATGTCCCCGATGTTGACAACATTGTTCCATTTAGTAGCGAGACTATTTTGAATGATATAACTGTTTAAGAGGGTGACATTGCACATTATATTGATAAGCTAAAAGTTAGCAAGGCTCCAAGCCCTGATGCGATTTATCCTAGACATTTGAAAGATGTTATCATATGCCCCTCAACAAAAATTTTTAGCAAGTCACTGGAAGCAGGAATTATTCCTGAAGACTTCAAATTAGCTAATGTTACACCTATTTTTGAAAAAGGCGACTGCACAGTAGCTAGCAATTATAGGCCTATTAGCCTAATGTCAAGTGTCATTAAATATTTGGAATCTGTAGTTAGGGACTGCATCGTCGATCACTTAGAAAGTCATGATTTAATTAATAGTAGTCAGCATGGGTTTCAACGCTATAGATCTTGTTTAACTAATTTGTTAGAGTTCTATAACGAAATAGTGCGCAAATACGATAGGCATAGAGTGGCTGATGTTATTCATTAGATTTTAAAAAAGCATTTGATACAGTTCCACATAGAAGATTACTTGTGAAAGTTAAAGTGCATGGTATACGCAGTCAGGTAGCTAACTGGTTAGAGGAATGGCTTCATGCTAGAAAGCAGAGGGTTGCTGTTAATGGTAGTGAATCAGGGTGGTTGGATATAGGTAGCGGTGTCCCACAGGGTTGTGTTAGGCCCATTGCTATTTGTAATCTACATTAACAACATAGATGTAGGCTTGACCAGTAACGTGTCAAAATTTGCGGATGATACTAAAATAGGCGGTAAAGTTGTTAACGTTGATAATAGAAATATGCTCCAAGATGATGTAAATAGGATTATGGAGTGGATGGATAAGTGGCAGATGCAGTTTAACGTAGACAAATGTAAAGTTTTGCATATAGGTTCTTGTAATAATAATTACACATACACGATGGACAATAGACAGTTAGCAAGCATTGATGAGGAAGTAGAGTTAGGCGTACAGGTATCTAAGCATTTAAAAGTTAGGAACCAGTGCCTTGAGTCTTGCACAAAAGCTAATAGGATGTTAGGCTTCATAGCACGTAATTTTGAATTTAAATCAAAGATTATATTGCCCCTTTACAAGTTCCTAGTCAGGCCTCGTTTAGAATATGCCATTCAGTTTTGGTGCCCATATTTGCATGAGGATATTGATAGGTTGGAAAGGGTTCGGCATTGCACCATGAAACTAATTCCATCATTGCGCAACAAGTCCTACGAAGATAGGATTAAAGAGTTAGACTTGCATTCACTCGAAACTAGGAGATTAAGGGGGGAGCTTATTGAAATTTTCAAAATCATTAATGTAATTTTGACAAACTGATCTTTCGATAATAGCAAAACTCCTAATAACAGATTTAAGTTGCATGGCAGACGATTCATTACTAATATCACTAAAAACCTTTTTACGTTTAAAGTAATTGATAAATGGAATAATCTTCCCACATCCATCATGAACTCTACCGCGTTAATATGTTTAAAAACTGTTTAGATAGGCATTTTAAAAATATTAATGTTGTTTAAAATAATAAAACAATTAGTAACAGGAGCTCTGGGGGTAGTGGTCAAGGATGAGTCTGTTGATAATTAATGTCAGCTTGTGACATGCCAGCGTGTGATATGCCAGCAATAAAATTATTAAAAAAAAAATAATAAAAAAATAAGACTAACATGAACTTAGATGGACCTAGCTCATAGTGTAAACTAACCCACTTTTTTTCTTTTCTTATCCTTTTTACTTGCATGTCTGTAGTTTGCATGGTATGACAGTGTTTCTTTGAGTTAAGACTGTGTTTGCATGGTTTGTAAGCATTCTTATTTTACTCTTTTCATCTTTCACCCCTTTCTTATTCTCTTCGACTATTTTTCCAACTTGTTGGCAGTGGCTGGCGGATGATGATGGTGAGTCTTTCTCTCCCTTTTTCTGAATGAAGGTTAATCCATGGATGATAGGTTTTGCTACTTACTTAACCCCTTATTATCTTCTTTTAACCCCCTACTCTTTCCTTTCTCTCGGGCTAACCTTAGAGTAGATCTTAGGGTCTTTGTTAGCCTTAGCTTCTGTAGATCTTTGCATCAAGTTTATCATCACTATAGTATTACAAGTAGCTATGTACAGTTTATTAAAAGGGGGTTATTTATTTAAAAGAAATTCTATTTTAAAATGTATTTTCCCCTATACTCTCAATTTTTTATAAGATTTTTTCACTAATTATAGGTCTAATTTACTTAGCAAAGCTACTGAAAGAAACGTTATATTTTTATTTATATTTGCTTAAATACACAAATTTATAATTACTGAAGAAAGCATTCTTATTTTTCATGCTTTAATTCATATAGACTTAAAAGAAAAAAGGGCACATGTTATGTTTGTTACAATTTTTTTTTACTCTTGACTGGCTGAAAGCTCGTGATGTAGGAAATAACTAACCAACCTAGAATGACCATCTAACCTAGTGTAACTTAACCTACCTGTAAAACTTACCCTGATAAACCTGAAGTACAAAATGGATGGAGTGCCAAAATCTGGTGTCTCCAAAACATATTAGCCAAAAGAGGTATATAGTAAAATGAGGGAATGAAAGAGAAAATGCATGAACATCAATCTTTTATTAATATATGAATCAAAATGCAGTTTCAAATGTGGATGTCATGCACAATATTTCAATCATCTGAAAATATGTAACCAAGCATGACCAACATGAGTAAGGCCCATTTTACAAATAGCTACAATAAACCCTCAATTTAACAGAATAACAGGGGGAAGGGGTGTCCATTAATGCCAATAGTCCATTAAATCAAAGGGTTATATTCAACACACCATGTGTGTGTGTGTGTGTGTGTTAGTTGTTAGCAGCTCAACACTACATATGTTAACACCACTAGAATGCTGCTGCACAAACCACTTATAAACTGCCTCTTCAAGGTTCTATCTTTTGCAACTTTCATGCGCATTCTAGTACCCACTGTCAAACCATTCTTTGAACTATTGACACTATACTTCATCGAAAACTGCTTAAGCTTACTCTTACTTTTGCGAATATCTGACACTGTGTTCTTCACACCATACTCCTCACACACGCAGGCAACCGATACACCAGACTCTAGCTTTTCAATTAACTCCAATTTCTGTGCAACACTGAGTCACAGGCTTTCTCTTAACCCTTTCTAAATGACTTGCATCACATTGGTTCTTTCATAATGACATCAGGGTAATTCCAGGACAGATCATGCAGTGCTTAATACCACACACCTTCCAATTTTCCTATTTGTTGTATAGCATCATCTGTACCAAAAAAATCCAAAAGTTATGGCCCTTCCAACTTTGAGGGGTTCTCAGGGACCCCCAAATTTCAAATTACCATATCTTAGCCCCTAATTGAGATAGAAGAATGATTCAAATTGCATTTGAAAGGTAATTTATCAAATATTAAACGAGTATAGACATGGATAGCAGCTTAGTTGAGGAGTAAAAAGTTGTGACAATTTGTATTATTAAAGGGGGGTTTTACCACCCAACCTCAACAAATTTTTTTTTAATTTTTCATATCAGATTAAGCCCAAACTCTCTCTATAAGTGGCATTTAAGAAATTGTTGTGTATTTAGGTGTAAACTATGTGTTTTGAGATTTGAATAGTGATAATTTCACTGAAAAAATCAAATTTTTTGCAAATTATCAAATATAAGATTATTTTACCCTTTACTTATTCAACTATGCAGCAATATATTTTGTGTATATATATGTCTATTAAGTATATAAAGGGTACAAAATATATAAATAAGTAGATATAGTCTATTCAAAAGCTATTTAAAAATACCTACATTAATTAATAAAGATAGCCTGAATCAAAAGCTAACACAACTAGTGTTAAATACTATTGAGTAATCAAAGGAAGTGTGCTTAGGAAGCAAAGTGTTCTGTTCTCTTGTTTATTGTGTACATGTGTGAAATAATTAGCTTATAGAGGCATATACAGTAAACTTCCAAAATAACGGCACCCTCGGGGATTTGAGGGTGCCATTATTGCGAATTTTCCGTTGTCTCAGAAGTTTTTTTTTAAATGTATTTAATGCGTAAATAAAGGAGGATAAATAAGAAATAGAGAGATAATGAATACTACTTTATTAACTGGTAAATGCACAGTATGTAAATAAAGTAAAAAGAACATTTTAAAATTGAAAAAACTATTCTAAATTCTCCACCATGAGACATTGCGAGAGGGGGTGTATTCACTTATAATTTAACGTTATAAATGTAGCACTGAGCATTCCACATGTTGTCGGTACAGAGTTCACTTTCAAAATGGCGCTGGATGTAAACAGTCATGCGCGCTGCCATTTTCTTTAGTGTACGACAATTTTTAAAAGTGCCGTTATCTCGAGTATTCCGTTATTTTGAGTGCCGTTATTTCGGAAGTTTACTCTATTGAGGAAATATTTTTCTTTGCAAAAATTCAGAGTACATAGCTACATATGGTACTTAATAGAAAATGGCAACTAAATGTAAAGACTATACATATCATTGCTGGGTCATTCCATAGTCTCGGTCGTTACATTCGTAGGCAACTTATTGTTATATTCCCTGCTCTTGTGAATAAAGTATGAACAGCAGCGGCACAAATTTTCTTGTGAACATAAACAGATGGTTGGGCTCTAAAATGAGACTAGGTTTTGCATATTTCGTTTCTTGGTTTTTGCTAGGAGCGTATCCAAATTCGTCGTCTCGGTCGTTACAACGATGCAACCTTAGTTTTCAGTAGGTGGTACATATGTGTAAAAGTCAGTGAATTGGCCAGAGCTATTCAAATGAGAATTCTACCATGGATACTTGAATGTTGTGGCCCCAATTTGAGACATAGTTGTTAGAAAATATTAACTTGTATTTTAAATATATATAAAAACTGCTGTCTCAGTCGTTACATATTTTGTCTCGGTCGTTACCGTCGGTATTTCAATATAAAATTGAACATTATCATACAATAAAGCAGACTATATCATATTATTGGTATTTATGACTTACCCTTCAATGTGTGTATATATATATAATATAATATATATATATACTGTACTGTATATATATGTAAATATTCCATATAAATATATATAACCGCAAAAGGGGAGAGTGCAGGAATGTTGCAAGTGATGACGTAATGTTGCAAATGGGGTGGGGTGTTGCAAAAAAAAAAAAAAGATACCCCAAAGGGCCCTTTGTTGCCAACTGGGGTTGCAAGGGGCATGCAACTTGGGGGCCTCCGCCAAGCTATTCCCCCCAAAGGGCCGTATTGGTCGTTACATTGTGCGATGTAACGACCGAGACGTACCTTTACAAGAGAAGATAGGAGCTGGACTTAATTTTTTGTAATGGACACGTACCCCATAGGAAACTAGCTTGCGATTAAGACAAATTTTTTTTTCGCTTCAAATAACTAAAGCTATATAAAAAATTCGGAAAAAACGTCTCGGTCGTTACATACAAATGTGCTTTATATAGATATAGGCTCAGTTTTTATTGA